>JADLZN010011814.1:422500-504298 GCA_018155175.1 Sinocyclocheilus anophthalmus
AAATTATGCTGTGAAATTAAGGTTCCTAAGAGCACAGTGGCCTCCATAATCTTAAATGGAAGACGTTTGGGACGACCAGTACCCTTCCTAGAGCTGGCCGTCCGGCTAAACGGAGCTATCGGGGGAGAAGAGCCTTGGTGAGATAGGTAAAGAAGAACCCAAAGATCACTTTGGCTGATCTCCAGAGATGCAGTCGGGAGATGGGGAGAAAGTTGTAGAAAGTCAACCAACACTGCAGCCCTCCACCAGTCAGGGCTATATGGCAGAGTGGCCCGACGGAAGCCACTCCTCAGTGCAAGACACATGAAAGACACGGATGGAGTTGTAAAAAAAACTGAAGGATCCAAGATGGTGAGAACACTTTTTGACTTTTTGGCCTTAATTCTAAGCGGTTTGTGTGGAGAAAACCAGGCACCGCTCATCACCTGTCCAATACAGTACAAACAGTGAAGGCTTGGTGGTGGCAGCTTCATGCTGTGGGGGTGTTTTTCAGCTGCAGGACAGGACGACTGGTTGCAATCGAGGAAAGATGAATGCGGCCAAGTACAGGGATATTCTGGACGAAAACTTTCTCCAGAGTGCTCAGAACCTCAGACTGGGCAGAAGGTTCAGCTTCCTGCAGGACAATGACCCTAAGCACACAGCTAAAATAACGAAGGAGTGGCGTCACAACAACTCTGTGACTGTTCTTGAATGGACCAGCCAGAGCCCTGACTTAAACCAATTGGGCATCTCGGGAGAGACCTAAAAATGGCTGGCCACCAACGTTTACCATCCAACCTGAAAGAACTGGAGATGATCTGCAAGGAGGAATGGCAGCGGATCCCCAAATCCAGGTGTGAAAAAACTTGTTGCATCTTTCCCAAAAAAAAACTCATGGCTGTATTAGATCAAAATGTGCTTCTACTAAATACTGAGCAAAGAATACTTAGGACCATGTGATATTTCAGTTTATTTTTTAATAAATCTGCCAAAATGTCAACAATTCTGTGTTTTTAAGACAATATGGGGTGCTGTGTGTACATAAATGAGAAAAAAAAAATAACTTAAATGATTTTAGCAAATGGCTGCAATATAAAAAAGAGTGGAAAATTTAAGGGGGTCTGAATACTTTCAGTACCCACTGTATATATATATATATCTATATATTCTATATATAAAAATTATTTGATTTATTTATATCTGTCGTCTTGTATTGCCACTGTCATTCAGTTGTACTTTGGAAGCTTTGTCATCAAAACAAAACTTTTACTCGTATTTGTAAATATACCTGGCAATAAAGCTCTCTCTGATTCTGATATATACTGTACATAAAATGTTAAATATAATAAATAATCATTCATTAATTTCAGTGTTCTGGTTTTAGTCCACACAGGAGAATGTAACATCATGAGAGAATGTAAGTAAGATCAATGATGCCATAAAAAAGTTCAAATAACAGATCATTTGACTTTTAATTTTGTATAAAATATATCAGTATAATATATCAGCTTAAAGGTTACGACATCCACCTACCTAAATCCATGAACTAAACTCAGGACCTTTGCCACTAAAATAAATGCCACTGAAATCTAATAAACATAATATAATGAACGGTTGAGTCATGTGAGGTCACGATAGGGTGTCGTCTCGTGTTTGCATTGTGCATGTAAAATCCGGTGAACAATGGCCTGGCCAACAGCAGAAACACTATGCTGCTCATTTCACGGGTAATTAGATTCATGCAACTATCCTAGTTCTCATTATAGCTAATTCTCTCTCTCTCTGGCTGCTTGGACCCAAGACTGATGGATTGAGGGGGGCCGCGGTGTGGTATGTAACTCGTGGCCCGGTGCGGCGAAGGTTAGTGCTTAACATATGTGCGTTCACGTAAACAAACACCGGCTCCGTTTGACGTCCTGTCAGCACAGACCTCCGTCTTTCCAATCACAGATCATCGATGTCTACCATATGTTTCCCTTCACCTTTTCAGAACGATGCTAAGCAGTTTTTTGCTACGTCTATGCAGTTTAAACTGGAAGAAAGAAGGCAGGAGACGAAGAAACATGTTTTTAAGCACAATTAGCAGACCGCAGCTACACGATGACCTCTGACACGAAAGGAGAAAAGAGTCATTCAAAGCCGAGAGGGGGCCGTCACCCGCCCGCCGCTGTGGGTCTGTCTGTCTGATGGTCATGGCCGAGGGTCTGTGGAACATACCCAGACATGGGCCGCTAATTAATGTTGACAAGCCGCCACTCCCCCCGGTCAAGGGTCACCTTCCAATCACTGACAAGTGCAGGTAGTGTCTGCCCCTGGAAAGACGACACAAAGATTCCCAGACGACCTCCTCCGACCCTCCCTCTCCTGTTGGGCCACTCCTCCCCCCTCCCCCAGCACTCGCAGTTATTTCTACCACCATAACCGCCCCCCATCTCCTCCTCACAGAGGGCAAAGTGTTTTTGGTCTTTCACTCTGCGTTTCAAACACGCAAAGCAGGACTCATCCCATTCTGCACCAATTAAAGGAGGAAGTACAAAAGGAATAGCTATATATATATTCAGCTATATATATATAATATATATATATATATAAAATATATGTACACACCAGTGACATGCAAAAGTTTGGGAACCCCTTGCAATCTGTGAAAATGTGAATAATTTTAACAAAATAAGAGAGATCATACAAAATGCATGTTATTTTTTTATTTAGTACTGTCCTGAGTAAGACATTTTACATAAAAGATGCTTGCATATAGTCCACAAGACAAAAAAATAGCTGAAATTATAAAAAAAATAACCCTCTTCAAAAGTTTGGGAACTCTGGTTTAATACTGTGCTGTGTTACCTGGCCGATCTACGACTGCTTTTTGTTTTTGTGAGGTTGTTGATGAGTCCCTTGTTTGTTCTGAACAGTTAAACTGAGCACTGTTCCTCAAAAAAATCCTCCATGTCCTACAGATTCTTCAGTTTTCCAGCATCTTTTGCATATTTGAACCCTTTCCAGCAGTGACTGTATGATTTTGATATCCATCTTTTCACACTGAGGACAATTGAGGGACTCAGACACAACTATTAAAAAAGGTTCAAACATTCACCGATGCTCCAGAAGGAAACACGAGAGAAGAGAAGAGAAGAGAAGGGACAGAGTGGTGTGGAATAAAAGTAAATTATGTGAAAAAAAATGCTTTTTTTTTTTTTAAACGAAGCATTAACATATGTTAGACTGCACCCATGAACACAATCAAGCCTAGAAAAAAAACAGTGAACCACCCCTTTAACTATTTATTTTCTAACTTAATTTCTCTAGCAAATAAGGAGTTGTAGACACTGATGACTTGCCTGAGGTAAATTAAATGCTACGTGACATTTTGTTTACAAGCTCTTTTAGTGACGTCTTTCCACGGTTAAAACACTAATTGAGTGATTACGTGAGGGGTGAGATGTTCATTCATGTTTATTTCACGTTAAAACTAGTAAACTCCGTGCTGCTGTCAGAACTGAGGCATTAACTAGAGAACTAGTATATACATATATATTTCTGTCATGATAACTCTCGGACGGGATTGGCATGGTAAATGTACATGACAATGTTAATGTATTTGGTCTTAGCGGAATTGATCTGCTACGCTGCTGCTGAATTGCTAGTGGCAGAGCAAAGGGACAGCAGAAATTTGCTACTGCCAGTACATCCACAACATACTGCTGTGAGCATGTAATAAATATTGCTGCTGCAAATATAACATCTGTGAAATACCCCCACATAGCATACATGAATCACCTCGTATCAGATCTATACAGGTGGAGCTGGTGAAGGTGGAGGGTTTCTGAAGCAAGCTGCAACTGCGACGGCAAGCACTAGTCATACATTTGAATGCTGAGCTCGCTGCTCATTGGCTACCGATACAGGAGAGAAACAATCAGCTGTGACATGTGATGATGTCATTATGTCAGATTGAGTTAGACCTATCGGACAGCGCCATCTAGAGTTTCACAATATATGATCGTATATATTGTATTAGAATAGTTATAGTATATATACGGTGGCATATCAATGAAATTAGAAGGTCGTGGACAAAAGTTCCAATTTATTTAAGAATTAACTCAAATTGTGAAACTTGTGTATTAAATAAATTCAGTGCACACAGACTGAAGTAGTTTAAGTCTTTGGTTCTTTTATTGTGATGATTTTGGCTCACATTTGACAAAAACCCACCAATTCACTATCTCAAACAAATTAGAATACTTCATAAGACCAAAAAAAAAAAAAAAATTTTAGTGAATTTTTGGCCTTCTGGAAAATATGTTCCTTTACTGTACGAATTTCTTGAGTTTTATATAATAGTTGTGTAGGGGCCCCATCCTTTTTGCTTTAATTACTGCCGCTAAGTGTGAGTTTGTTTGCTTGTTGGCATGGATGTTTTGTTGATGAGATGTTGTTATGTGTGTGCATGGTTTATGTGATTGTAGGTGGTCTGTTTATTTTTTGGGACACCAGTTTACAATTTTGTTATTTGACATTGGCCTTTAATGTTATCTTATTTCTTTGCTATTTTTTTTTGGTCTCTTGTTTCTCATTTTCCTCTCTTGACAATACCCCTTAGATTCTCTATGAGGTTCAGGTCTGTTGAGTTTGCTGGCCAGGCAAGCACACCAACACCATGGTCATTTTACCAACTTTTTGTGCTTTTGGCAGTGTTGGCAGGTGCCAAATCCTGCTGGAAAATGAAATCAGCATCTTTCAAAAAGCTGGTCAGCAGAAGGAAGCATGAAGTGCTCCAAAATTTCTTGGTAAACGGGTGCAGTGACGTTGGTTTTCAAAAAAACACAATGGACCAACACCAGCAGATGACATTGCACCCCAAATCATCACAGACTGTGAAAACCTAACACTGGACTTCAAGCAACTTAGGATCTGAGCTTCTCCACCCTTCCTCCAGACACTAGTACCTTGGTTTCCAAATGAAATACAAACCTTGCTCTCATCTGAAAAGAGTACTTTGGACCACAGGGCAACAGTCCAGTTCTTCTCCTTATCCCAGGTAAGACGCCTCTGACATTGTCTGTGGTTTAGGAGGGGCTTAACAAGAGGAATATGACAACTGTAGCCAAATTCCTTGACACGTCTGTGTGTGGTGGCTCTTGATGCCTTGCCCCCAGCCTCAGTCCATTCCTTGTGAAGTTCACTCAAATTCTTGAATCGATTTTGCTTGACAATCCTCATAAGGATGCGGTTCTCGCGGTTAGTTGTGCATCTTTTTCTTCCACACCTTTCCTTCCACTCAACTTTCGGTGTTAACATGCTTGGATACAGAACTCTGTGAACAGTCAGCTTCTTTGGCAGTGAATGTTTGTGCTTACCCTCCTTGTGAAGGGTGTCAAATGATTGTCTTCTGGACAACTGTCAAATCAGCAGTCTTCCCCATGATTGTGTAGCATAGTGAACCAAACTGAGAGACCATTTTGAAGGGCTCAGGAAACCTTTGCAGGTGTTTAAGTTGTTCGCTGCTTGGAATGTCACTTTTAATTTGTTGAGATAGTGAATTGGTGGGTTTTTGTAAATGTGAGCTAAAATCATCACAATTAAAAGAACCAAGACTTAAACTACTTCAGTCTGTGTGCATTGAATTATTTAATACACGAGTTTCACAATTTGAGTCGAATTACTAAAATAAATGAACTTTTCCACAACATTCTAATTTATTGAGATGCACCTGTGTACACAAATATTTAATATATATATATCTATATATCAGATATCATATATATAACTTATAGCTATATTAAATATTGTGTAAATATGAAATCTATCATCTTATCTATCTATCTGTAAAGTGGAGTGAAGTGACATGGGCCAAGTGTGTGATTAGGGATGTAACGATTACCGGTTTCACGATACATCACGATAAAATGCCCTGACGGTTAGTATTATCGTTTAAAATTTAATTATCATCAAAACCGTGTTTGATTATTGCGCTTTTGAAAACTCGCGGTAAATCCTGTCCAGCCAGCATCAGTCTGACGCAGAAGCAGCATGCAGTGTTGTTGTTTTTTTTTTGCACGAGACGAAATGGCAGAAGGCAGTTGACAGCACTCTGGAGATTTTTCAGCCATCTAAGAGAACCAAATCAGAGGTCTGGTCGTATTTTGGCTTTTACAAGAGCCCTGAAGGCAATTTAATCGAGGACGGTCAAACTGTCTGCTGATCTTGCAAGAAGAAAGTCGCTGCAAAAGGGGGAAATGCCTCAAATTTGCTCAGTCATCTTCGTGACCAGCACCCACTGTTATATAGCGAATGCAAGGTAACTTTTACCTCAGTACCAAAACTAACTGGGCAAATAATTGGACAAAAAATATTGATTAGAGAATAAATATTTTGTTCTCACGTGTTTAACGCAAAGCTTCCGCAAAGAAAAGTTCTCAGCAAGTGGCTTTGAGCCAAGACGAACGAACGTTCAAACTATAAGGTTGACATTTAAGGGATAATATTGTATATAGTTAACTTATTACACTGATTTTTTTTTTTTGTTTACCTAAAATAATATATTAAATACGGGGATATGAAATATTGAACTGAGATGAATGTTTTGAAATCTTACCCGTTTATAAATCCATAATGAACAGTGTACAAAACAATCGTCAGGACAATATGATCACTACAGAAAAATTATAGTAGTATTAATACTAAATTCCTCTGATTTCATTTTCAATACAATCAAAAAATTAGACGCAAGCTGCATTTGAATGAAACGAGAGAGAGCACGTCCGCGCCTCCGCGGTGATACAAGAGACATGCGGCGGGAATTCCAAACAGAAGTGAGCATGCCCTACTCCCTTCGAAGGGCAGAGCCCTTGTAGTGTGTTCTTTGAAGGTTGCAGGGTATTACTGTCTCGTATAAGTGTTTGGAACTCCCTTGAGGAAGGGAATGACTGCCCAAGTGTTACCTTGACAACGCTGCGCGTGCATGCAGCATTCAATACTCAATCAGTTGTTGCAAATAATTATTTCTTCTTATTATTATTTTATTTGAATATTGTCTAATTGTGTCTTATTTACTCTTAAACGTTTTCAAAACTAAACTTGCTTACACTGCAGTCTTAAATCATATTTCTATCACTGATGAAAAAGATGTTGTCTTACATTAAATAGGGACAAAATTATATATATATATATTAATATTAAATAAGTGATTTATTATTATTATTATTATTATAGGCGTTATCGGTAATGTTAATTTAATGTTTATGCTAAAAAAGTGCATATATAGCTGCTAATTGTATTTGTTGTTTTTTGATTTTCAAATATAAAACTTATTGAAAACTTATATGTTTTCAGTGTGAATCAGTTCTTTTTGAACATTTTCATCAAATTTTAACAAAACCGTGATAATATTGATAACGTGATAACTTTGGTCACTATAATCGTGATAAGAAATTTTCAGACCGTTACATCCCTAATGGTGAAAATATACTCTGCTTTTATCCCATCCTAAGTGCACACACACAGAAGTGAACACAAACACTGTGAACACACAACCGGAGCAGTGGGCAGGTGGCACCGTCGGGTATTGAAGGTGGGAGAGCGCCCTGTACATTCACTCCCCCCACCTACAATCCCTGCCGGTACGAGACTCGAGCCCGCAACCTTTGGCCAGGGCTAATTAGGCTAATTAGATAGATCATTTTGTATGCATTTAAAACAGTCTTGTGACCACAAATACATGAAAATGAATTTATGAAAGGAAAAAAGTATGAAAATAAAAACAAAATCTTTGGAAATAGTTCTATTTAGGTTTTACAGACATTTAAAGGGAGTGAGAGAGTGGGAGACCTAATGGAAAACAACCAACCAACACAGAATTGATAAAGATTATAATTTGGCACAAAAAACAAAACAAAACAAGTAAGCACATTTCCAGCAAATCCTAATTAGCCCTGAAGAAAACCAAACACTAAGACCCATTTATTGGAAGCTAAATAATTAATGCATGAGGAAATACAAACAAACAAATGTGAAGCTCGATTCTAAAGCGGACGTTTCCTCAAACTTTCCCTGTCGTTTGTGGTTTATGGGTATAATTAGCTGTACTTCAGGGACAAAATTGTAAAACCTCCTTTTTTGGACACCCTAAAATTTAAACATTAATCATAAATAAAGTAAAAATTATGTTTTTAAACTCTTCAGTCATTACAATTAGCTTTCTATAAAACTATAGTTTAAACGGTCGTGTGTGTGTGCGTTGCATGTGACGGGAGGATCTCAAACAGTAGCTGCTGTCACGACCCTTCGCCGGACAGAGAGAATGTGACGGAGGAGTAACCGTGGAGAGCAGGGGGTCGGATGATGAGCCAATGATGGAAGAATGGAGTGTGTAAGCGTATACTTGAGAAGGGCTGCGGGAGGTTTTTGAGGGGGAGCTCTGCATCCCGTCACACTCCGTGGGGCAAAGGTGATGACAAATGCGCCATTTAAAACTCACTCAGTCAACCGAGCGACTCGGCCTGGGAAAGCCATTCACACACACACACACACACACACACACACACAGAATATACACACCCTCCCCTCAGCCCTGCTAGGCTCCCATAAAGTCTGTATGAAGTCCGACTGCCTAAATCCCCCAGTATCAGTAACCTGACTACATTATGAGCCCCGCTTTAAGCCCACGGCTCAGTCGGGGAACCGTAGAGCGTTTGGACTGTAAGTCCAACACCTGGTGCCACCATTTCAAAGTTTCCTAAACTAAAATGACCAAATCACTAGGGACACATAACCCTCACACCTTCGCATTTGAACAGTTCTCTCAGTACGAGTCCAAAATCTGAACACAAATCCAGTCAACCTGCTCTAGTCACTTTCTGTGAATAGCAGAATATGAAGCTACAAAATATATTATTAAACCTTGAATTGTGTAACTCATCCTGGGACATTCATGCTATGGACATGGATTGTGACAAAAATCATGTGGCTTGATCATGATTTTTATCTAATGGAAGATTTAAAATGTGATAAAAAGCTCCTGGTTTGCTGTGCTAAAAAACAAACTGAGATTATATCTCAGTAAAACTAACTATAAAATGATATTTTTTATAATGATTATTACTAAATAAAATAATAAAATAAAATAAATAGTATATTTTAATTTTTCTACTGTAAAAATACAATAATATTTACGGCGGTCTTAGTTTTTTTAAGTATATATTAAACAGCCCAGAACATCATAGCATCAGGTGGGAGTTTGTAAATGTAGTTTAAAATTCGTTTAAAAATAACTTTTTCTTAGGTGTGAAGAATCTTAATTATATGGATTACTCCCCCCCCCCCCACTTAAAGAAACTTTATGCATGGGCAAAGTTCTAAGTTATAAATTGTTATAAGGGTTAAGGTCCTGCTCAACTGTCAGTTTGTGAAATTACGATGAAGCTACAATATGCCCTGGGAACAATCCAGGCCTGCACTGAAAAAATAACAGAGGACAGGCCGAGGTATGGATGTCTCGATTTCAGTATTTCCCAGCAGTTATCATATGTATGCAATAATCTGGAGGTGGTAGAGAGAAGTGATCATTTCTCTCTGGTTCTGTGAGGTCTTTTTCCACACACTATCAATCACTCTATGCTCAGATAAGGGCAGAGGGAGACAGATATTATGAACGGCTCAGGATTACTCTCGCTGCATTTAAGAACAGTGGAAGAGGATAAGTGTCTGTGCATGTGTACGAGAGAGCGCCGGAGCAAGTGCCTGTGGACGGAGGGGGATTTTCACATTATCGTACAGAACTGGACGTGGGCTGAGGGCGCCGGGCCAACACAAACGAGAGAAGAGCCTGGCGCCTGCACCACCAGCCCGTTTGAGCCACAGAGAAATATTTACCCAACACAGCTAAACTCTCACAGCATCCAGACGAGCGCTGAATACACTCGAGCAAAATCATTCAAGATCTGGATGATTGCAATCTAGCTATTTTGTCTACTTTTGAAACTTGGTATTGGTATACTTCTACCAACATTGGCTTCATCAGATCAATAAATATTTTTTGACAATTTTGTAAGTCATATTAATTGTCTATAAAAGTATTAATAAGTAAATAAACTAAACTAAAATAAAAAAATCTTTAAAAGAAAGATATTTATAAGAAATATTAAAAAAGAAAAATATTTATTTGGATATGACTGCCATGTCATCAATTATCACAAACACACAATAACACACAACAAACACAACAACACACAAGCACACATATAGTTAATAATATCATATATATATATACAAAATACAACAAATAAGCCGCGAACAAAATGTAACTTTTATTGTCACTAGGCTGTCGCAATAATTTCAGTAGTCGAATTGTCACGCAAGATATGTACATGTCCTCAAATTTTTGGTGACGCAATATGATTGCCCATTTTTTATTTAATAAAAATTAAGTAACATGTGTGTACAGTCCACTGTGCCTTGTCCTTTTGCAGCTTCTCGCACATCAACGTGGTGGAGTCATGAAGGTGCCGTTCAAATTTTAAAAAAGTTTAATCTGCAGATATGGCCTTGTTTAGGGATCTGTGCCTTTATGCATACGGACATCTGACTGCTAAGTAGTGATTTTGTTTTTCAGCAATAGTGTGCACCCTTAATTTACAGAGAAAAAAAGGTCAGGAAAAATCTGTAGATGGAAAAATCTCCAAACAAGTTCTTTGTGCATTTTTCTTTTTTCTACTTGATACTTTGCACTTTTTGTTAGAAAATGTTTATTACTATATTAGATATAATAAACTATAAAAATTATTATTAATAATATATATACAGATATATATATATATCATTCATGTCATCTCCTTTATATTTACATAGTATATATATTTATTCACAAAAAAAATAAAAGAAGGAAAAAAAGAACTTGCCAATTACCATTATGACTTCAATAACCAAGAAAGCTTTTAAACTAATTTTTTTAGTTAATTAAAAAAATTTTTTTTTTGCCACATTTCACTCAAAATTTTCATAGGTAAGTATATATATCGAAAAAAAGCAATTAACATTGTTTTAAATACTGTTTTTTTTTCTTTTTAAATGGCAAAATCAGTCATAGCTTGGCATCTTTCAGGCAAATATTTATTGTGCCCACGAAAACATGCTCGAAATATTCTTCTGAAGTTTAAAGGGATTGAATCTCATAAGAGAGTATAAGAGTATGTCTTAACCCCTGGAGAGTGGCGCTGGTCTTACGCCCAGATTGACTAGCAGAAGGACTCACCCCATCTGAACTGCATCACATGACCAGACGGGTCAGGCCTTCGGGGAGATTACTGCTAGTATGCAGCTTTAAAATCCAGACAGACACCCCCCCCCACCCTTCTCCTTAATACCCAAACCTGAGTACCACGACCCCTCACACTGCTTTCACTCAGCGTGCCGCATCTGAAGGCATTCATCAATCCTTCAAACTCTAAAAAACTCCAATAGACGTAACAAAGCGGCTGTTTTGAATGTGTTGAAATGAGTTTAAAATTCTACAGAGAAACGGAAACGTTTAGAGTTTCTTAATTTACATACTCAAGTGACCATTATCTAAACATAAGGATCTTAGTCGATCAAAGCCAAATGCTTATGTCAACTGTTGAGTCTTTTTATCTCAGCTCATATTTTCTTGTCCTTTAATTTCAAAGGGTTTTATCGTGTTGTGTGAGTTTGTGGAAGTGGCTCTCTGAGGTCAGGCCAGGGTCTGATCTCGTGGAGCAGACAAAAGCACCAGGATGTTCCTGAACAAAAGGCCACTTCCTGTAAGATGTTTGGTTCTCTGTCGCTATGCAAACAAGGGTAGCGGGCTTAAACAAAAAAAAAAAAAAAAAAAACAATTATAGCATTTGAACCTTTATCATTACATCTGTATTTGGTTCTTAGTTCGCTATAATAACTATTTAAACTTTAGTTCCAGGTATAAGAACCGAAGAAAGAAATCAAGTACACTATGGTTCAAAAGTCTGAGGGCAGTAAGACATTATTTATTTTATTTATTGATTGATTGAAAGAAATAACAGTAACAAGAGTAAGGCTGTTAAACACGTCAGATTTGTTAAAAATGACATAAATAATTTTAACGATATATTTAAAGATAGAAATGTAGTTTTTTTTTCTATGTAATAATATTTGACAGTACTCCGTTTACTAATATGTATTGTATCAGATAGAAAAGCAAAGCACATGAGCCAAACTTGCGGTTTATACATTTCAAAAGCATTTGATATTAAATCTTACTGACCCCAAATGTTTAAACAGTAGTGTACATCAACCTTTCCTGATACATGTATTTTAAAAAGTTTTTTTTCCCTCTTGTTGCAGTTTTTTAAGACTTTTATAGGTTAAAGCTGCTAACTTCGACTTCTCAACACACGTCCCCCTGGACAGAAGACAGGTGCAGGGTTAACACGGTGAGTAATGTCAAACAGCTCATTTCGTAGATGATTGCAGCTGAAGATTCGAATCGGGAAGCCGGCCTAGTGTTTTGATGCATGCTCTGGCCTAGATGGACAGGCCTATAGTTCTGTTAGAGAATATCATGCTCTTTGTCAATGATAAATTCCTATCAGCCAACCGCACTCAAACCCACATGCAGATATATGTCCATAGTTCATCATCATCATAAAAATAAAATGGCTAGCCATGATTTGACTAATCCATGTGACTCGTGAAATAAAATTAAATATGAATATAATACAATTATCTAAAAATATTATACTTTATATTGTATTTTCAGAAAAAATGACTAAAATTTGAATAAAAATGAAATCTATATAGAATTATATAAAAATACAAAAATGATCAAATTACATAAAATTACTAATTCTTAAAATTAAAATGAGATCTGAAAATATAAATATGAAAGCTAATTTAACGAATATAAATAATACATAACCATGGTCATGAATAGAACTGTGTGAAGGTCCCTCAAAATTTCCAAGGAATAATCAGTTTGAAATGAAAGTTAAGGCAATGACTTTTCTTTTTTCATTTTAAGGTGAACTATTCATTAAAACTTAATGCTAAATTACTAAGTAAGTGATATTACTTCTCACATAAGCAATGTATTTCTATAACATAAGCTGCACATCTGATTTTCACTACATGATCAACAGACTCGGTTCATGCAAAACTACAATATCAAATCTTATTTCTTTTTTTTTAATTTTCAGCTTTATTTAAACTTAATGCACAGTTACTAAGTAAGTGATATTACTTTAATAAAAAATAAACAATTTATTAAATAAACAAGAGGAAAAGATATTGAAAACAATGAGCTGCACATCTGATTTTTGTGAACAGACTCGGTTCATGCTGAACTACAATATATAAAATCCTCTTTTTTTAATATCTCAGTGACAATTTCAAGAAAAAAGATCCTGGTGTGAAGATGTATTTGATTCCCAGAGCGTGTCTGCGCATGATGTGTTACCATCAATACAGCCACCGCCATGTCTATCTGCATCAGCGCTTTCTGATTTCTTTATGCATTTCTCCTCTTTTTCTGACATCCGTCCTCTCGCTGTCTCCCTTTCCGGCCCTTCCTCTGTCACCATTTGTCTCTGTGTCTCAAAGTATGCCATTACTGTCTCCATCTGTCCATCAAGATAGCTTTATGGATAGCTTTCTTTTCTTTTAGACCGCTTTCTATCCGTTTTCACTCTCGGGAATGAGTCAGCAGCGCTCGAGGCGAACGGCCGGTCTGCCCTCACGATATTCAGCGAACTGCTGACTTATGTTACACATTCGATGGTGTGACAATATGGTAATACAAATTAGCCGGCTTCTCAAATTTCTCGGCCAAATGACGCACATGCCACACCAGGGCCACCCAAATGCATTCATAGCGAGACCTAACGCTGCTGGTCAGACTGACCACCTCATGGCCATCTGTGTGTGTGTGTTGAGTTATCAGTATCCAACCGCCGGGCCCCTCCTCCCCGTTTCCCACAAGACCCCATGCTGTCACAACAGACATTTAGCAGCTTTCATGCTAAAGGGCCACGGGGGGCTTGCTTCCTTCCTTCTCCACTTCCTCCTCCTGTTTTCCGCTTCCCCACTGTCTGTTTCACTATATTTTGTGGGATGCCCTCTACAACGCCTTCTTTAACTTTATTTCACAGCTAATTATAGACAAAAACAAGACAGCACAAGAGGTGAATCTCACAATGGCTCTTAAGAGGGAAAAAACACACAGGAAAACAGAGTCTAAGGGGCAAGACGTAAAAATAGAAAATGCCAGGAAGCATTAAAGATGTTGTGCGGGATAATTATAGTTCAGGGCCATTTTATCTTTTTAGATGGATGCTAGGAAAACAGGAAGTAGGGCAGAGGTGCAGCTAAATGGGCTGCCCAATAGAGCGCGAGGCTAGCGATTCCCACAGCAGCGCTAGAAAAACACACAGGTTCCAAGAGGATCAGAGCATCCGAGGAAATTCAAACACACGGGGATGGAGTATGGGAATGACACGGAGGTGCTTTCTCAGGCCGCTTGTTTACTAGTGCGCAGTGGCACAGAAATGACATCAAAAGAGCTTTAGAAGTTCATGTGGATTCAAAATGTCATATTTACAGTACTTTAAAGGGATAGTTCACCCAAAAATGAAAATTCTTTCAATATTTACTCCTCTATTTACCCTCATGTCGTTCCAAACCCGCAAGATCTCCGTTCATCTTCGGAACACAAATTAAGATATTTTTGAAGAAATCCGAGAGCTCTCTGACCCTCCAATAGACAGCAAGGGTACTTACATGATCAAGGTTCAGAAACGTAGCAAGGACATCGGTAATATAGTCCATGTGACATCAGGGGTTCACCCGTAATTACGAAGCTACGAGAGTACTTTTTTGCGCGCTAAAAAAAACCAAAACACTACTTTATTCAACAATTCGTCACAATTCATCACCCTAGCGCCATTTTGGAGAGTATCCACTGTACGTAAACTGCGTATGCTGTTTTGTGAAAGCTGCGTCATGCGGATACGCCGTTTACGCCGTTTATTTATGTTGCACAGATTTGAACGAAAACAACCTATCGCATGGCGTAAAATATATGTTGGACATTGTCAAACACTGATAAACAAACATAAATCTTCAAAAACAGAATGATGATGACGACAATGATGACAAATACAGAAAACAAAGCAAAGAGTGACAGTCAACAATATGCAATTTTGATTGAAGTGATTGATCTTAAAATGTAAAACCACAAGAAATGCATGAGGAACTTACCATGGCGCGCCATATATTTGAAAGCCCTTGACGGTGACGTCAGAGTCCTGCAGGTAAACACAGTTTGTCAGGAGAGACTGAACATTGTCAAAGTCCTCGGGTTTCAATTTGGACACGGATGGAAAGCGATAGTAATCCTGCTTGACCAGCTCCGCCATGAAATCCTTATCGAAGGTCAGCTCATGATTCCCCGCGATCACCACTTTAAACTCGTACGGCAGGCCACCTGCAACACCATAAAAACATACATGTTAAAACAGAACATTAACCCTACATTTTCTTATTCAACAAATAATGGCAACTAAAGCACTGGTTTGGCAGAACTGTGACAATATATAAGTTGACAATTTTACAATAGTAGTGCAACCTAACCAAATCTCATTGGTCCAAAATCCTATAGGCTACCCCATAACTGCATGCTAAACATCACATATCTTCGGGTTGGACATTGTTGCACACTGGTTTGCATTCACCACTGACAGACATATTTCTTGTCAATGGAACTCACGTCTGGTCACATCTGAATTCATCACAAAAAAATGCTTTGTTGAAGTTCAAGTGAGGTTATTGCGATCCTGAGGAAAAGTCAGATAATGAAAAACAGGACTCTGCAAGTAGAAACAGGCCATTACAACAAAACATCTTTCTTTACCTCTCTATTCAGGCTACTGTCTATTCTCAAACAACGATATGGCTGGATATTGACTACAAGAACCTAAAGCTAAAACATATCAGAAAGACTTTTAGTCAAGGATAAAGGTACTGTCTGTGTCTTCCAAGCCACTATGGCCTTTCTTTTTCCTTCTACAGAAAGTACGGCAAAACTCAAAGGCCACCAAACATTTATTAAAGTCACGGCCGCCTCGTTTTTGCTTTTCTCTTCCTCACTTCAGCCTCCATCGTCACAGCAAAGCTCTTTTGTGCTGGTACATCAGGAAAATGCAACAGGGGAAGTTGTTCTTCACAGAACTCAAACAAAAAGAGCGACCATCTCTCTCTATATGCCAATCCTTAGACAGGAAAACACACAGACCGTCTCTCAGTGGATTGCATAACACACATGGAAGGCTTCAAATGCGGAGTGTGTTTGAGAACAAAACAAATCACAATATTTCACCTACCAAAGCAGATGAAACAAGGTGCTTTTCAAAGCAAAATGGGACTAAAAATGAAAAAGCAAAGACATAATAAAAGTCAAAATCCGGTGTGATCAGAAGCTCTATTATAAAACATGTCTGAAGGTGCTCTTCGCAGCCCATTATTTGTTCTCTTTTATGAAAGAGAACAGTGTGAAATAGCCACTTTAATAAAGGCTTTTCACAATTTGAATTGGAAGTGTGTCTTTTTTGGAAAACAATAAAAACCAATTAAATCTTGAACTGTAAAGGCATCAGAAAGGAGCAAAACGCTTGACCGAAAGTATAAAGAAAATAAAAAGATAACCCGATTTAAAAGTAAACACTTTCCCAGCAGTTTAATTTACTTTCTTGCTCCTTCCATGCGCTCGGCACTATATAGACTGGGATATATCATAAATCCCAGTCTAATCTGATAACAGGAGCCCATCTCTCAGCTCCGCGGTCCGCAGTCTGCCAAACGCCATCACGGATCCATTTACATGGAGCTTTCCCGTCGCACAAAACCGAATCACAAACCCCCGGCGGACGAGCTTCGTGCCAGCCTCTCCATGGCGGAAAAAGCCCTAGAATGCAATTACCTCCCCACCGACTGCATCTTCTGCGTCCCCGCAGGGATTTTTACAACATTTTATTGCCATCAAAATGTATTTTTCGAAGAAGACTGCGGATATAAACTGTTTATTACTTTGAAGAAGCTACAGAGGAACATATGGGAAGGTATGTGGCGTACGGGAAAGCGCTTTTAGGTTTAGCCTCAGTGTTTGAATCTGATTTACATCGGAGGACCGGCGCGGAGCACAGTTTGGCAATCGCAGCGCGTAATGAATGTAAATCAAATTAGTGAAAATAAACTACACACCGTAAACATCTGAAACTGAAGGATGACTGGTAGGGAACATGTGTATTTTGTTGAAAACAGAGCGGTGCAATCACATTCGTCAAGTTTTTCAAACCGCTGCGCAAGAAAAACATATGGGATTTGAGAAATAGAATTAAAAACAAAGAGCACATGGCACCAGAAAGCCCAACAGCACAAATCACCAAATGTTCAATCATAAATTAAAGCAATAGTTCGCCCAAAACTCATCATTTACTCTTCATTATGTTTTTCCAAACTAGCATGACATCTTTTCTTCGTTCATGTTAACACAAAAGATTCATTTTTTAAAGAATATCCTGGTCACTCTTTTCGTATAATGAAAGGAAATGAGAACTGGGGGTGTCAAGCTCCAAAAAAAGGTCAAAAAGCATCACAAAAGCATCATAAAAATGGTCCACATGACAAACTTCTTTGTGAATGAAACTTTCTTTTGAGTCAGATATTTTCAATGAATCAGTTTATTTGGTTCACAATACCTGTTTGAAAGATTTTTTCATGAATCTGGCCAATCCACAAAACAATGTATGACGAGTAAAAAATTTTGAAGAGATATTTTGCTTTTAATTTAGTGTCTGATTAAGCCAGTGTTACACTATTTTGCAACTTATTGCTTTTGCAAAATAGCAGCAACAAAGGCATATAATTATAGATTGTAGATTGATTGCATCAATACAGGTCGTGTAAACACATTTTTAAAAATTATAAATAAATTATACTTACATTAAACAATTCGTCATTCGTCAAGTCTCACTGAAACAGATTTCAGAGTCTGAATTGATCTTTTCTATCTTTGTCTTTTACAAAATGTAATGATGTTCTTGAGAGAAATACGTCAGATGTTTCCAATGAATCACTTGAGTTGTTGCACAATGCCTGTTTGAATGATTCGTTCATGAATCTGACTGATTTGTTTTGTTCAGGTCACCGCAGTTATAAGGTCACTGGAGAGGAAGATTTTTAGCAAATAAGAACTCAAGTTTCATGAATCATATGGACTAATTTTTATGTTTCTTCTGTGTCCTTTGAGAAGCCTATTGTAAAGAGCAGGATATTCTTCAAAAATAAACCTTTCCTGTTTAATTCAAGAACAAAAGTCATACAGGTTTGCAATGACATGAGAGTGAGTGAATAATAACAGAATTGTCATTTTAAGGCAAACTATCCCTATATATCAGCATTGACTGTTTAAAAAAACATGCAAACACTTTATTTTTCCACCCTCACAACATTGCAAAACAAAGGAACAAAGCTGATCTATTGGACATCGGATCTATCGGCTGTCCTGCATTGATCAAAAAAATAAGCAGTGAACTCAGACAAACAAAGTCAAGACCTAGGAAAGCTCCTTATTTACGGTGCGCAGATCCATGTTTGCATCCGGAGAAGTACAGGTCAGATCTCACGGGCAAGATATTGAGCAGAACTGAACTTTAGCAAAGAAACCTCATTCCCACCAAACGATTCCTGAGAATCGATCCCACTTATCAACAAAAACCATGATCAATGACAACGATTAGCGGCTGGGCTTTCTGTGCCAGAAAAACAAACAAAAGTGAGCTGCGCTTCACGAAAATGCATAGTGAATGAGGCAAATGCAAAAGAGAGCGAGAGAGAGAAATGACAAAACCGGCAGTAATTAAAAGGTCTAAAATAAACAACACCAATTTACCCTTGCAAGTTTTAAGGGGTCATATGATGCTGCTAAAAATAACATGATTTTGTGTATTTGGTGTAATGAAATGAAATGTGTTTATGCGGTTTAAGGTTTAAAAAAACACATTATTTTCCACATACTGTACATTATTGTTTCTCCTCTATGCCCCGCCTTTCTGAAACGCATCGATTTTTACAAAGCTCATCGGTCTAAAAAAGCGAGGTGTGCTGTGATTGGCCAGCTATCCAGTGCGTTGTGATTGGCCGAATACCTCAAGCGTGTGACGGAAATGTTACACTTCTCACCATATTGTGATGATGCCCTGTCAGCCGGAAGCGATGCTTTTTTTCCCCCCCCCCCCCCCCCCCCCAAAAACATGGAAAACCCATTATATTATACTGATTTACCTTCTTTTTACGCATTGCCTCGCGCAGCGTAAACATAAAACCATGTCTGCATTTGTGATCGGAGAAATGACAAACAACAAGCGCTACTCTACACTGCCCAAAAAAAACTCGCTTTAAATATATAAAATATAAAAACTCTTTAAATATAAAAAACGTACTTGCAGTCTTTGAGTCAGAACTGCCGGCATTTTAGTTTAACGTTACTCTCCCAGGATCAGTAAAAAGTCTCCATAAAATGTGCTGCACACATCTGATATTTGGGTTGAAGTGTTCTGGAACAGTGTTGTAATACAACTTAAACACTGATTTCTAGTCATGTCCATTTTGGAAGCCAAACAAAGTAGTTTTGCTTTCACAACGAAGCACAGCGTCACACACGGCGGGCTAGAGTGAGCAGAGGCCGGGGGCTAGAGTGAGCAGAGGCCAGGGGCTAGAGTGAGCGGAGGCCGGGGGCTAGAGTGAGCGGAGGCCGTCTTGAGTGAGCGGCGGCCGGTGGGCTTAAGAACGACACGGCGGGCGGGCTTGCGGCAACCACATGTGACGACCCCGGGCTGGACTCCGCTTCGTCCACGGTGAAAGCCGATCCAGCGATCCACAACGCAAAGTTGATGTATTTCCTCAGCAACCAGCACAGATCAGCTCCAAGCATGACAAAGCGATATCGTCCTCTTTTGGAAAGCCAAAAAAAGTAGTTTCGCTTTCACAAAGAAAAACAAACAGCGCCTTCACGACATGGCGGCGGCAACAACAATACTACAGCGAGAATAAAAGTTACGTCTTTTTTCTTTGCATGAACATTTGGGCGTTGTTATGCAAATCTTCCCACATAGTGATGTAGATATGTGGGGGCGTGTTAGAACGAGCCATTTTAGGTAGGCGTGGCTGACTCTTAACTTTTATAAAGAATATCTCTTTGGATTTGAGGCTTTAGTATTTGTAACTTTACAGATCTTCTTCATGTACCAAGAGCTTGTAACACTCCAAAGAGAAAGGAAAAAATTGAAATCGCATCATATGACCCCTTTAATTTATAGAGGCCTTTTATGTTTTTTTTTTTCTTCTGTATCATTTAGCCCCTAATGCTAAAGAACAAAGGAGCGACCTTGAAAAGAAACGCAGGCATTTATGTTACGGAACTCTCCAGAAAATATAACCGGAATGCTTTGGCTCGGACAATGAAAACACAAAGATCCTTTTTCCTGAAGATCCACTTCAGGCTCATCTGAACAACTTTCTTATAGAGTTCGTCAAAAGGCTTATATAAACTACTCCATCATCATGTCATGTTCGAGGGAACGATTTGTTTTAAGCTTACTAAACTCTCCTCTACAAAAATGTTTTTTTTTGACAGAAGACAGCTTTCAGCCATCATGAGATTATCTATCAGCGCCCATCTGTGTGTTTACAACAAAAAGCGATGATGTGAAAAATTATATCATCGTCAGGTTTCCTTTGGGACGTGAATAATAAGAAAGTCGGGAGCGTTCTCTGACCACCAGGCACTTCAAAATCTGCCGGGTGTCACATGCCAGATATAAAAAAAAGTGGCGTCAAGTACGTTGATAGATGGAGGGATGGAAAGATTGCTGACAGCTCCCTCCGTTTCTTCGCTTCTGATGCACTATTTCAACCGGGTATGTCACGGGAGTATACATGGGTGGAATGACAGCGCGAAGGACAAACTAAGAGCCTGTGACATAAAAAAATCAGGCTCCTGCAAATACAAATGTCACAGAAACTACTTTGAAATTGCAACTTGCCAAGATTTAAGTCACTTGTTATTTAAATGACCAACCAATAGTAAAATATAGTCATCTATTCTACAAGCTTCAGACACAAGTATACTGAAGGTATTTATAAGGACCACACATTGTTTAACTACTTTAACTACAAGAGTTTAACTACTGTCATGCTACTAAAGAAATAAAAACTAATTTTGGTGCAGTACTTTTTAGGGCTGGGTAAAAAAATATAGATATCTCGAATTTAACCGATTCTCATTTTTACGGAACGATATTGATTGTTAAATCCCAAGAATCGATTAATCTAGCATGTTTTTTTTTTTTTTTCAGTTAATGGACAGAAAATTAAAGGGTACTTCCCATCCAATAAATTGCAATAAGCATTGTGCTTTGGTACTTTTAATATGAAACAAAGTCTCAGATTTCAAATTCTGTTCATTGTATTGCAGTATTCAAACAATAAATGTCGTTTTGGCGCTGTTTAATGTGAAGTGACAGATCGCTGTAGAGCCTCAGTTCAACAGACGCGGCAGCGCGAACTGATCATCTTTTTCACATTAATACCAGTTTCAGCACAAAATAATCATGACTAAACATCCAAAGGCAAGTTAAAATAAAGAGTACAACTTCACAATCCATATTCTGTCTCATGTAATCGCTCAATCAATGTTTCAGCCGCGCAAAGACGTCAATATAACAACTTGTAAACAATGTCATGTAACATCACATTTACCTCAGAAAAACATATTCGGTGTCCAGAAACTCATTAGTCAGATAGAAAAATAAACTGTAGAGAGGGTCATTTTGCTAAATGAATGCACCACATAACATAGGCCTGGGCGATAAAACGGTATCGATATTTATCGACGGTACACCTCCTTCGATAACGATAGAAAAAATGTCCGCCTGAATATAGCGCACGATATAGGCAGTGCTTACTTCTCTTTCCATGCTCCCCCCCTCGCTCCTTGTGAGTGTGCATGATTCATTTTAGATCAAGACAAACACGAACAAATGCTGAAATGAGTGCTGTGCCTTCCTGTGATGAGGAGATTGTGAATAAAAAAAAAAAAATTATATTAGTCAAATTTAAAATAAACATTTGAATTTGAATGGTTAAGGTGGCGTCAGCAGTGGCGCTGCGAGATGCATAATGTACGTTGTTGAAGTGTAATGTTGTGTGATATCATAGCCCACTGAGACAGTGCCACTGCCGTGTTATGCATTCAAAATATAGAGAAATATACGTTGCTCATGGGAGAAGAAGATATTGTTAGGTTAAAAACCGAAACCAAACCTTCACACAGAAAGCATCATTAGGGCATTTGTAGACGGGCCAAATATGACTGCTGCACTCGCGTCACAAAAGAGATGTATAGAAAGCCATGCAAAAATAAAACAGTTTAAACTTTTAGAAAACACATTGCGAATTTGTGGAGGTTTATTCCTTTTCACTGCGTCTCATATGTTTTTAAATGCAGTCTGTGTGAATGGCGCTTCGGCTCTTTGGATTAAGCAATGCATAAACACATGATGCCGTTTTGTTCATAATTGTTTATGCAATTTACGAAAATATGTTTGATTTATATGAGTTAATTTAGAATGCACTTTTTTTTAGAGATAGTTACTTCCTTGCGTTGACAATTTAAACGCGCTGCATTATTTTGCTCATTGCGCCCTCCTGTGGCCTCGGGAGACAATTAGACCTATACAATAAAGACCTATTAATCTGCATATAAAACATTAGAAATGAGATATTGGTTTAATTTTTATTTTGTTTGACTGTTAAAACAAAAAATATTTGTTGTTTGTCTCAATAAATTGTGTTAATTATAAATACAGTGGTTAAATTTAAATAAAAAATTCTATTGCTTTTTGTTTTAAAAAAGGTTATAAAAAATATCAATAATTATCGATACCGAACGATATGAAACATTGTAGCCCAGCCCTAAGATTTAAACATAGAATTATAATTTGTTACTGTTCTTCAATGTTTAATTTATATTTGAATAAACCCATCAAGTTTTTATGACAGCCACCATTTACCGTATTGTCCCGAATATAAGACGATGTTTTTTTCTTGGAAATACATCTGAAAAAACGCGGTCGTCTTATATTCAGGGTCTAGACTTTGACATGTCAATAATACACCCACAACAATAGGTGGCGCCAAATACGCATAAAACGGGTGTGCCATGAAATAGTAATGTAATGCGTGTTGTAAAGATCACAAGTAAAAACTAAAGAAAAAGAAAACCTTACAGCTGCATGAGTCGTGACTGTAACGTTAGCCTGATGGGACCAAACTCACTTTGTGATTTTAAAATGTAAGACAGTACCCAGATTTGAAGACTACATTAAGATTTAACTTCTACTGTTAATAAGATTTTGGTAGGATACTATTAGATGGATAGCCTAAATGTCCTATTCAGATGGGCTACCTGTTTTTTTTTTGTTTTTTTATGGTATATCAAAAAGTGTATATATTTTAAATGTGATTGTTGGTTACATTTTACCAGTTTTTACCATACTTTCAAAACTAAAAATAAATAGGAAAAATATGCAATATGATAATAATTGAAGACAAAACGCGTTTTACTGAGAAAAAACAAGATCTGGTTTTTAAAAAGCCTTTTTCCAAAAAGGTACATCTGGAAAAAGGGGGGTCTTCTTATAATCAGGGTCGTCTATTTCGGGCCAATACGTAAAAGTTTATATTTAAAAAAAAACAATTGAAGTAGAAATATTATTATGTAATTGTAATAATTGTAACTTTATTATTTTAAAAACTTCATTAAGTGTAATTTTAACAGTTGTACTACAAATCAGTCAATTTTACCCTTAAATATTATAGTAATGTAGTACCAACTGACTCTCATCTCATGTATATTTTACAGCATTAGTGGAGTTATTTTTTTCCTTGAGAAAATTTGGCATGTACTGTACCTGATATGTATCCAAAATAATCGAAATAGTAATCGAATCGAATCGCAAGCTTGTGAATGAGAATCGAATCGAATCGTGAAATTTGTGTCAAAACTCAGCACTAGTACTTTTATATTGAAGATATTTATGAGGACAATATATGAGGACACAGTTTTGTGGGCCCAAAAACATAAATACATAAACTAACTAATAAAACCTATAAACACTGCATTGAAAACAATGACAAACTATTTTGCTAGACAAGTAAACAAAGAAAATGTACAAAGACATTCGTCATTTTGCAAAGAATTTTGCAAAAAAACTATATATGATATGAATTAGTGAATCTAATTTCTGAATGAACCAATTCACTGAATCAAACTGTTCAAACCAAGTTGCAACAGTATTGCCTTTTAACTAACTTTGTTAGCAAGACTTTCTTTAAATCACTGGTCAAATAAAAGAGAAAACAGACAGTTTATGCTAATTTTGGCCAGAAAACCAATTGAGAATACAGGTCACTGCATGGACTGACACATTTCAGAAATATGCACGATATTGAGTTTGCATAGTTGGAAGTGTCTGTGTTCATGTACTTGCGACAGTAATCGCAATACAGCACGACACAAAAATGTTTCGCAATGCTTGCTAGAGTTCTACTTGACTGAAATACTAGCATCTAAAAGCGTTATTTTGAAACCAGCTGAACTAGTGTTATAATATTTTAAAAAGTTATATTTTGCAATTTTAGTACTTTTTACTTATACTGAATATTGCTTGTGGCGCACGGCTCATGTAGAGAGGCCACATGGATACACATACAAACAGTATGACAACACACAGGATTCGCTGGTCTGAAGGTCAGCGGTGTGAGCGGCTTCACGGGTCAGTGTGATCTCTTTATGGCTGCGTCAGGTGCCAGCATCCCAAACCCTCAGACCGGGACTCCCTGGCGCCAACAGAGCTCTGGATGTCAGAGTCGGCAAGCGTTTGATTTAATCACATGTGTTTTGATCTACACCTCAACCAAAGCACAGGATCAAATAGGACTTGAGGTGCAGGATTTACTACATACATGATCAAAACAATACAGATACTTCCTAAACTACATTTCTAAGAACACAATTCTTCAAGAAACCAACTCAATTGTCACCAAGACATTTTTTTTGGACATGAACCATGGTAATACCACAGTATACAGTACTTTGAAGTAATACCACAGTATTTTGAAAAGAGTGGTAAAAAGAGTGGTTTTATCATTTTTATCTTTATTTCTTTCAGTCATGGTCAGTAAACAAAATACCATATGAAAGAAATATATAAACAAAATATACATATATTGTAAACAAAATACCATATAAAAGCTAAATATAAACTCAAATAACCCACAGTTCAAATACCAAGAACTTTATGACTTTCCAACTGAAATGAAAACACATTAAAAGATGGATTTCCTATAATACAATAAGATCTGGAATGCATTACGAAAGCCAAGACTTATGCAAATTACAAACTCCATGCATGCTAACACACACTGCATAACAGATCGTGTGTGTGTGTGTGTTATACACACATTGTACTACAGTTCAAACTAATGAGAGCACGTCACGCATCAAGGGCTTCCAAATAGATATGTTAACAAGAGTTATGGAAGTCAGGACTGATGTTTCAATCTCAAATCTATCAATCTCACAGGTCCAGCAAGGGTAACTGCTATTAGCTTTAAAAATAAAAATATTTTCCATTTTAAATGTCATGAGGGATTAATAATAGAATGTATTTAACACAACTATCACCTTCAAATTAATTTTCTCATTATTATACCAAATCTGTGTTTCTTAATGTCCTCTCACTACATCTAAAACTGTGTGTCCACAGAGAAGGGTTCAATCATTCATATGCAATAAAATGGATAAAAATGTTTTTTAATGATGAAAAAGAGCTTGTTTTATCAAAAGCAACACTTAATAATATCTCATATCAAAGCAAGGTTGTTTTTCTGTGACACATGCATGTTTCATAAGGTTTCACAGTTGTGTACCCACTTCTTGTCAGCACCGTCAGACATTCATTAAAATGTAAATAAATCAGGGAATATCAGGGGCAGCTGTAACTCTAAAGGACCCCCTTGCAACATTTTTCTCAGTGGTCAGACAGGCGTCTGCTACGTTTTAGTTTTTAGAATATTTTAAATCCTAATGTTAATATTTCCTGTGTCACAGCCATGATATGTCAACACCATCTTCCAATTTCTGAGGAAATTATTTGAAATATTTAGATAATTTTATTCTCCTGAAGCAGGTTCCATTAGCATCTAGCATCAACAGAAAAAAAATAAATGGCTACTACATGAACTCCATTGGTTTTGTGAAAGAAATGCCAAATTTGTGAACACCGTCAGATGTCACCACCATAAGATTTTGTGTTCCAATGATACATCAAAATACTTAAATGTGACTCTTGAATAAAAGCTTTATAAACAATAACATACTCACTGTTTGTTTTAATACCGTAATTGACTGATTCAATGTATTTGATAGTTAAAATTACTACAAATTCAGGTTTTCGTCACCTCCGTCAGATGTGTCAACGCCGTCAGTTCTGTCACCTCCGTCAGTTGAATATTTTGATAATATTTCATTATGATATTTTATATTTGTTGTGGAATTGTTGGTCACATGTGAAAGTGTAATCTGTCTGCTAACATGAGAATGTGTTTTGAAATGTTAAAAACATCTTGAATGCTGTTAAAGATAAAGTTGAAATTATATTACACAGTCCAAGCTAAAAAAGCAAATTTTGTTAAAAAAGAGAAAAGTTGGGAGGTTGTATCAAAGCATAGCTCAGTAGCTTAGTACATATAAGATACATAAATGTAGTTTCATTTGTCTGAGTACAAGGTTTTATTCAATTTTGCACCCTGTTTTGTTCTACTTCTCAAGAATGACTGAGTAACAACATCCGTGACGCCCACGTGCTGCAAGCTGGCTACGATCTGGGGCTCTTTGTCAAAAACAAATCATACTTTTTTGTCTGGAAATGTACTTTTTCAGTAGCTACTGACAGCTGGTTATCTAATGTACTGCTAATCAGCAGACAACTGCCTATAAAATAGCCATTTATGCTAAGGATTCCTAAAACATTTAATACCGATTTGTGTAAAACGTTAACAAAATCTTTAATCTTTCCTCTAGATAGAATAAGTAAACAAAGGTGAAAACTGTGATTCATTTTTCTTCAACTGTATTCTACATATTTTTCTCAGAGGATTGTTCCTACACATAAAATCATGCTGAATTTAACCCTACATAAATAAGCATAATTAGTTGCTAATGAAGAACCCATTGCTCTCCTATGAATCTGTAATTAGAACGTCTTGTAGAAAATACTAAATAATTCTTACACCATGTCTACACCAGATAAAAATAGATCTCACCGATTATAATAAGCAGGGCTGTCTACACTGAAAATGTTTCTCTTGCCACTTTATTGTCCTAGTCCATATGAAATAAATTGCATTTATTTACTAATACAAATATATTTTTCATATCAATTTCATTTGCGCATTTAAACAACTTATTACTGTTAAATCAAGGCCACATTTAGATGTTTCTGTTCTCTTGTCTACTAATTAAAATTTTTGGTTTCTGATCGTATGTATACAGTTTGGTAAATTTGACCTTTTTGTGTAAAATACTGCATTTCGTTCCATAACAACATAGTAAAAGTTAATTTTAACATTACTGGATTTTAGTTGATAAAATTAAATATAAGATTAATTTTCAATGGATTTTTCTTCATTTTACTGTCGCTGACGTGTGGCTTATTGGCAACACTAGTAGGCACAGCATTACTGAGTAAAAATGACATAAAAACAAATATAAAATCAAAGGATTCTGGATTATCAATATTTATTAATCAATAAATATGTGCAACAGTGGCACAGGTACACTACCATTCAAAAGTTCAGAGTTGTTTAAGTTTTATATAAATGTTTTTAAAAGAAGTAAATTACACTCACCATTGCTGAATTTATTTGATCAAAAATACAGTAAAAACAGCAATAATGTGTAAAAAAGTATTACCATTTTAAACAACTGTTTTCAATTTGAATATATTTTAAAATAAATTAATTCCTGTGATGCAAAGCTGAATTTTCAGCATCATTACTTCAGTCTTCAGTGTCACATGATCCTTCAGAAATCAATCTAATAGGCTGATTTGCTGCACAAAAAAAAGCGTTTTATTATTATCAATGTTGAAAACAGTTGTGCAGCTTAATATTTTTGTGAAAACCATTAATTCCCCCCCTCCCCCTGGATTTCTGGATCAATAGAAAATTCATTAGAAAAGAACAGCATCTATTTGAAATCTTTTCTAGCAAAATCTTTACTTTAACATCTAATGTGCCCTTGCTGAACAAAAGTATTGATCCTTGAAAAAACAAAATATCTTGCTGACCACAAACTTTTGAATGGCACTGTACAATGACTAGATAAGCACATTTTGTTTTAGAAGAGAAATACTTCCATACATCCAAAACCAAAGTTAAAAGGTTGAGGAAAACCAGCATAAAAAAATCTCACAAAATGACTTGGAGTACCCAGAATTCCTCACTGAACAGAAACACACACAGCCCACTGAACACCTTCTGTTATTGTGACGGATGCCGTAAGGAGAAACTCAGCCTCTCCTGACCATTAGCTTCAGTCACTAAAACCTGTCACCACCACTTCACACATCGCTAAACCCTGTGCGTGTGTGAGGGTCAGCTGTGATGCAAGGGGTTAAACGCTGGTTAATCGCAGCTCTTTACCTAACCAGTCGTTAAACTTCTTGACCTCCGAGGGCAGGCCCAGCTCGGTGAAGTCCCCCGTGTGCAGCAGAACATCCCCGTAAGGCATCTGGATGCCATCTGTCCGTGAGTGTGTGTCCGACACACACACAAAACGCGTGTGGCCACTCGGCTTGGGACTGTCGTACGAGATGGGGTCCACCCTGAGAGCGAGAGTAAGTGACAGAGAGACAGATGGAGGGAGAGAAAGAGAAGGAGGGTATTTTATGAGCATGAAAATCAGCAGGAATAACTGTACACAATTGCTAGCCGGCTAGTTACATGAGCTCAGCGACGTGCTTCAAATCAGTCTGTCATTGCTATGCTCCTAACACGACAGAACAAACCAAAAAATTAAATAAAATGAGTGAATGAAGTAATCACTGTAGTGGCAAAAGTTTTATTTATAACAGATCCATGTGTGACAGAAACATTAAGGAACTGGATTCATTGAATAATAGGTGTTGGAACTGAACCATATTTCGTATCATACACTAGCATTTTAAAGTCTGGGATTGGTAAGATTTTGTAATGTTTTTGAAGGAAGTCTCTACTGCTCACCAAGGCTGCATTTACATTAAAACAGTAATATTATGAAATATTATTAGAATTTGTATTTAATAATTTAAATTATTTTCTATTTTAATTTATGATATCCTTCAGCATCATTCTAAATATGCCGATTTGCTGCTCAAGAAACATTTCTTATTATTATCACTGTTGAAAATAGTTGTGCTGCATATTTTTGTAGAAATCTTTTTCTTCAGGATTCGATGAACAGAAAGTTCCAAAAGGAAATCTTTTGTAACATTATAATTGTCTTCACTGTCATTTTTGATCAATTTTATGCATCCTTGCTGAATATAAGTATTATTTTTCTCAAAAAACAACAACAACAACAACTTGCCCACCTCAAACTTTTGACTAATAGTTTATAAATTATAGCCTAAATATTCTTGTATTAATTATCAATATCTAAATGAATATAAAAACCACATACATTTATATTCTTATAATCTGGAATACAATCTTTATACATTTTGTTTACGTCCATAAGTATGTAGGTAGGCAGACAAATAGAGCAATGAATATGATAAATGATAAACAGACAGATGGATATATAGATTTTTTGGAATTGGAATGCAAAAAATAAAAGATAAATAAAAAAAACCCGTTGTTGCAGAAAACCATTTTCTCATTTGCATTCACCTTTTGTGGAAAAGTGAAACTAGAGCAGAATCTTTGTTTGCAGAAGCTCTGAAAGGAAGCAGGCCTTCAGAATGCCACATTTGATGTCTATTTTAAGAAATCACTCCTTCTGTCTGAACATCCTGTTATTTATTTTCCAAAGATAGTTTGGGGGAGAGGTGGGGGGAGGACGGGGATGGAAGAAATTCTCCTCTATAACTCAAAAGGAATGAAAAAAGGATCTTGGCTGTATTGAATTCAGAAAAACGTGCAATAAGCCGCCCCCCCCCCCCCCCCCCCCCCCCCATATTATTTCATTACAAAAAGGGTTGTCAGTCGACAAAAAGCCCTTGGCTCTCTAATTAACACTTACATCTCCTGTCCGACTAAAAATATAAAGGACCTTAGGAAGGGAGGTGGCACACTCTCTCCGTCTCTCTCTCTCACACACACACACACACACACACAATTCTTAAGGAAAACAAATATGTTAAGCAGTTGTACATAAAAGAGAATAGACTCAAATGAAAGAAAAGAAAATTTTGCGCTGGATGGAAAATACAGAGTCGACAAAAAAGAAGACCGATAGAAAAAGAAGAAATATACAGAGACATATATAAGGAAAAACAAACACAATAAAGTAAAACGAAAGAATGAAGAAAAAGAAGGAAAGAAAAAGCCGCCCATTTTCCATCGTTACTGGCTCGTGCATATGTCTGATTACATTTATATGACCGAGTCATATCTGAAATGAACCACCTGCACAGAAAATCGTGACACTTTAAAAAGGAGAGAGAGAAACAGGCGGACAGAAAATAATATTTGTTATTGATCACAATGCAGTAAATAAAAGCAGGCCCGCGCACTCACACACACACACAAGTATTGATTAAATGTGGTCTGTGGTGGTCAGGCCAGCCACAGATATATAAAAGACTCGACAGATCTAGTTATGGAAGCGGCTGGCGTGCTGAACTCTGTGGCCTACAGACACACACACACACACACACACACACACACACACACGCACAGTCATATGATTCTATTAGAGTCAACAAGGTTTTTCCACATGGAAACAGAGCTGCGTATCTGTCGGTTCGCTGTCACCCGAACATGCGACTCACAGGATTCGTTTCACAAGCAAACCAACATTTTAATGCCAACATGAAATACAAATGGACATTTGCTTTCTTAATACACTTCTTATGAATTGTGAATGATTAACTGAGGCACATTTAAAAAAATGGCTTTTACATGAAAATCAAACCAGTGAGCATCAAGCATGAAGCCAGAGAAACAGTATTCCTGACCCTTAAAAACTGGTTGACTCATTGATTTTTAAACATATTTTCATTTGAATAAAACCAATTTATTTACATGAAGCACATTTTTACCTAACAAAACATTTACCTCAAGGTGCTTAGCTTTCTAAAAGAAAACCGAAATCACCACAGCCACAAATATAGCCATGACCGGATAGAGCCTTTTGAATATTTGCTCATTGTTTTAAATATTCACTCAGTCTTTTAAATATTCATTAGGCGGGGGGGAGAATAGAAAGGATTATTCGGACCAGGGGCTTATGGAGCCACTGAAATTGCATTAGAGCAAAACTGGAATGTGTGTGTGTGTGTGTGTGTGTGTGTGTGTGTGAGAGAGAGAGCGAGAGATTGAGAATATGTGAAACTGAAAAAGGAAAGATATATCTTAGGAAACTGATTGAATAAAGACACCGTCGTTCGAATCCACAGTAAAAGTATGGTAAAAACAGCACTTAGATATGAGAAGCACAAACTTCCTCATGCCAGGAAAAGACCTTTATAAAACACACACGTTTAGACTCCGGATGCACCGCGGCTCTTTTATTGGATACATGTGTCATATTGCACAGGAAAGCGTTTTGATTTCTGTTCAAAGATACTCTATTTGACAGCGTTCACTTGATTCTTTAACCTTCAGGAACAACAAACGATTGAACTGTATTCTAGTATTTCATCTACTTCAGAGAGCCGAACACACGCATGCTATTTGTGGATCTCTCTTCCTTCCTATGGCTTTTGTTAAATAGCATTACACAACTAAGGTAGGGAACAATTAGCTGGTTTCTATTTGGACTTTTTTCCCTTTATAGCACAGTTAACATCACGCCCCCAGTCCTCATGGGAAGAAATAAAGTGACAAGTGATTAAAGATATCCGATAAAAGGTACAAATCATAGTTTTTGTGTCAATCAAGTAACAATCAGAGCTAAAAACAAGTGACATTTTGTTGGTTGCTTGGTTTCTATTTCTGTATGCCGTGCTGGGTAGCTCCGCCCACTGCACACTCTCATTGGTCGAAAATCCTGCTGCACAGTATGTTAAACATCAAATATGTTCTGATTGGCTGTTTTGCATCGAGCAAGTGAAACTTGAACTTTTCCAGATTATTTCTAACAGTCTATGAGCGAACATTGCATCCATTATCAGAGCAAAATAGGTTTAAAATCCACTTCTCTCAGAATTAAGCTTCTCTTTTTGAACCAGACTATTTCCATCAACATTTATATAGCCAGATCACATTGTGATCCCACCCACTCTTCATAATTGACAGAGGAAATGTTAGTCAATGTGCTTTACAGCACAGAGACACCTGCTGTCCAATAAGAAGAAAGAATAATTACGTTAGACCCTCCATCCCCACCCCAGCACTCATTATGACATAATGATTGTCCGGTCAATAGCCGGTTAATTTAGAGCCTGACCTCTGGTCTACGGGTTTAAAGGCAGTGCTCCAACTGCTAATTAACATCAGATGCCCATTATCTGGGTTCTTATGTTAGTCAGAAACATTCATTTTACTAATATTACTCTTTGCTAATGTAAATGAAATCATTATCAAATTACAAAACGGAGACAAATCCAGACAAACAATTAATTGTAGATCAATATATCTGGCAAATGAGATGGTATTTTGGCATTGGTTTTTGAGGTTAAAATCTATTGACAATGAATGGATAAATCACTTGTTTTTAAAACAAACAATAAATTAAATAAACACATAATTTATATATTAATTATATAGAATAATAATAATATAATATATATATAACTGTTTATTTATTATACAATCATTTTATTTTTTGTTCATTTTGAGGCATTTCAGCATTTTTGCCAAGTTTTTTTTCCTGCATTTTGTGTAATGGGTTTGTGCCTTCTCTGATTTTTTTTTTAAATAAATAAAACGACCTGGAATGAAATCTAATAACTTGTTTTAATAAAAAAAAGTCCTGAAATCAGGTTGTGGCATTAATTAACAATATCACAAATATAACATCCCAACTATGATGGTAGATGTATGATAAAAATGGTATATTCATGTAATTTTTGAAACAACAATTATACTTACTGGAATAGTTTTTATTGATTTAACCTCACAAATATGACAACATCACAAATATGATAGACTGATGGACAGACAGATAGGACGTTATATCGGTCAAATCTAAAACTTTATATTAAATAAAGTTCTAAAAAAATATTACAGCCATTAAAAGACGACATGCAATTTCTTCATAGAAGGATAAATCCGAGCTCTGCATAGACTACAAGGAAATATTTCACATTTCTCTCCTGCCATGGAAAGATTCCTTCTTTAATGTAGGAATTTGGTGAGAGAGTGACCGAGAGAAGAGCCAGAGTGAGAGATTGAACCCTCTGTGTACAGTATGAATATTTCAGAGGGCCGCGTTTTGTAGATGTGGGGCACAGGGCTGTGAAAAGAGTGCCCTGCAGTCAAGCCTTTGATGCGGATAGCACTGCCACAGCACTGATCTGCGGCAGGAAATGGACTTTTCAGGCTTATCTGCCTCACTCAGGGCCACGTGTGTGTGTGTGTGTGTGTGTGTGTGTGTGTGAGACAAGCAGGGGCAGGAAGCTCCATGAACCAGGGCCAAAGAATAAAAATGATAATGATAATCATCAAGAGGAGCCAAATATTTACTGGCTTTTCCACTCATGCGGCTCAGCTTGTACTGCTATTGGTGAAGAAACATCAAGCGGTACGTGCAGTCCACCACCTTCCCTCATACATAGCAATGAAATCCATTTCAGACAGAGAGACACAGCGTTTCTATCTTATCTTGTGCTTCTCAGCTGTCGGCGCTAATTCAATAAACTTCAGACTAACACAGAGAGCACAAAGAGAGAGAGAGAGAGAGAGAGAGAGAGAGAGAGAGAGAGAGAGAGAGAGAGAAGCTGGAAAAACAGGATGGAGGATGAGGATGAATGAGGAAACACTTCATGAACAAACATTTCAATTAGAAGGTTGTGTTATTATTTAAAAATCTGCTGTATTGTAAGTTTAAAATCTATTTAAAATTAAAATCACAGTTTAATTTCATATTCCACCATCCTCTCAACTTTCCATGTTTTGATGTCATTTTCAGCTCTTTGCCAAAAAATATAATTCAGATTCACTAGGAATTCACTATAAAACAATAAGGAGATTCACTATAAAACAATAAGCCAAATTATGTTATTAGACAGGATGTGAAGTGTGGTAAAAATGACTAGCTATATTGCACAGCTTCCAGTGGATTATTGCGTCTATAAAAATGGTGACAATACCATATTGTATAATAAACATTAACTATGAATTATTATACTTATCAATTATACTTACTCAAACAGTGTATGTCGATTAAACTTAAATATATATTACAGTCATTAATACCTACTAGTGGTCGACCGATATTGGTTTTTTGACAGCTGATACCGATATCTTGGAAAGCAGGGTGGCCGATGGCCGATATAATTTTACTGATTTTAATTAATGTTTCAGAAATTTGAAATAATTTGAAAATGGATTAAAAAGTAAATGTGTTAAATAATTATACTTATACTTTAGATGACAAAGTATTTTTCACACATAAGTAAATATTTAATAAAAAATATAATTAAAATGGATGTAAACACTGTAACCAACAGGGCACTCATTATTCTGGGAATTTTGTGTGCATTGGGATTTGGGAATCATATTTTTTTTTTTCCAAATAAAGCCAAGGTAACACTCATTTTACATACAGCACACAGTGAAAATGACATGAATATGGCAGTGGGCAAATGCATAAAGCGCAGCATAATTTGAAATCATGAGTTTAAAGTTTGTCGATCGCGCATCTCATGTGAAGCTGAACTCTCCACCTGTCCGCCTTACATTCACACGGACCGACCGACACGCAGAGAACACACGATCATGCAGGATACAAATGCACACTTCACAAGATCTCACAACTGGATCTGGCTAAGTTTGCAAGGTTTTTGAAATTAAATGTTCATTCAAAGATTTGTTTAAATGATATTAATGTGTATTTGCTGAATGCTGACGGAAAACGAGTAAGTATTCTAATGTTTGCCTTTCTATTACTAATATATCGTTATAATACTTTTTGTATACGTTAATTCCTTTGTTTAACCATTCTATCTGATTATTCAACCCTCTACGCACACCTTGGCAATAATATCGCCATTGGCATAGTAAATTTTTCTGTTTACTCGCCAGTATGATATACTATTTTACACACACACACACACACACACACACACAGCTATCTAAATGGGGACATTACATAGACTTCTATTGTTTTTATATACAGATAGTTATACACTTTTTAACCTAAACCCAACCCTAACCCTCACAGAAAACTTTCAGCATTTTTACAATTTAAAAAAAAACTTAGTTTACTTTATTTTTATAACAGTTTTACAAATGAGGACATCCACAAATTGAGGTTTTTGCCGATTGTCAGGTTTTGCTCACTTTTGGGTAAAAACTTGTCCCCAAAATATGGTTAAGTACACCCGGCACACATATGCGTCCCCCCAATCTTCTTATCTTTGTAAAAGTGGAACAGCTTTCTTACATAACTGATTGTATTGCCACTCTTAATTCAGGCCAATCAGCATTATATTATGATTATGATGAGATTAATCACTATTTAATGATAGAACTAGTGATTAGAACTAAAACTTGGTACCATAAGAATGAAGCATATTTGTCTTTTTTAACTGACTTTATGACTGGTGGTGTGTTTAAGATATTGGTATGGGTCTAGGATAGTAGTTAGTCCTTAAAATATACTACTATACTATTATTATCGGCTGGGTGGGTTCATGATATTAATCACGTGTCAGCGCGCTCTAACTGATTTGCTGAAATCAAAATGGGGACGGTAATAGTTGAGCGCCAGCCAACGAGAGCTGTTCGCACATTAGCTCCGCCCACTAATGTAGAAACCGGCATATCTTCTGCTTGTTCTTAAAAGCTGAATAATTCTAAATTAACTCTGTTATTTTGACAGGAAAATACAACAAAGAATATGGTTTACATGTAGCACGTCGATTCAGCGTGGTATGCAAGACTCTCACTCTCTCTCTTTGCATGTGCGAGAAACACAGCACTCTCAGCAAAGCGACGGCAAGTCGTGCGCCTTCACACTAGAGTTTACAGTACGTCAAATACAGGTGCGCTGCGTGCTACATACTGCGCATCTATTGAGTACATGACATGATCCATTGAGCGCATCCGAATAGTACAGATCGCTTGATGGAGAGCGAAACTCTCAAGCGCTCAGTAAGTGTGTTTATCGAGTGAAAATCTGTGTTTGAACGCCTCTCACACACATACTGGCGTGTAAAATCTAAGAATTTATTAGCCAATGGCTAATGTTAGACATTATTTAGTTGCCCAGAGTAAGATTTAGTCGCATATGCGAGTGATTTACTCACAAATAGCTGGTTGATTATTAGACAGATTTCTGTCTGTATTAGACAGAACTGTTAACGACAACCGCGAACAAGAGGGAGAATGTGAGCACACGTCAAAATAAAAGTCCCGCCTCGAACGCATCGGCCAAACAGAAAAACTTATCGGCCGATGCCGATATTTGAAAAATGGCAAATATCGGCCGATATATCGGCCTTGGCGATATATCGGTCAACCACTAATAACTAAACTACCTTCAAACTTTGGGGTCCGTAAGATTTTTTTAAAGATAGAAATTAATAGCCTACTTTTATTCAGGAAGATTGCATTAAATTGATCAAAGACATTTATAATGTTAAAAAAAGATTTATTTTTCAAATAAAAGCTGTATTAGCATAACAAATCAGCATACTAGAATGATTTCTGAAGGATCATGTGACACTGGGAGTAATGATGCTGAAAATTCAGCTCATATTCACATAAAAAAAGTTATTTTAAACTGTAATTATACACAATTTTATTTCACAATATTACCGTTTTTACTGATCAATAAATACGCCTTAGTGAGCTAAGCAATCTGTGATTCAGAATGCTTTAACACTGCAGACTTTAGAGCTGAAACAGTTAATCCTGAAGTGGCTGTTATAAAACAGATTCCTTCAATCTTACAGAACCAATTGAAGGAAAAGTTACAGAGCATGCAATGCAGTCCACCGTGACATCTAAAGCAGAGTATGAGGCCAATCTAATCTTAACGAATAATCTATTCAGAACTAGCAAGTCAGACGTCCTTTATCTGCGACTGAAGTGGAACATTTTAGCCAATCGATTTAACAGGATCTTCACTTCTCTCTGTCCCGGCCACAGTGCCGTTTGTCTGGAAGGGAAGTGCACGGTCGCCTGTACTGAAAAAAAAAATAAAAATAAATAAAAAACCTTCAAACGTACAGACCTGTCCCAGACCTGCCCAATGTCAATTGTCACTTGACCCCCGTGACCTTGTGCAGTGGCTGCCTCGGCGGGCAGAAGCTGTGTGAGTTTAATCAAGGGTTCTCTCATTTCAAAGGCCTCAGGAAGTCCTGTGTAACCCTCCCACACTCACACACACACACACACACACACAAGCTAAAACAGATCCCCCTGAAAGAAAGAGTTCAGGCCTTTCGGAGGAACCGCTGGAACGAGAGAGAGTTCTGATTTAATTCTGCGGGACATCTGCATTACGGAGGCCGGCTAGAGTGCTTACTGCAATTACAGTCCACGCAAAGCCCCACTAGTTCCAATATTTTCAATCCCATGCACTTCCTTTACACGCATCGCATGCGGATGCGCACACGAACGTAGGTACTGCACTCGATTCCTGTCACTCATGTGCTTTACAAAAGACGACGTAAATGTGCCGAACATAAATTTCTAAAGACAGGTGTGGTAACACCTGCTCGTACACAGCACGTCAATGCATCCGAACTAGGCTAGTCACCATATCCTCTTTTAGAAGAAGAATTTTCTGCATGCCTTTCATCAATGGAAAAAAAAGCAATGATTTTTTCAAATGAAAAGAGAAACAGACTTCGTAAAGCAACAATATTCTTCATTCTCCTCCTGTCCAACAACAAGATAAATACATGACGTAATTCAAACAACACTGAATTCAAACGGATAAAAAATACTGTGGTTCGTTTGTGCGCTAGAAAGCATTCTGCATTCGTTTAGCTCGATATGAACACCCTCTTCTTCCCCTTAGCTGGGATGAAATGAACATCGAGTTGAAATTCTTAAACGCTTCACACTTTTATGAGCGTTTTAATTATTCAAAGGTTGAGAAATTAACAAGGCTAGAGAAAGCCGATCAGAGCCGCACAATGAAAAAAAAAAAAAAAAAAAAAAAAAGAGAAAGAGAGGGGAAAATTGAGGGATAATTCAGTCTTGCAGACTTACAAACGAAGTGTGCAATATTGCAATTGCAATCCTAGCGAAATGCATTTTTATTATTTTTCTATTAATTGATTTTAATTAATCAAGTTAGTAATGGAAGAGAATTAATTCATAAACCTTAAGTACACTAAATTTGCTTCATTTCGAGACAGACATCATTCATAATGTGACGTTCAGTAGGGAACAACTTGACAGACTGATTCCAAACGGTAACTCTTTTTGAGTGATTCATTTGTTTATGAATCACAATCCGTGTTTTTTTTACTAAAAATGAATCAACTTTCATTTAAAGTCTTTTGCTTGCGAATCAGACTACATTGGACATGCTGCATGTTTTTTTGAATTTTTCATTTTATATCACATTCAATTCAGACTGCAAATTCACATTCACTACTTGAAGCATTATCCCACTGATGAATCTATCGAAAATAGGACTATCGTTTTTTTCCATTTTCTCTTTGTGATTTCATAATCAATCTACTTTGTATTGAACAGCCGAGTATTTTTAGGCTGGCATCCGTTCAGGCCTGAACACGTGCACATTAAAGAGCAGGGCAACAGAGCCAAAGATCAATTACACTCTTATTAAAGAGGGCTGGAGAAATAAAGGCACAGGAGCTGCCGGGCCGTGCTCTGTTATTTCTGTTAGATCAGGTTAAAAAGAAAAAAAGGCAACAACCAATTTCAGGTGTAAGGTGGCTGTGGGGAGGAGGGGTAATGAGGGAGCAGGTGAACAACCGATTTCAATCATAAAGAAGATAGGGAGAGAAAAAGAAAGAGGGGGAACAAATAAAAAAGGATGTAGGGGAGACAGTAAATAAAAAATATAACTAGACTAGCAGTGCTTACAAGGCAGCAAAAGTATAGTTAAAGCTTTAGGTAATTTGGAATTTAAACTTTGGTTCTGCGTAAATGCTGCATCAGAAATTTGCCATTGAGTATAAACATAAAACGTAACATTAACTTCAGTGCAAAGCCAGCTATGTGGTTAAATAGATGCAAAAAAGAAAAGACTTATCACATTTCAATATACAAATAAGCACAAGAGAGAAGTCCAATTGCAATGCAGTATGCAAATAAATGCAAGAAAGATCAAATCACAATGCAGTATTTTAGATTCTGAAACACTACCAACATTTTCAAACTTTAAATCTTACATTTCTTAAGTAATTTCTCTCTTTAAAAAAAACCCAACAAAATAATGCAAATCGGAGGCTGAAATTATCTACACAAAAACGTTGTGGATGAGAAGAAGAGTTTTAATCGAGTGCTGCCTTTTAAACACTTTAAAAATTAAAGTAAAAAGAAAAAACGTCATGTCAGCTTTAGATATTGTTAAGCAATATGCTCAGCATTTCCTTTCCATAAATCTTCCCAAAAATCACACAAGCTCCACTAGTTGAGGCGACATGACTAGCACCAGAGCATATGCTTTCTGCTGCTGTGAATTCATTCCATGCAAACAAGAGGAGAAAAAAAAAACCATACGTACCTAAAAGAAAGGGGAGGGAATCAAAACTGTCAAACGTGCTAGTTCTTGGCCAGAGTGCTGCAAAAAAGAAAAACGTTTCTTCCCAAGTCTTCCTCTGACTCCTGAGGTCACATTGGCGAGCCTTAACGAGGGTAATTGCTGTCGATGCACAGGGGCCATCATGTGCATAACTGGGTCACGGCCACGATCGTCTGAACACACAACGTCTACTGTGTAGCGTCACAAAATTCCCTGCTAAACCACCTACACGAGGGCTGCATGAAGTCAGCGTGAAATCCAAACTGAGACGGTTTCTTAAACCAATTCATCTACAGTATATTATTCCAAAGTAAAAAAATATTTATAATCTTTCTCTGGAGCATCTTTCCTTCTTAGCTGACATCAACAAACTAGCTAGTCTTTTAAATTTTACTGCAAACTCTAACGTGGAACTGCCACAAAGAATAACTCTCAATGGACAATTGCAAACCTACATTTTTTTTGTATCCATTCACAAAGAAATATGCTACTGATATAAAACGGGTTTCGAATGTCAGTTCACACTGTAAAAAAAAAATTGTTTTCCAGGTAATCTAAAAATTTACCCATTTAAATTAACTAACAATACGATCATAAATTTAACGGTCAAAAAATTCCCTTACTCTATAGTGTAGGGCTGTCAAAATGGCTGAAAAACTAAATTCGAATTTTGTACTTAAATATCAATATTCGAATTATATTCTAATTTAAAAGACATAATTTCAGTTAGGCGGGAAAAAAAGCTTTTGGCTTCTCTCCTGAGGCCACAAGAGGGCGCGTCGAACAAAATATTATGCACGTTTCTTCAAAGCATCATAAAATAACACGACTAACTTTGAAAAAAGTGCATAATGTTTAAAATAATGTTTATAAACCGTATATAATTAAAGTTGCTTAAACAATTAGAAACAAAACAGAATCATGCATGTATGTATAGTTTAATACAAAGGAACGAAAAGCAATCACAAAGAGCATTTTCTTCATTTAAAAACTTGAGAGACAGTAGGATGGGTAAAACCCACCATAAAGTCTTGAGACATGTTTTTAAAAAGTTGAACTTACATTAATTTTACATGGCTTTCTAAACATGCCGCTCTCTTGTGCGAGACGCGAGTGCAACGGGTGCAACAGCTCACATTTGATGGGGTTTCCCTGAAATTACGGTTCTTTGTTTTTCTTATTAGTCATGTACATTAGGGATTTATGTTACATCTTCTCTTGACCATATGTGTTTTTAAGCTGGTTATTAGTATATTATAAATGTAAAAAACAGATTTTAGTAATTTGGTATATTAACATTATTTCAGCTATACAGGCCGACTTTAAGGACCAGATCAGGTAGATGCAGCTTTAAAGTAAAGCAAATCACAGTGCATGCTGACTAGAAACCAAAAACATGGCCTTTTCTAAACGTCCCCCATTTCTTCAAGCAAATGTGCAGTTGTGTGTGTTTATGTCCAGCAACGCTAGCCTCTGGTAAACACGATCATTATCTCCCCAATCTAAACAAGCCTTTGCCTTCCCAGAACACACTGCTTTATAAGCAAGGAGGTGATTAAGGAGAAAGCAATGGATGAAGCAGAGCTGATACTAGAAAGGAATCACAGGCCTCGGTAGGTTAAATCGCGGATGATGCAAACACTACTGGCTTTAAATAACGATGCAGCCTTTTTAATCTTCATCATGTTACAGCTCAAAACACTTGCTGTGTTAAAACGGCTCGCTTTATACTTTAACTGAACGGATCATGCAAAATTATCAGCCTATCAAACGGACAATAAGAATTGAAATAGTGTAAAAGCTTTTGTAATAACACCAGCATGCTACAGTAGTAATTTTAGCATCACAGTCAACAGTCTGGAAGACCTTACCCAAAAATGAATAATGCTCAAACAGCATGTCTGCTGCAAAGACTTTTTCCTCCAAACCACAAACTGCTACACGTAGAGTGAACAATCCGGTTTTAAATTGCACATAATGCAGTGCATGAAAATGTATTTGACAAAGAGTTCGGTGTACGTTTCACCTGAAATATGTAATATTGTGCCACAGCTGAGGTCGATATAAAAACCAAGAGCCTGAAAATCGTAATCGTAACTATCTATTTCTGTCTGACCCATGTAGACCATTATGCTATTAAAGGTATCTTGTGTCTGATGCAGTCCAAACCTATTACAAAGTTTGCTTATTCAGGAACAAACACCATGTTAGACATATAAGGCTTTGTGATACTGCGAGCCTGACAGACCAGGAATAAAGCATCAATTGATGCATTTCTTAATTTCAAAGTGAGCAAAAAACAAAATAGCTAAAAACAAAACTTATCGGAATGCATAAAAAAAAGCAAACAGGTCTGTATTTCTGTGCATTGTCCCTTGTTACTCACATATGCACGTGTGGCGGTTGAAAGCGGCTCTGGTTAATGTTGTAGTGGGTGAAGGCCTGCGTGGGGTTGGAGCTGTACTCGTCCACCGAGATGGTAACTTTGCCTTGTGACGGCATTCCGTGGGCCATTCTTTCTCCACGTGACACATGAGACACTTCACCAGGACCCTGGAGCGACCCACGCAGTCAGCATCCTTCAGAACCACCACTTAAATACGGAAAAGAACCCTTGAAAGTGCCGAGATGGAGGACGAGATACTATCTGTAAAGATACAGTGAGAGAAAAAAAGATTATGATGTGAAATCAATTGCATAAAATTAATGTATGAGTAATACATAAAAAAATAGATGGTAAAACAAGGGAAGACATTGAAATTACTAAATAGTTGTAGTTGTATTGAGCAAAATTTAAATTATGTACAGTAATTGCTTGCTTGAATGTCTATTATCCGTTTTTAATATTCTTTATATGAATGTAAAGAGTAATTCACTGCAAAATAAAAGTGAAAATGGAAAATCATTACATTTCTACTTAAAATTTTTTTTAGGTTTATTTAGTCATATTAAAGTATATTTTCGAAAAAAAGAAAAAAGTTCATTTAGATGTTACTACAATAAACACACACATTTATTCTAGAATACATCTGATTAAATATTTAAAGCTTTTCTGGCAGACATCTCAAAATTACAATTTATAATGATTTTCATATAATCTCCACTTTGAATTGATTATAAAAACAACTTTATGCTCATCACTAATAAAGTTGTTCAGAATCTCCTCTAAAATCAACAACACAAACTCCAGCTGCAAACTTAACCAAAACTTTAACACAGTGTCTAATGACAGATGAACGTCTGAGCAATATAACAGTACCATAATCCAAAACTCAACTGAACTGACTAATCAAACTGACAACAAAATCTGAGCAAAAGGGTTGAAAACAAAACTTAACAGAAAAAGCTGAGAAACAGAAAGGTGAGCAGCGAATCAACATCTCCAACCGACTACAAAATCGAACCCTCTCAAAACAACTTTCATTAATTTACTTAAAAATATGTTATAACATATTTACTGTAGAAAATGTATAGCATGTTGCTGTCAGTTTGTATCTTATTCTTGAAAAATTTTTATAAAAATACATCAAAAAAAAAAATATATATATATATGGGAAACAATTATAATGACCATTATAATATTTCATGTTTAAATTAATGCATAAATAATAATCACTATTCTGCACAGGAACACCCGCCACAAAGTACGTTTTTGTGTTTTTGATTAAATATTGGTTTACCGCACTAGATTTAGCTTTGACACCTTACAGACTAATTAAGGAGACAAATCAACCAAGCATGTAATCTAAAAATTGAGGTGGGTAAGAGGACATGCTCTCTCCATGTTATCTATCTACTGTACCAGCCAGATGTGTGTAAAAATCATTTTATTTAACTAAATACAACATATTTAAATGTGTAAGGCAAGGGCACGTGTACACATTTACAATTGAAATGTGTACAAGACTGAAAGCATTTAAAATGTGATGCAAATGAATTCTGAATTCTTGCATTTTGTTCTGTAGTTCTGGACATGCAAGAATTAGTCAGTAGTATTCTGTCAATCAATTCGATGTTTTTTTGATGAATAATTTATGAGTCTTGTCTAATTTATGAATCTTGTTTTCCCTTCCCTCTTCAATATCTCTGTAGCTTTTCTTCATACCATTATTATTATTTTAAGTATTATTTTGCAAAAGTTTACTTCATTTTTTTCACTTAACTGTAACACATTATAGTTAGTTATGCTTACTGTATTTAAATCTACAGTACTGTACTTATGGCATACAAATAACAACCATAATTATAATTACATTCATTTGAACTTAATTTAAAAGTATTATCATACACGACATTATACGATATGTTGTATAATACTACAGTTATTTCCACGTAACGTTATCTGTCATTAAGTTATCTTTGATTTCACGTCAAACTCTTTCAGTAAATTACAAATAACTCTACAGGTGATATACTGGTTTGTTTGACGTAAATCAAACCGTTTTTAAAAATGCTCAATTTCTGCATAAAACAATATTCATTCTCATTAACCCGCGTATTTTGCACACACACAAAAAATAATACAAAATATCTTTCCTCACCTCAGCCAGCTAGCAACCACTAGCATAGCTGCGTAAAAACCTGCCGTTGTGTTTAATATATAACGTCTATCCCCGCGTGATATTTATTTGCGCACAACTCTACCGCTTCCGGCTGAACAATGCGAGGGAACGGTCAAAATAAAGGCTGCAAATCATGCTTCAAGTGCGGACTACACTCTTCAGAGAGAGAGCACAAGAGATGAAGTTGAACCTACATCACCCCCGACTACAATATCCCCGATATTTCTTGTTAAAAACACGCAAAGTCGCGCGTAAATGTGTCCAACACGCCTGCCGCGAAGGGTGATCGTTCCCTGGGTGAGTGGCCGCGCTGACACCGCCGCTCAATGACAAGCCACCTCTAACCCTTTTGTGTCTTATTTTTTTCTCGCTCCCTGTCTAAGCGTGCATTTCCAGGCTGCATAACACAGCAGAAGAGGTTGGAAGACCCTCTTTCTCTCTCGCCCACCTCTAAAGATGTTGCTCCATACACACCGGGGAATGCAGATGTCGGTAGCCGAAGAGGTGGCACTCGGAGCCGGGCAGGGGCAGGACCCTCGACCCTGGGAGACCCTCCGGCGAAGCTGGCGGGGAAAGCGGCGCAGGCAGGCGGCGAGAGCCTCGCTCTGACTGGCGGAGAGGGGGAGTGAGTCTAGACCGCAGAAGAGGAAGAAAGGACTGCCACTGGGGTCAGAGAGCAGCGACGAGAGCATAGCCTCCGTACTAGCATGGCGGAGCGAGTGTGTGTGTGTAAATGCGTGTGTGGTTACACTCCTCCCCTCCCTCAGAAGAGTCTGCCATGATATGTGTTCACACGTGGAGAGGAGAGACCCTCTTCTGGTGCTTATTTTCGCGTCTTTCCGCAGTGTTCTTTGTTGCATTTTAGTGCAACGATTTAATCAAACCTGAGAGGACCTAAAGTACCTGGAGGAAGTGCTTATTTGGGTTGCATTTTAAAGGAGACACCAAGATTTACTTCACACTGTGTGTGTTAGAGAGAGAGAGAGAGAGAGCACTGGGTCTTTGTTACTGTCAAAATGAAGTGATGTTTGCTAAGTTTTCTATGTATGACTGAATGAAATGTAAAATGAGCTACTTTTTGGTAAATTCAGGTCTTCATTTTTTTTGGTAACAAAAACCCAAGAGCTATTACAGTAACAGAAATCCCAGCTACTTTGTTCATAGAAAATATACAAAAAAATTGTGAACAAAGAAACAAATCGAATACTATTATTCCTGATTTAATTTTAACATGACATTACATTATAGGAAATGAATTATGGCAGACCAGTTAAATGTGTTCAAGTGTATGTGAGCGATATGTTCAGTTCAGACTGACTGCGTTTGACTTGTGGGTGTCAAAATAAGAACAATATGAAGCATAACATTAAAAAGCAACTTTTCTTCCTAAAACTCAATTGAGCCACTTAGTGTGTGTAGGCATGTGAGAGAGACAAATTAGTTTAGTGCTCTAAGGAATAATTGCATATATCATTTCTCATAAACAATCTATAGACACTCGAAAAGACGGTTTCATAATTTCTTTTAAATTGTAATTTTGTGCAGTTGTGCTTTTTGTTTAACAGAACCAACTGAACACAAGTGTAATGTGAGTTTCTGTGTGTGTGTGTGTGTGTGTGTGATATATATTATTATCTATATATATATATAGATATACTCCGGCAGTAACTTGTGTTCAAACGCACAAAATTACAATTTAAAAGAATTATGCCAAACTGTCTTTGCGAGTGTCAATTGTTTATGAGAAATTATATATGCAAGTATTCTTTAGAGCACTCAAAACTAATTTGTCTCTCACAACACCTGTGGTGGTGGTGTGTGTGGGTGATATGTTGTGTGGGTGTGTTTATGGATGATGCATTCATACAGTATACTGTTTTAATATAGAGTATACTAAATTAAATTATTTTAAAAAGTAATTTAAAGAAAAAGTTAACTAAAGTGAAATATGGTCAAAATTCATAAGTTTCTTTTAGTTTCTAGTGTTTTGTAAATATAATAGACCTTATAAGTGAACGTTGCTTTTCCCATTTAGCCTCTGAAAATGATTGCCCTGCCCACTCTGCTCATTCAGACCAATCAAATCAGTTCACATGTCAAGTATAAAAGCTGTAAAAATCATGACAGGGCTAATTGAAAAATGTTTCATTTTTATCATTGCTTTTCATTTCATCATGCCTGCATTTAGTTTTGTGTTTTCTTTCAGTGTCTTCAAGCTACAATCACACTGAAATCCTTGACAGCATTGGACTGTAGCTGCTTTGCATTACTGTTACGTGATGCAAGAAGGTGAATGTTTGAAATGTGGATTTTTCACTGACATGTTTCAATTTACACAAACCCACACACACGAATACACGCAAACCACACACAACTAAGCGACATTTCTATTTGACTTTTCTCTTATCTCTGGAAAATGTGTTTTCATCAACTAGCCAGCGGGCAATAATGTGAAGGCAGAGTAGGACTTTTATTCGCAGAGGCCGCCGTTAAACACCGCACCATCATTTGTCCCCCTGCCTGCACTAGAGAGAGAGAGCGAGAGAGATGATAGATACAGCTTCAAATGTCACTGAAGAAATGGCCTCTGACATGAATGTTTTATTCAGTCTCCTTTCCCTGATCACATCTATACAATAGAAAATGTAAATGTTATGCAGAATGCTTAAAAAATTCACTATATATTTTATGACCTTCTATAAAAGAGGGGCAAAATGACTCCATGAAAATGGAAATGGAATAAAAGCCATATTAACCGGGAGGGTGGGATAGATTCTGTGTGATGGTGGTGGGTGATTTTCTCTTAACACAAATCTAGCAGAGGGGGCACAAGGGGCTCTCAGACAGATAGAAGCACAGACACACACACACACAGATTTATGTGTCGATCACACATATGGTCACTCTTTGGATTAGGAAATCAAGACTATAGAGAATGAGAGGAGAAGAGAAAAATATAATTGGATTTCATATAATATTGCACTGCATGACTGACTGAATTAATTTAAGTCAGAAGGATTTATTTTATAAATCTACATCTTAAAATATTAAATTCTAAACAAGTAGGTCTGTAATACCTGGAAAAGGATATCCGAGAACATTCCTATTCACATCAATGTCAACCTACGAAAATACACAACCTTGGATCTTTGCTCAAGCTCAGTTTTTTGAGCCAATCACTTGAGCTATAAAATGTCATGTGACTAATCACTCTATAGCCAAAATTACATCTTGACGCTGATCAACTGATGACAGAATGGACACAAACCCTTCACAGGTGACTATCCTAAATGTGATGTCAAAGGCTTCTGACAGCAAAAAATATATTTCACATTTTTAAAAGCCTCCAAAAACAGCTACTATAATACAGCAAAATATTTGCAATGTGTATGTGGCTTGCAAAAAAATACTTCTTCAGAATACACCAGCTAATTCTGAATGGCCTTCAGGAAGTCATGACCTAATGGTTAGAGAGTCGGACTCGTAACCCAAAGGTTGCGGGTTCGAGTCTTGTACCGGCAGGGATTGTAGGTGGGGGGAGTGAATGTACAGCGCTCTCTCCCACCTTCAATACCACGACTGAGGTGCCATTGAGCAAGGCACCGAACCCCCAACTGCTCCCCGGGCGCCGCAGCAAAAAATGGCTGCCCACTGCTCTGGGTGTGTGTGTGTTCACTGCTGTGTGTGTGCACTTTGAATGGGATAAATGCAGAGCACTAATTCCGAGTATGGGTCACCATACTTGGCCACATGTCACATGTCACTTCACTTCAATAGAGAAACCAAATGGTGTAGTTACGAGATCTACCAGCAGAGGCTGACTGTCGATTCTAAGCAGTCAAATACTGAATCTGCCTGATATCCATCCAATTTTAAGGGCCCAAATTCACACCTTGACATTAATGTCAACATTTATATTTATTTATTTAGCAGACACTTTTATCCAAAGCAACTTTAGGTTGGAAAACACCACACAATTTAGAAGTCTTTCTGAACACAACAAGCTCACACAAAAACATAAAAACGTGTGTGGAGATACAATACAAATGTTATGAAATTGGCTCAAAATATCAAACAAGTTTGATATCCTATGACTGGATTGAATCATAGCCTGAAGCTAATATAAACTTGCCAATCACACACCATGTGATTTTCTGTAAAATCACTCAACTCCAACTATCCAAAATCTTCAGACTGACCCATGGCTTGTATAGCATCGACTCCTCCAGATTGTAAATCTGTGCAAAGTCATGTATTGTATTCCAGTCTTTATAAATGGTGAACACAAACAATCTTTATAGTGCACAATGCCATGTTTAAAAACTGCATTAGTACACCAAGACACAGTAGAGATGAGATGCAGAAAACATGGGAGCGAATTAATATAAATAAATATGAATTATTATAATACGTGTCATGAAACGGCATTCACAACTTAATTAAAATAAAACATTAAATATTGAAACAATATTTTCATGTTGACAGTAAAACAGCACATTTGTATAATACATTTTTAGATAACGTTCAAAAGTTTTGGATCAATACGATTTTTTAAAAAAGAAAATCATAGTTTTATTCAGAAAGGACACATTAAATTGATCTAAAGCGACAGTAAAGACTTTTAAAGGCAGTTCTTTTGAACCAAAGAATCCTGTAAAAATATATCATGGTTTCCACAAAAAATATTAAGTAGCACATATGTTTTTAGTATTGATGATAATAAGAAATGTTTCAGAAGCAGCAAATCAGATTGATTTCTGATGGATCATGTGACCCTGAAGACTGGAGTAATGGTTCTGAAAATCAGCTTCACCATCATAGAAATACTGCATAAAAACTGCACTTTAAAATATATTTAAGTATAAAACAGACTTTTAATTAGTACAGATATCTGTAAAATATCAGGTTGCATTTGTAAAGTTTAACCCAGTGTTTTGTTCATTGTCACTTTGACAGCTCTGCGCCTGTGGGTCCAAGGGTGTGCGGCTGTGCTCTACACGTATTACCTTTCGGAAGTTATGGAGAACTGGAGCACTGATCAGGGTGAGAACTCACTGTGTCACAATGCTGCTTCTACAAAACATGGAATGGCCTCTTGTCATGTTTTGACAGGGTTTACAAAGGTCTGTTGTTCTGTAACAGCACATCTCATAGAGACAGCTCAGTCGTCACTGAAGTTGCTCTTTCACTAAAGTGCAACTGGCATTCGACCAGAACACCTCAACCCCTACACACAATAGAACGACAGAACATTAGATAGATAAAGAGATAGATAGATAGATAGATAAATGTAAAATTCCTTGAACCTATCCTATCTTTGAAAAAATAAGAAAGTTGGAGTGTTGACACTCTCTTCACCTCTTACTTTTCTTAATTCTTTGAGTGTCTGTGTTTGAGAATTCAGAATCCAGAGTGAAGTTGATTCTCTTCAGAGAGACTGAACTCTCAATCCCATCTCTTCCCTCCACTAATGCTAAACCGCAGAGATGGATCAATCACTCTTCCCTCTCTCTCCCTATCGGCTCTGAAAGTGTGACAATAAAACAAGGAAGAACAGAAAACAGGTTTATTGTAGAGATGGGATATTGACAGCAACTGCAGTGTGAAACAACAACGGCTTGACATGTTTGTAAGGGTCACATGTAGCAAAAGCAAGTAGCAAATGCAAGTTTATGTTGCATAAGAGAATATGGAACAAAAGCTAATGAGGTGAATGTCTGTGGCAAATTTTGAGCCATTTAACCCATTCAAATAAATAGTAAATTATATATTTATTATATATCTCTAAATAGATACATTAAGAAAATAAGCCTTTAAAAAAGGGTTTTATAACATTCATTATAAAAACATAGGTAATGTTATACAAAATAATGTAAATATTATTTATATGTTAACGTCGTGTATATACTGTATATATACAAACACACACAACCACACACAGTACATAAGAAACTGTATAATTTTAAATTTAATTTGAAAAATACATATGTTATTTAAATGCAAACGTATTTGTGCATCATTTAAGAATGTTGTACTCCCCAATTATATTCGTATAATTTATTTAAAAAATATATATTTAAAAATAAAAACTATTTTTAAATTTTGTATTAAAGAAGTTACTTGAAAGAATGTTAAAAGGCCATATAAAGAATCATTCTTATATTATGTTAGATATATTTATTACAAATTATATAGAATAGTGTTCTTGACAAATTTGGATAAAAGTGTATGTTTAATCATGCTGGCATCGGAGTGTAAACATTCATTTTAGTCAGCGGTGAACCAACTGCACTTTTACTACACAATGGTCATATATGCACTTGCAATAATGCATTTAGACTTAATGGCCTCCGATATACCACATGAAATGGTCTCTCATGTGAATAATGCATGTGAATCATGAATATATGTATATATTGTTTAGCTTTAGATAGAAGTGTGTGATATATCTGGACCACGAAGTCTGCGTCTCAGACGATATAACAGTTTCATTGCTTTCCACCCTGCTGTGGTTGTTGATGGTGTTTTGCTCTGAGAATTGTGTGTATGTGTGTGGCAGGCAATGTTTGTCTCTGTAGCGTCTTTATTTCACTCTTTGTCAAACATTCATTCTCATCCCTCTCAATCACTCAACAGACCTGCAATGAAACACAAGGCTGACGTCTTCTTTGTCCCCAATAATCAAATAAATCAGACTGCAGGCTCATGCACTCCATGATTGCACATTATATTTTGAAAGGAACAAATATGAAAACCAATTTGATTTAGAACGTATTGATTACATTTTTATAGTCTCCCCATATTCAACAAGAAAAGAGAAATCATGGGTGCTGTTAAGCCTATTGAGAGGCTTGATGTTCTTGGGCTCTCGGTTCTAATGAAATTTCAGACTCATTTGGAATGAAAGCAAACAAACCGCACTGTTTAATTTCTTGAAAGCTCAGAGCTCTCGGTTGTTTGGATGCATGTTAGAGCTATTTGGCCAAATGCGGTGACAAGGTTTGGCAGTGATAACTGTAGTGAATCCCTTAAATTATGAATGTTTTGTCATGTAACCTAAAACAATGTGCATTGTGTGGAAACATTGAAATTAACAGATTTTATTCCAGCAAGAAAAAAAAAATTTATACATAAACTCGCAGAAATTAAAGCTGTCACTGGGGCGGTACCCTAAGGTACAAATGCAAAAAGGTACACCTTTATATCTTATTTACCCCTAAATGGTCTATATTAATCTTAAAAGTACACATTAGTACCTAAAGTGTATATATTAGTTCCCTTTCAGTCAGTCACTCTCGACGTCACGTCGGTGACCGACGAATTGTTAATCTCGCTAGAGAGACCAATCTACTTTGAGTGTAAACTAAACGAGCCAATGCACATTGGCATGCAATGATTGCATCCAGCTGCCGCTGATCGCAGAGTGCGTATAAACAGGCAGCAGATGCACCGCATAACCAGCCTTTCGCTTCAGAGCGGTGTTATCGTTCTGCTCCTGCCAAGCCTTCATTGTACGGACGAGTCAGCGTGCTCAAAGGAGCTTCTCTGTACGGGTATTACGGTGCTACAGCAGGTTGGTAGACCTTCGTTGAGTGAGTGAAAACTACAGGCTGCACTATCCCTGTAGTGTTGCGGCGGCCATCTCCCCTGTGTACTTCAGTACAACTAAAAGAGCACTCCTAAAAAAACATTCATGGGTGAACGTCTTTTTAAAGACGCGTCTTTTTAAAGATGTCATACCATCCGTGCGTTCTGGGTGCGGTCGTTACCGGGTGCCAGGTGACGGTCAAGATCGCTGCCTCACGTGCATGGACATTAAGCACGCTGAAGTGGCGTCCGTGGATGAGTCATGTTCTCATTGCGGGAAGATTACCATCTCAGAGTTGCGGACCAGGATCCATTACCTCAAAAGGGGTGGAGTTCCGGTGCCTCTGCCGTGATCTAGTTCTCTTCCTGGCAGAAGTCTGGGGAGGACTTCTTCAGGCAGTAGCTCGGGTGGTTTGAGGATCACAGTGGCGGCTACCCCTCCGAGGAACCAACCTCCCGGGGACCGTCAGTGGAGCTCCCTCAGGAACGAGCTCTCCGGCCCCCACCATACCCTCTTGGGACCTGTCTCTGGTGTTCAAAGCACTACAGCAGGGCCCATTTGAGCCTTTGCGGTCAGTTGAGCTGAAGTTTCTTTCAATGAAGACTCTGCTCCTCACCGCATTGACCTCGTTCAAGAGGGTAGGGGACATGCAGGCATTTTCGGTCGACGATTCGTGTCTAGAGTTCGGGCCGGCTTATTCCCAGGTAATCCTGAGGCCCCGGTCCGGCTACGTGCCCAAGGTTCCTGCTTCTCCCTTCAGGGATCAGGTGGTGAACCTGCAAGCATTGCCTTTGGAGGAGGCAGACCCAGCCCTTGCTATGCTTTGTCCCGTCCGCGCTTTAAGATTGTACGTGGACCGGACACAAAGCTTCAGGAACTCAGAACAGCTCTTTGTTTGTTACGGAGGCCGGCAGAAGGGTAATGCCGTCTCCAAGCAGAGGATGGCCTACTGAATAGTGGATGCCATTACCCTGGCTTATCAAGCACAAGGTGTGCCCTACCCGTTCAGGTTGCGAGCTCACTCAAACAGAAGTGTTGCATCCTCCTGGGCGCTAGCTCGTGGAGCCTCGCTGACAGATATTTGTAGAGCTACGGGCTGGGCGACCCCTAACTGGGCGACCCCAACGGTGATCCTCGTGATATCACCTCAAATGGGTAGAAGCACCGAGAGGCCTCGGTTTAGTGTCAGCTTGCTAAAACCGCTCCAGAGAGTCCGTACTGTAGACCCTGTAGAGCTCCTCCATCCCCTCGGCAGCCAGACGTGGCGGAGCATCCGCGCCAGGCCTTCACTCATTGAATCCTCAAGAACCGGTAGAGGGCTGGGATCCATATGTAAGACCTAAGTGGATCCATATGTGTTTAAAGTCCACGGTATAGCCTTGAGCCTTGAGCCCGTGTTTCCCCGGCAGATTTCTGCCATTTCCATGAGGGTTACAATAACCTCTAATCTTCCGTATGCACCTAAACGAATGTTCATATGTGTAATAATGCTTCCGAAACCTCCTTCGGGAAGGATGGGGCTTCCGCAACGGTCCTGTTCCAAGTGGAACGGGTACATTTTCCCAGTGTTATCCAATTTCACTGAGTGGGTAGTGCTACGACAACAGTGACTGGCCTTCTTGTTGTGAGCCCCGGCCTACACCAAAAAGTGGAGCAGGCAGCTCGTACAGGACACTGGAAAGGGCAGCATCCATGGCGCTTTGGTAGGGATTCCCAATTCGTCGACGTAACATCGAGAGTGACCGACTGAAAGGGAACATCTCGGTTACATATTGTAACCCTCGTTCCCTGAAGGAGGGAACGGAGACGTCACGTCCCGTTGCCACGGCTGCTATACCACCACTGAACAGCTGGGTCACTGGCTCAGCTCCTCAGCGAAAACCTGAGTATGCGGTGCATCTGCTCCCTGTTTATACTAGCGCTGCGATCAGCGGCAGCTGGATGCAATCATCGCATGGCCAATGGGCTCGTTTAGTTTACACTCGATGTAGATTGGTCTCTCTAGTGAGATTCCCAATTCGTCTGTCAAAACGACGTGACGTCTCCGTTCCCTCCTTCAGGGAACGAGTGTTACAATATGTAACCGAGACGTTGCAGTATTTTTGAAAGGGCATCACCCCAGTGACAGTTTTGTAGCTTTTTTTCTCAGAGTGTGCACTTAAATTTAGATGAAATGAAACTGCCTGCTAATATGTAATTTTAACTGTTATCACACTATTTTTCACGGTATACCAAACCATGATCCAACCATAATCAATGAGCCAAAGCACTCCACATTTGAGACAAAATCAGAAATTATAAGTAAATGATCTACAGTACTTGTCTCATGAAGACAACCAAATCAGAAAGAGCGTAACATAAAACTATTGACTTAAGTCACCAATAAATTAGTATAAAAAAAGTTTTTTTATTTAAAAATTTTCAAAATACAAATTCAAATGTTTAGTGTAATATCTATGTCTAAAGAAATTAATAACATGATTTTAAAACAAAATTAATGTTATTTCAGCAAGGATGCATTAAATTGATCAAAAGTGAAAGTTAAAAACATTTATAATGTTATAAAAGTTTTAAAAATGTGATACGTTTTCTTGAGCAGCAAATTAGTATATTAGAATTATTTCTGAAGGATCAAATGACTCTGAATTAGCTTTGCATCCAGGAATACATTTTTTTTTTTTTTATATATATATTTAAAACTAGAAATTGACTGTGTAAAATTTGTAATAATATTCGCAATATTGCTGCATACTTATTTGATATTTATAATATTTTGCCCGGTGGCAGTGAGTTCAGTTCCTCACCCTACTGAGTGTAATACAGCAGCTCTTAAAAGACTCAATAATACTAACATTTGCCAGTCTCTTAACATTTTGACCAGTTAGGTCAAAAACATCTAACAACCAATAGTTTAAACTGTTAACATCCATGTGTCTTGTCTATAATTGGGAGATGCCAAAAAACTATGGTCATCACACACAGAATAATAATAAGAGGGATTCGCACTTGTATTTAAATGTAGTTGTCATTCCAAAAACCAAAAGAGTTTAGTTTGGTTCTTCACATTCAATGTAGATTTAGTTTTAACACGGTTGTCATTACCTGATATGTTCAGGAGTGAACAGAATTACTTCCCGTGTGGGATAATCACTCTGTCTCTGCTTCCTGTATGTGTCCATTTACCCATCCCTCCATCTCTTCACATCCGTCTCTATCTCTCCTTCCCTTCCCCCATCCTTCCTCTCTTCCCACTTCCATTTAATTCTCTATTCCATCTTTAGAAGAGATGGTAGATGGTCTCTTCATTATGTGGAACACAGAGAGCATGATTGTGTGTGTGTGTGTGTGTGTGTGTGTGTGCGCGCGCGCGTGCGTGCGTGTGGAATGAGTGAGAGCCAGCCGAGTACATGCAATGTTTTATATCCTGTCAATGGCATTCCTAGTTGCTGTCCCGTGGCCATGATTTACCATGTTTTAGCCAAGTCCTCACTGCAGAAAATAAAAGAGCTGTTTTCCGCCCCTCTCTGCCTGCTTCCAATTCATCTCTCTTTTTTTTCACTCTGTCTGTCATATTTTGCGGCTAGAAGGCTGTTTGTAGCACTTTCATAAAAGCATTCCTGGGTCATTCCTGCCATGCAGGAACAGTAAAAAATGAATATGCCTGTATTTTATGTATGTATTTCTAATAAAGGGTATTCAGACTTCAGGGACTTTCTTTTAAAATTAATTGATTACTTACTTACATAATAGCAAGAAAATGAATGGATGTCTACCAGGACTGAAATAAAGAGCTAAAGTTAGCCACTGATAAATGAGGGATTGACATGTAGCTTGCATAAAGATGTCAACTTAATTTTGATATCTTTATATTCTTTTGAAATGTTGATATCATACAGATTTTTATAATATTATCAGCCGAAATCTTAGTTACCAATTAATGCAAAAAAAAAACAACAAACATCTCTTTAATCGCAAACACTTACATTTGTGTGTGTTTCACACCAAAATGATGTCACTTACTGGGAGCTTATGTCCCTATTAAATTAATATTACAAAAGACTATCAATGGAAAGTGAAAAAGTTAATGCATAACTGTGGAAGCTTGTTTCCATTTTAGGAGTGAAAAATGAAATGGGTAATAATAAAGTTTAAAATAATAAAATATGTCAATTACGAGAAATAAAGTTGAAAATTAAGTCATACTTGCCTTTTCTTTTTTATGGCAGAAGTTTTGAGTCCCATGAAGCATGACATAATCAAATTAGAAAGAGAACAATGTAATACTATTGACTTATAATAAATGACTTATTAGTAAAGAATAATATATGGCAATTTATTAAAAATGTACATGTATTGCAAAATATTCAAATTAACTACTGTTCTAAAGTTTAGGATTGGTAAGATTTTATGTTTTTGAAAGAAGTCTCTTATGCTTACCAAGGCTGTATTTATTTGATCAACAATAATACAGCAGTAAATAGGTGTATTTGGAAATATTATTAAAATGTAAAAATAACTGTTTTTTCTATTTGAATATACAGTATTTTATGTAATTTATTCCTGTGATGCAAAGCTGAATTTTCAGCATCATTACTCCTAGGGTTCAGTGTCACATGATCCTTCAGAAATCATTCTAATATGATTTGCTGCTCAAGAAACATTTTTTTGTTATTATCCAAAGTGACTTGCATTGCAGTCAAGATAAACACTTTATCAGCACATGCATTCCCTGGGAATCGAATCCATTACTGGCAATGCTAACAGCATGATCTAGTTTGAGCTACAGGAATGCTACCCCTGCTATTTTCAAGTAATGATTATTATCTTTAAAAATTGTGAATATTTTACCTGATCTATTAAGATGAGTTTACCGAAGATATCAAAACGTACTACGTTCTGTAGGAATGATCCGTCTCATCGGTTCAGTCCAGTCAGATCTCCTACTTGACTCTGAGAACAGATCACTGAAATATATGAAAAGCATGTTTCGTGATTTATGAATAACACATAACTACTCACATGCACAGTCAAATAAATGAAAGAGAAAGAGAGCACTGATGAGGTGCAGAGATGTGTTTGTGTCGTGTGTTTATGTGCGTGGGCAAAAACTGAGAGCAGGAAGAAAAAGAAACAGACAAATAAAATCTGTCTGTTAAATTGATGACCTCATGTATCTGTGGCACACGCCTCTATAGCGTCTCACAGCCTCAGGGCCATCACACACAATCAAATCTGCCGCTCACTGATGTGTTACATCTGGGCTTGTATAGCGCTGTTCTGCCTCACTCTCTCTCTCTGGAAACAAATGCAGTCTGTTCAAACAGTCAAAATAAATACAGATGACATGAAAGAATCACAAAGACAAGCAAAGAACTGCATGCATGTGTGTGTATATAGTTTACAATATTATTTACCTTGTAATGTAGCTGCAGTTCATCTCACAGTTCATGTTTAAAATCACTCACTCAGCAGGGATTCTTACAATAGTATGATTTTTACCTTGATGTGGGAGACTGTAGCTTTGCTTACGGATTGCATATTTTGTTCCATCTCTACTTAAGAGTTTCAGTTCAGAGGAAATAAAACACACGGGAAGGCCCTGTCTTATGAAACATATATGAATTATATGAATACATGTATATTTTTTTACACACACACACAGGGTGAATGTACAGTATATACTGTAAAAATATATGAATTGTGTATATATATATATATATATAGATCTATTAGACATCAGAAGGGTAAGCAGATCATAACAAAATATCCAAATCACATTGTATGAATTCATTTAATTAAACATTTAATATATATATTTTACAAACCCGATTCCAAAAAAGTTGGGGACACTGTACAAATTGTGAATAAAAACGGAATGCAATGTGGAAGTTTCAAATTTCCATATTTTATTCAGAATACAACATAGATGACATATCGAATGTTTAAACTGAGAAAATGTATCATTTTAAGATAAGTTGATTTTAAATTTCATGGCGTCAACACATCTCAAAAAAGTTGGGACAAGGCCATGTTTTCCACTGTGTGGCATCCCCTCTTCTTTTTATAACAGTCTGCAAACGTCTGGGGTCTGAGGAGACAAGTTGCTCAAGTTTATGAATAGGAATGTTGTCCCATTCTTGTCTAATACAGGCTTCTAGTTGCTAAACTGTCTTAGGTCTTCTTTGTCGCATCTTCCTCATTATGATGCGCCAAATTTTTTTCTATGGGTGAAAGATCTGGACTGCAGCTGGCCATTTCAGTACCCGGATCCTTTCTTCGCAGCCATGATGTTGTAATTGATGCCGTATGTGGTCTGGCATTGTGTCTTCCCTGAAATAGACGACGTCTGGATGGGAGCATATTTTGTTCTAGAACTTGGATATACCTTTCAGCATTGATGGTGCCTTTTCCAGATGTGTAAGCTGCCCATGCCACATGTACTCATGCAACCCCATGCCATCAGAGATGCAGGTTTCTGAACTGAGTGCTGATAACAACTTTGGTTGTCCTTGTCCTCTTTAGTCCGGGTGACATGGTGTCCCAGTTTTCCAAAAATAACTTTAAATTTTGATTCGTCTGACCACAGAATGGTTTTCCACTTTGCCACAGTCATTTTTAAATGAGCCTTGGCCCAGAGAAATCGCCTGCGCTTCTGGATCATGTTTAGTTATGGCTTCTTTTTTGACCTATAGAGTATTAGCTGGCAATGGTGAATGGCATGGTGGATTGTGTTCACCAACAATGTTTTCTGGAATGTTTTCCTGAGCCCATGTTGTGATTTCCATTTCAGTAGCATTCCTGTATGTGATGCAGAGTCGTCTAAGGGCCTGAAGATTACGGGTATCCAGTATGGTTTTCCGGCCTTGACCCTTACGCACAGAGATTGTTCCAGATTCTCTGAATCTTTGGATGATATTATGCACTGTAGATGATGATAACTTCAAACTCTTTGCAATTTTTCTCTGAGAAACTCCTTTCTGATATTGCTCCACTATTTTTTCGCCGCAGCTTTGGGGGAATTGGTGATCCTCTGCCCTTCTTGACTTCTGAGAGACACTGCCACTCTGAGAGGCTTTTTTTATACCCAATCATGTTGCCAATTGACATAATAAGTTGCAAATTATTTTTCCAGCTGTTCCTTATATGTACATTTTTCTTTTCCGGCCTCTTATTGCTACCTGCCCCAACTTTTTTGGAATGTGTAGCTCTCATGAAATCCAAAATGAGCTAATATTTGGCATGACATTTCAAAAAGTCTCACTTTCAACATTTGATATGTTATCTATATTCTATTGTGAATAAAATATAAGTTTATGAGATTTGTAAATTATTCCATTCCTTTTTTACTCAAAATTTGTACAGAGTCCCAACTTTTTTGGAATTGGGTTTGTGTGTATATATAATAATATTATTCTTATATATATATATATCTATATATATATTTATTTATAACGGTTTTCCACAAAAAACAAACTTATAATATAATTTTTATAATAACATGTAGATTTATATATAACACACAAAGTTTTAATCTCAAAAGAACCATATACAGTGGCTCCTAAAAATATTTGGGTAGTTATGCTTAAAAATGTATGCTTGTCATTGCGTTATATAACAATAATATCCAAGCAAAATGGCTTCACTATAAAGTAAGATAGAACAGGCACACTTTTAACAAATCAATAAAAGAAGCTTGTTAGGTTTGAAATGATTAAACAATACTGTAAAATGCAGACAAAATGTATTTGGACACCTGTGTCCTGGAGAAGTGACTTCATACAGTACTTCCATTAATAAACCTTGACACCACTGGTGAAAAGTCAGCACAAATGATTCAGAAAAGTAAAGTTAGGTCATGAAATTCAGACATTATAAGTGTCCAAATACATTTTGGAGTCTCGGTAATAGTCAAGTGAAAATCCCAATTCAGCAGGCTTTTCTTGTAAGTTGCTGAAAAGAACCATTGAAAAGCTTCAATCAATAATTTCATTTAAGAGTGAAAACAGTAATAAAAGCAAAACTGAAGCAAGATGCATAGTGATACAAGCTTAAAGTATTTATCACTTTGTGAAGGCTGAATTAAAATGGGTTTCATGTCAAGGTGCTACCAGACCTCTGAATCAAAAACACCTGCTCATTCAAAACATGGACTGAAAACGGTGACATAAACCATAATAGTCATTCCTCTCTTTATACATTTATACAATTATACCGTTTATCTGGTGAGAACCTAATTTTACAAGAGTGTTAAATCAATTTAAACTACTCACATTTAACCAATAATCTAAATTTTTCAATGAAACTTTTAGATGAACTTGTTTTTAATGTCTATTACAGTAACATGTTCAAATGAAATATATTGTGTTATATCACAAATAAAACTAATTATACTAAACTGCATTTGTGCATTGACTTACGTAAAGTTGTCAGAGTTTTACTGCCTCTAGTGTTCATTTCAACTGGAAACTGCAGTGATTCATACTGTATATAGGTACGTTTTTTCAGTTTTGCAGAAATGTATTGAGAGGCACGTATTTCCAATGAGCCTATAGTTGCAAGACTCTGTTAGTCTTCCTTTAACAGTTTACTTCAATGACAGCAAAAAGACAAACTAAACTTTTTTGACATTCCTATTATGTATATTTCCTTATTTTATTGCTTTTTGGATAATTTCTGCCACCTGCAATTCAACAACCACAAGAAAGAAAGAAAGAAATTTCTGAGAATTCTAAGATGACAAGTCTTAATTGTGAGATATAAACTCATAATTGCAAGAATAAAAGTCAGAATTTTGAGAAAAAAAGTGACAATTGCTTTTTCTTTTTAATTCCATGGTAGAAACAAAAAAACAGGAACTGGGAAATGTAAACTCAGAATTCCAAGAAAAAAGAATTTGAATCGTGAGATGTAAACTCAGAATTCCAAGAAAAAGGTCAGAATTGTAAGTTTATATCTTGCATATTTGACTTTTTCGCAGGATTTTAAACAAAGTCCAAATTGTGAGCGAAAAAGTCGCAATTGCCTTTTTTTATTCTGTGGGTACTATGTACACTTTAGGTACAAATTTCAGGCATCCCACCCTGAAATTATTCATTTGCGTAAGCTGCCTTCAATACTATACTTTATCCAATAATATTTGTGCATTGAACGTGAAAGTGATATAATTAAGTGTGACGAAAAAGAGGGAAGGGTCTCTACAAAATCAGAAGGCATGTGGACACAGAAAACGCATTTGAAATGCATAATAATAATGAGTCTTGAATGCATCTTGGCATCACTTCACCAAAAACACATTCTAATATCAGATGGAAATAGGCTTTATCTCTTGCTCACTCGATTTCAGGGATATTGTATATAATTAGCGGGCATCAGGGTGTCACGGGTCTACTGTGTAGGTGCGAAGGAGCGCGGAGACGTAGGAGAATTCACGTAGAACCGGATGTATAATCCAAAGGGGTTAACCAGCAGCAGGCACAGGTAGGGAAAAACACGTAGCACCCTAGACTTTTACGACACCGGAAAAGGCTCCTGCATTGGACAACATTATACAACACCCAACGACTCTAACCACCAGACGGATAGATGACGACCCTGACACACCTGAATCGACCCCCAGAAACAATCAACAAGGGAGAAAACTAGGTCACGGAGCACATGGGGACATTTTTTGTTGCTCGCACTTACACATTAATGACAAGAGACACAGCCTTTCTAGACTGCTTTGTGACACAGACCATATCTCCCGGATAATATGCATCCCACATGGTTTCCTTTGAACGTTCTATCAACTTAAGAATACAGACCAGTGCTTATGAGGTATCGGGGAGGACACCAATTTGAGGCATTTGGTGTTGTATTTGGACAGGGGGCCACTAGCAATTCTGGGCCTATGAAAGACTATGACGCCGTGGGCCCCTACGCACAACCACAACCTACTATCTGCCCCCACCAGATATGGGACGCAACTCCATAACACCAAAACCAACCCATACCATCCATCGCACAACCGATACTGCACATCTGCCGCCCAATCATTTTCTCCGCACACCTCCACAACGGTTGAACCACGCCATGGCAATCCACCACCTCCCCCCCCCCCACTGCAACCGAAACGTTTCCCCCCACTCACCAAAAGCAAAGCCCAACCACCGCTTTTGGGACCGTGCCCTTTTTTGTCTACCCCGCACGGGCCCCCCGCCCGCCTCCAATAATGTGTCCATAAGTCTGGACACGTCATTGGGTCTGCACGCTCGAACGGTGTTTGGCCACGGTACCCGCTTTAACAATACCACCAGAGGGTTACAGCTGGAGTTAGGCATTGATTGCCCTGCACGGACCGAAACCAACGTTCTTCCCACACTTGACCTGAAAACCCAATCAATTATTTACCTTGCCTTTACCAGCCACCGGAAGGGGTGAGCCTCATTTGGCAGTGAGGGGGATGAGACTGTTTAAAACATACTACCGCGCCCCCGGCCGACGCGCGCGCGCGCCACTGAGAGCCCCCCGCCTGGCGGCCCGCACGCTAAGCGCCTACGCGGCCACGTCGCCCGGCGCTGTGTGCATAAAGAAAACTCACAACGCGTGCACGAGGCCGGTAACCTGCCACAGCACACGCGGCACGCACCTACAAGACCAACACCCACAACGCGCAACACCAAAAACCAGACGGGCCCACGCCAAACCCAACGACACAAAGACGCAAGCACCCAGAGAGGGCTCAAATGCCCACACAAAGACCCCCCCCCAACAAACAACCCCAACACTGCATCGCCGCCGGAGACTACGTTGGCATCTGGGTCGCTCGGCACTTGCAGAAAAGCCACGGACCATCGATGGAAGGAGCTCCACCGCGGCCCCCCTCACCAGACCCCCAAGCAGTACATGCCACACCATTCTAAACCCACCCGGCTTCGACCCACAGGACAGAATTCATCCGCTAAAGAGCCTACATGCGGTAAAACACACCCACACCCAAAACAACAATAGAAAGACACACAGAACTACCCAACGGTCCCAGTATCCCCCCTCCTGACAAGAACACACAACAAGATTTTGCCATAGCCACCAACATGCGAAGAAGAACCCCCAACCACAATCACAACAAGTAAACAGCACACCAACAGTACTTGAAGGAGCAAAAAAAACACAACGAAAACTTAACACAAAACACACGGAAATGAAAACAAAACAACATAAGTAGAATCAATGACAAAAGAAAAAAAACAAAATAGCAAATTAGCTAAAAGACTTAACAAAAAACAAAAAGAACAACTCAAATGAAAAACAAAACCATCCTCGGAGCATATTGTGTGACTTCTAACTCCAACCCACAAACCAAACCGTATCTGACAACCCAAACAATATTTAAGTTCCCTACACAACAATACCTATGGCAGGGGCGAGATTACGCGGGGACGTGTAACCTCCACTTTTCGGGCAAGGTGTCGCAAGAGGTTTTCAAAGAGCTAAGAATAATGGCGAGATGAAACCTACGGAGCGACCCACGTCCGCCAACAACCCTCCTGTGCAGTGTATGTTTTAAATCTCGAAGCCGGTCGCGGGCGCTCGCGCGACGACAAGTCGACGACGAAATTCCTGAATATGGACAAAAGCATCCCGCCTACACTGTATGCAAAACAGTGGTCTTTCACAGAAAAAGAAACGTTCTGGACACTGAAGAATTTAAACCACACTCAATTCGCCAATATACTGCGCCTATTTGTGTTTTGTCAAGTCATCTCCAGGTAATAAATCAAGTATATGAACAATACAGTGCTAACTGACATAGCATTACTCAGTATAGATTAATTTCTTGCCTATATGTGATAATAAATAAAGCGCTTGGTATGTACATAAACAAATCATTATTACCTGTTATTGCCAGCAGTTATCCTGATTTCCAAGATCAACATAAAAGCTAGAAATTAGAGAACCAATTAAAGTTGCCTTTATTACACCAGTCAAATGTGTGCAAACAGTAAGATTTTATGGTTTTTAAAGAAGTCTATTCTGTTTACCAAGCCTGCATTTTTTTTCACCAAAGTAGTATACAGCAACAAACGTAAGTTTGAATACTTTACTAGGCTATTTAAACTAACAATTTTCATTTGAATCTATTTCAAAACCATGTCCTTTCACTTGTGATTTCAAAGCTAAATTTTTGACCAGCATTTACTCCAGTCCAAGGCCTTCAGAAATCATTCTGATATTCTTGAGTCTCGACTGCTCAAAAGATTTAGTCTATTATGATGTGAAACAGGAGTAGATTTTTCAGTTCTTGATGAATCGAAAGTTCCAGAATAACGCATTCAGGCTAATATAAACTCTTTTGTAACATCTTATAATTGTCTACTCATCACTGTGATAAATTAAAGCATCCTTGCTCAAATAAAAGCGTTCATTCTATAAGTATTTCCATAAAAATAAAAATTTATACTGCCACTCTTAAGCTTTGAATATATAGTGTATAAGGTACAAAAGCTTTTTATTCACATAAATGCGATCTTTGGATTCTTGTCATAAAGAATCCAGAAAAATCTTACTCAACTGTTTTTAAATATTGATAATCAGCAAATCATCATTTTCCAAAAAGGTTTTTGAGAAGCAAATCAGCATATTAGTATGATTTTTGAAGGATCATGTTACACTGAAGACTGGCGTAATGATGCTTCCAATGATGCTTCATGTTTCCAAACGTTTCTGTTTATCTGAAAACAACTGTTTACATACAGCGATAGCCGGACGCGTCTTTGTCCATATAGGAATTCCTGTAGAATTGCTGTTCGTCGGAGGAGCGACGCTCCCGCGCCTTTGTTGAAGTATGAAAAACGTACTTACCTATTGCTTGTGACCGTTAGGTATCTGTAACATAAGTAATCAGAACCTGTTTATGGACCGAGGACTATATCTATATCATCTAATCGGCTTCCAGTTATAAGGTCCAATTAAAAAGTCCAAGCACAGGCCCAGATAACCAGGTAAGCTAACCCTCGTCTGGTTCGCAGTTGGGCTGGAGTCTCCTCTTCCGCGCTCTCGTTGTCCATGGCTCTTTCCCTCGTGGCGGGAATTGTAGCCGGCTTTCACACCTGGTCGGACATAACTAGCCAGATCACCAGGCATCCACGGTTGATCCTCACGAATCTGTGCGCTCCATGCGGCGAGGCGCGTAAGTGCGGCGGGCTCGGGCTCTCCAGTATTGGTGGCTCTGGCTTGCTAATGTCCATTACTGTTCATAATATGCTGTTAAAACGGTGAGCTGGCTGAACTCAACCACATACTCCAATAGGGGCAGGTCCTTACGGGCTAGGGAGACGAACAAAGCGGGGAGGGGATCCATAGAGAAAAAACAAAACACTGTGCAAAACTCGGAAAACAAACAGAGGGGAAACACACAAACTATTTTGTAGGTCTGGTGTTCTGTCACGGGTCTACTGTGTAGGAGCGAAGGAGTGCAGAGACGTAGGAGAATTCACATAGAACAGTCTTTATCAATCCAAACGGGTAACACAGGGCAGGCAGGAACACACACAGAGCACATAGCATAGACAACACCGGACAAAGGAACAGACAACACTATAAATACAGAACTAAACGCAACGGCATAAGATGAGAGACACACCTGAAATAAATGACACAATCAAACATGAGGGAAAACTAGGTCACGGAGCACATGGGGAGAAAAACACACACACAAACAGTCCAGGGGTGTGACACAGGTAGCCACTATCAATATGCAGGAGAATCCTGGACCTTCCAGGAGAGGTGGGATGTCTGTAATTTGTACATTCAAAGTACTAATATGTACCATTTAGGAGTGAATAAGGTACAAAGATATACCTTTTAGCTTTTGGACCAGGGATGTACACCCTGATCAAGGGGAAATAGGGACATAATACTGAGAAACGGACTCTGCCCGTGTCTGAGGCGTCCAGTCTGTATGGGCTGTGACGCAGGGCACAGCTGTGTCCGCCACAACCTGACCTTCGATCTCCATAAAAATTACACTTAAATCGATGATTTAAACTATTTTTCTTTCTTTTTTTATTACAGTCGAATCACATTGATTCCGTCATTTATATGATCATTTTGATCTTTAATCTTTTTAACCTCTACCCCAAACCACCCCACCCCTCAAAATCTGTCCGACATAAGCCACAATGACACCCACTTAATTATTATTTTTTTATCTATTAATTTTGCCTCAACATGGGGCTATCTGCTTTTACCTATATCAGGCTTCTCAGCCTGCATAAGCTACAAGTCTATCATACTGATATCCGTCATAAATATGGGTACGAGGGAACGTATAAAATGGCACTTGACTGGCATGTTGGAAGCTGTTGTCCTACCAACTACGTGGAATCATTGCATGATCAATGATACGTGTGCTCACTTCAATCAGTACTCTTCCATGGTGCCTGTCAATAAGGGGGTCCGCGTACTTGAATAAGCTCTTCATTCCCCGTGTTCACCTGGGCATTCTTCATGTGAAAGCTTAACAGTGTACACTCTTTCTCCTATATCTCACAAGCCTGGTCTGCTCCGGCCACTTCCCACTTGTACCCTTATAACTCATAGAATACTCCGCTCACTACTCTCACGGTACTGCTGCTGGTTTGGTGAGTAATAAAGACAGAACTCGTCCTCATCTCTTCTTCATCTTCATTAGATGTTACAGTATCATTTCTATTGCTGCTTGTAATATTTTTTTTCTAATAAGCAGCTGTGTCAGGGGCCCTTCCATTGGCAGGAGATAAAAAACGCAAGTGGTTACGGTGCAGGACTCCTAGACCTGCCCTTTCCTACCTCTGGCTTCACTTCATAAATCGGGAGATCTTCTTTCATTCGCCTCACGACAGTATGGATGGTCTTTTCCCAGTGGTTGCGCAATTTGCCCGTGCCTCCTCTTGGTGTCAGGTTTCTAACAAGTACACGGTCGCCTGGATACAAGGTTGTACTTCTCAGTTTTCTATCGTAGTGTTTTTTACTTTGCACATCAGCTTTTCCCACATTCTCTCTTGCTCCATCTCTGCAGGTATTCCTGGTGGCTCACTATTCCAGTGCTTTCTTTCAAACCAAAGAGTAGATCCACTGGTAGTCTGGGATGCCGGCCATAAAGAAGATAAAAAGGTGAGAATCCTGTTACCTCACATTTGGTGCTATTATATGCAAAGATCATTTTATTCAGGGATTCCTTCCAGTTCGTCTTCTGCTTGTCTGTCAGTGTTTTGAGCATTTGAAGTAAGGTCCTGTTGAATCGTTCCGTCTGACCGTTCCCTTGCGGGTGGTACGGCGTTGTTCTGGAACTGAGGACACCACAATTCTTTGTCAGCTGGGCTAGAAGCTGGTTTTCAAATTAACCACCTTGATCGTGGTGTATTCGTCTCGGAAATCCAAATCGCAGGGCATAGTCATTAAACAGGCGATCAGCTACCGTTTTAGCAGACTTTGATGTTGTGGTATACGCCTGCGCAAACCGTGTAAAATGGTCAACTATCACTAATATGTATTCGTATCCCCCTTACATTTATCTAAATGAAGAAAGTCAACAGATACAAGCTCAAAAGGCTGAGTTGTAATGATATTAATGAGAGGAGCCCTTGTCTCCCTACAAGGCTTCTTTTGCTTCAAACAATGATAGCTTTTTGCAACATAATGTTCAATCTCTTGTTGCATATGGGGCCAAAAGAAACAGTCTCTTATCTGATGTCGTGCAATCAACTCCTTGGTGACCCATCTCATTGTGCAACTTCATTACCACTGCCTTGTATCTTTCAGGTAGGACCTGTTGGTGTCTATTAGCTGTCTTCCGCTTTAGGATGACACTCACATCCAAATGAAGCTTCTCCCATTCACGAAGAAGACATCGGCTCTGAGGGGTAAGAGACTTCATTTGTTTGGGGCAAGGTCGCACATCAGTTAATTTATATTTTATTACAGGCCCGATGTGTGGATCCTCCCTTTGACTCTGCTGTATTTTAGCCACAGGAAGAGGTTCATTGTCACCCATGTCAGGTGAACATGGAGACGAGTCAGATACTACCCAAGGTGAGGTATCTTCCTGCACTTCTACAGCTTGTGCGGTGGCTGCAATGCAGTCTGATGACATTTCCTCTGTACATTGTTCTATCATCCCTTCAATGTCTAGAGGCAATGTTGATAAACTGTCGGCATCTGCATTCTCTCGGCCAGGGTGGTACTTTATTGAAAAATGGAAGTCGGCTAACTCCGCTACCCACCTACAGCTGGTGACATTGAGTTTCGCGCTGGATAGTACATACGTGAGAGGATTATTATCGCTAAAGACTGTGAATGTAGATGCGTAGTATAAGTAGTCTATAAATTTATCCGTTATTGACCACTTGAGGGCGATAAACTCTAATTTACCCGAATGGAGGTGGTAATTTCGTTCGGCAGCTGCGAGGGTCCGAGATCCATACGCTATTACACGGAGCTTACACCCCTGCTTTTGGTACAATACTGTCCCCAGGCCTTGGTTTGAGGCATCTGTATGAAGAATAAAAGGCAGTGAAAAGTCTGGAAATCCAAGGATAGGTGGTTCGACCAGATGGTTTATCAATTTTTCCAAGATCTCTTGGTGCTCATCCTTCCAAATTATTGGTTGGTTCGAAGGCACTCCTCTAGTCTTCACTTTACTTCGTCTGAAATTTTGGCAAGTGTTTTCCACTCCCGGGGTGCTCTTGAGTAAATCATACAGTGGTCCAGCAATCTTTGAAAAATCCTTAATATATTGTCGGTAGTAACTTAAGAGGCCCATCACAGTTCGCAGCTGCCCGACGGTACTTGGTCTCTTTTCCTTCCAAGCATGCACACCCTCCGTGTCAGCTGGATCCACTTTGCTACCTTCAGCCGACACAATTCTTCCGAGGTAGCGGATTTCCCTTTTGAACATTCCACATTTGCTTGGCTTCAATTTTATTCCATACCGTCTAAGCTGCTGCAATACCTCCCGCACATGGTGGACATGGTCTTCAAAGGACTTGCTGTAGACTAAGATATCATCAAGGTATGGCACACATATCCGGTCTCTCAACCTCTCCAAGCATTCCTCCATACACCTCTGAAAGGCAGCTGGAGCATTCATCAAGCCAAAAGGAATTCGTATCCACTCATACAACCCCCAGGGGGATACAAATGCGGTCAGGGGCCTACTCTCCTTTGCCATAAAGCCTTGATGATATGCTTTGCCCTGATCTAATAGTGAAAACCATGAATTCCCACCCAGGTTGTCAAGGATATCTTGGATTCTGGGAATTGGCTGACGATCAGGATTGGTCTTCTTATTCAGATCCCTGTAATCCACACAAAGGCGGAGGCTTCCATCCCTTTCCCTAACACAGACAACAGGTGATGCATAAAATGATGTTGATTTTGATATCCAACCCTGAGCAATCAGGTCATGAAGGTAATCTTTTACTTCCCTATAGAGTGGTTTTGGCACAGATATGTATGAACGTGCAACAGGAACTGTTTCTTGAGGGATATCTTCATGGATATTTTCTATGCACCCGATGTCATCATCTGACTTCGAGAATGACGCAGATTCCTCTCGTAACATCTTGCATACTATTTCCTTTTCAGGCTGACTCAGATGACCCAAATCTACTGGAGGGTCCCCGGTATCACTGGCAAACTCAGCACTGCTTGTTTGGATGGGATTCGCTGAAGCAGGTATGGACTGAATTGACTGATCCACTGACATGGACAACTAAACAGCTTGTACCCTATGTGCTGTTCCTATGACTGTTTTTCTACACAGGACAATGTCATGGTCCGTAGGATTCCGAGCATCAAGTACGATGTATGGTGGAACCACCTTCTTAACCTTTAAAAGTGTCTCCTGGAACTCTAGCCCTTCCGCCCATTTGGGATCAAGATCGGGTTCAAACATCAAAGTAGTGTCCTCCTTCAGTGGGCTCATCTTTATTCGGCACTCAACCTGCAAAGAGGTACGCTTGAAAATTAATATATTTTCTCTGGGAGTTCTCACCACATACTCATGTGACTTTTCTGCCTTTAGAAGTTCTATAAAAGCTTGAATGTGATTTATCTCTAATCTTGGGAGAGCCATATTCACTAATCTCTTTAACTGTTCATCACATGCTGGATCTGCACTTTCACCTGTATTGTCTGTCACTATGAACTCAATAGCATTGTAACCAATGATGGGATGGGAGAGGTGTTTCCCCTTTGTTACCAGCATGGGAATGACAGGATCTATGCGGTCACTGTTTCCTCCTGGCAACTGAAATGTAACTTCTATCCACCCAACATAAGGAATACCTTGTCCGTTTGCTGTGTAACGAATCGACTCATGGGAATATGAAGAATTAACCCTAACTAGTATAAATTAATATGATATTTAGGATCCGTGTAGATATTAGCTGACTCTCGCCCGCCTCAACGTCTTGTCCATTCTAAGAACGTTAATTTCCTGGTTAAGGTAAATAACTTTCTTACTGTACAATTCTTCAAAGCTTGTAGCGTAAATCTGCATGTTTAGTGACTCCGGTTATGAGCAAACAGTGAACATGTCAAGTGTGATACAAGTAAGGTGTTATTAACTACATAAACACATAAACTAGTCCAACATACTACATAAACACATAAAATGGTCTAACATCCTACATAAACACATTAAACTGGTATCAACACACACATACACACACACACCACACACACATACAGGTTGGCCTTAGGAAGGGTTACCACGCCTTAACTCAGTACAGAAGGAGACATAAGGAATGACATTTATGGAAACATTTTGCATATTCAGCAGATCTACACCTGAGGGAAATGTCAGATTATTAGTTCAAACACACCTTTGTAACAAGGTGTAACTGATACTTAATGCATCAAATAAATCGACTAAGTTTGATACTTGCAAGTCGCGTCTGTCTGAAGAGTTCATGATGCAAGTAAGGGTTACAGTTGATTCTATTGATGATAATTTGGGGCCCTCCCCCCCCGATGAATCAAGAAACAGTTGAGAGCAGAGGATCTTGGTGAAATTCGAATAAAGGACCAAGCGAGGCCTGGCTTCGGTGGGAGCTTGGGCGTTCCGGAGATTTTTCTCACATCTCTCAGAATTTAAACAAACCACCGAGTGGTGGCGTCCCTGGAGCGAGTTGCCTTTAAGGTCGGAGAAGATCCCCGCCTATCAAGATGGGCTTATCCAATGAGAAAGATGGAAATTCCAAGCGGGGGACTGGTCCGGCACTTGCTGGAGGGTTTTACGACCCTTTGTCTCTAAGCATGTTAATTTGCAAATGGACTTGAATCGAACTTACTAAAGATTCTCAGAACACTAATACATTGCCTATGTACCAACACATAATATACACTCTCGTTTAGATCATAAGAAGACAAATTCATAGATACTAAACAAGGTAAAATTACATATAGTGAAAAGATGACAGTAATGGGTTCCCCTCATAAGCATGCCTAAAATAGTCAAAAAATATCAAAGACAAAATACACAAATGACAATAATATACCCAATGGCCTAAAGAATATGTGTGTTCATTCAAAGAAAGTTTTTCCTATGAATTAATTAGAGAACAAACGTCAATGCTACTGTGCATTTGGGCTCTGGCTTCGGAAAATGCAGCCTGAGTAGTCTCTCACTCACATCAAAGGTCATAAACGTATCTGGTGTCAGCATGCTATGGAACCAGGGGCCTGTTCGGATTCCTGGGGTGTTACAAAGTATTTGTTAAATATAGCTAACAAAATACATATTGTGTGTTTGAGTGGTTCCAGACGCTACAAATTCCCCCCTTTCGAGCGTTGTTGTCCGTAGTATAGACAACAACGAGCGATGTCAAAGTTGCAGAACAATCGAACACACACCTGCACCACGGCTGGAGAGCCAGTGGCTTCTTTGCTGTTGGTGGCCGCCCAGGAGTGGTTGTGGTGCGTGGGGGATGCTGTCAGGTTGGTGTGATGTGGTGATGTCGGCGGTTAGCACAGGTGTGGGTGCCTAGGCTTATGCAAGCAGGTGAGGCTGTGTACAGTCATCCTGAAGTGAGGTAGTGTCGGGTGGTCGGTTTTTCGTTGATGTTGTTAGCCAGTGGGCTATCTGTGGTACCCGTGATGTGGGACTGCCGGGTTAGACTCTCACTGGTGAGATTGCAGGTGGTTCCAGGGATTGCAGGTTATTGTTATGGAGATTTTGTAGTGTGCTGAGAGTTTCAGACTGACCTAGTGATGGTGGCTGGAGGGCAGCAGGTGTTTTTTAGCCCTCTGTTCTGCTCAATCATCACCAGAAGTCTGATGTTTGTTGTGTCGCTTTGCTCTTGTGGCGGCACAGACTTGAGCTTGCCTGATTTGTGTTGGTAGAGCTTTCGCTGTTGGTCATGTGGGCCCGTTGCTCAATCCAACTTTGTCTGGCTGCTTCTGGGGTGTAGACCGGTTTTTAAGGGATGCTCCTCCCTTGGAGGGGGCTGATGCTGTGTTGCAGCAGGCAAGGAATCAGAGGTTTGTCCTTCTCAATACTCATTAGTTGAGTTTTGTTCAAGGAGCTCATTTGCGAGTGTCAGCAGCTCCTGTAAACCAGAAGTAGGCGTGTCCAGCTGTCCATGTGTAGCCTCCGTTCAGCACCCGTGTGAAGTGTGTGGAGGAGGATGTTGTGGTGGACTGCTGTTGGACATACCGTGGTGTTGGCAGGATGAGGACGCCTTTTCCCAGTCGTTGGTCTGGAACCTGGGTCTGTTGCAATGGAGGTGCTCTGTCTTCGGCTAGGGCGTTTTTGTCAGAAGGGTTTTTGCATCGTGCGCAGTGCTGGGTGCCTTCGGTGCCGCTTTGGATCTGAGTTGTGAAGTAGAATCCAGCAGAGATTCAGGCCAGTTCCGACTCTGGTCTGAGATCTTATGTGGCTGTTTTTAAACTGCGGGTGAGACGCAGGATCAGTCCATTTGATTCCTCAAGGTTCTCTGCAGTATTAGGTTTGCCAGATGATTGTTACTACTGGCCAGCTAGTGGGGTCTGTGGGAGTCACACGGTGTGTGGTCTGCACGTGGTCTCTGGAAAGGTAACTCGCCCAAACCCTGTCGGCTGATGGGTGGGGACGTGTGAACATGGCTTAGCCACCCCTCGCATGGTCGGGACTATTGGTGAGGGGGTGGGACTGCATGGCCGGAGTTCTGTTTCGTGTTTCCCTGTCCTGTCAATTGTCCGCGTCTGCAAGCCAATATTCAGTTCATTTGTGACATGAATCATCCCGCTGGCTGCTTGAAGCTGGCTGCGTGGGTTTCGGTTCGCTTTTTTTTTTTTTTCAGCTGCAGAGGTTTTCAGGGGGCTGATTTGTGAAGTGTCAAGCAGAAGGCTTTTGCTCCCTTTCCCCCCTTTCGTTGCTGTGCACAGGCGTGGAGGGCTTGCGCTGCTGGCGACGTGGTGTTCAACCTGTTGTCTTTTGCTTAAGTCTATGCGCAGCCGGTAGGACTGTTTAAATTCTTTCTGAACAATGTCAAGCTCCTCTTTAATTGCTGAATCAGGGTTTGGACCTCAGCTCTGTCTTTATGCAGGTGGCCTTGTAAGGCCTAAAATGTGGTGTCTCTCTCATTTAGTTCCAAATATGTTATTTTTAATAGTGACTTTGTGTGAAACAGTTCTCCTTTCAAGTCCTGTCTGATGGCTTTTTAAAGCGGCGCTTGGTGTCTAGCAGCTGTAAGAGCCTCCTGAAGACTGGTGATTTCCTTCTGATGCACCATTCTGTGAGGTTCTTTGCATCCGTGCTGTGCTTTCTCTCGTTGAGCAGGTGACAGTTCTCTGCAGAATTCTGTGACTTGCAGTTTCAGATAATTTACTTCCTGTCTGAGGCCCTTGAGGGTGTGGGCCGAGGAGAGGGTGATGCTGGTCAGGTGTTCACTTGTGTCGTAGTCTCGCTGTTCCTTTCTTTGTCATTGCAGGTTGTTGGCTGCTTTGAGCTGAATGATGTTCATTACAGTGCTCTACTGAGTGTCCATGTGGTCCTGGTGAGCTGGCAGGGCTGTATGTCTGTGGAATGTCTGCGACATACTGGCACACTTGTGGGAACACCAGAGAGAGAAAGGGGCAAGACAAATGCAAGTACGTCCAGAGGTGTTAAACTATCTCTATGGGGAACGGCTGTGTAGGCCACGTAAGGTATGAATAGCTGGTGAGAGGCAGATAGTGAGATAGGGTGCTATGTTTTTGTGTTCGTGAACACAAAAGGAGAGTTTGAATAACTTTGTTGAGGGGCCGTAAGCAGAGGTCAGCTGATGACCGGGCTATACATGTAGTCAAACTATTACTTAAAACACTGATGGTTCACGGGTTTGGTCACTATGACAAAACTGAAATAAAATAAGATGAAATCAAAAAAGTAAAGGAAGAAGGAAGATTTTACCTATTTTAGTTTTTTTTCTAAGAGATATGGCTAAGCAGGTGTCACTTGTGGGTGATGCTGCAATAGACTTCATAAACCTAGGGTTAGGCTGTTAGCTAAACTAGCAGGGACCCACCAAATACCTCGTCAAAAGAAAAAGAACCAGTGGGAATTGTTTCTAGTTTTATGATAGCCTACATTGTGTTGCAATGGTAGCAGCCCTTCAACGTATTAGGCCTGGCACAGAGGCGTGAGGAGAAGTAGAGAGGAAACAGGGATTAGGCTACTAATAACCTGCATAACTCATTAAGGAAACAACAGTTGCTAGAACTACTGTTATCCTATACAAAGAACGAAGATGGTGATGGTAAAATAACTAAAATAACGTAAAAGTAAAACAAAACAAACAAAAAAAAAAAAGGGGGTCCTAGAGCGTGAGGAAATTAAAAGGGAAAGCAAATCAAAAAAAAAAAAAAAAAAAAAAAAAAAAAAAAAATTTGATTTTTAATAAATCTCAAATGTACTACAATTCAATTGAGCTTGAATTGGTACAGTGGGCTAAACAAATGGTAACTAAATGCAATAAATAAAAAGGTAGGGAGAATAAATTGCATAACAAAAATAAACAAAAACACTAAGGTAAAACCAAAGTATGTGGGGAGGGGACCAACCCGAACTGAATCCCCAGAGGAGGTGTGGCATCAACAGGAAGTGAAACAGCCAGTGATTTCGTGAGAGGGGGAAGCCTGAGAGAGTGAGGGAGAGAGAGACGGAGAGAGAGAGGGAGAGAGAGGTTTGGTTAGAAAGTTACACTTTACACGCTTATCTAGCGTTAGTCGTATGCTAACAGTTAGCAGTTGAGGTAAAGGGCTTAGTTTAAGAGTTAGCGTTGGTTACACGCAATTCTTTGTTGACACACATGTCTGTGAAGTGAATGCTGTTGTCAGAGTAACCGGAAGAGTCTGCTCACACTTCAGGGGTCACGTGTTGCTAGGAGACCAACGCAAGCTCACAACAGGTGCAGGTGGAGCAGACTTGCACTGCTGTGAGCATGCATGGGAAACTCATGCAGGTCCCATACAAATTCATTCATTAATCAAAACAACACATTCACTTCACAGGCAATGGTGGATTAGTAGTTAGCTACGCTAGAATAACACCATTAATTTTACGCAAATGTTTCAAATGAGCGAGTCATAAAGAAATACAATGATACGTAACACATAAAAAGGCCTTAAATTAATGAAATGAGAAGTATAGCTCAGATCACCTACACAGTACTGAAAAAAGGGATTTCTTCGCCCAAAATCAGACCAATCTATTCTGGTACCATTTATATGGGCGCTAATTCTGAGGGTTACCCATCAGAAAACCCCGACCCTCCTACTAACAACAGGAATAGTAGATTTCTCATAAATTCAGGCTTAGTTTCTTATCGTACGATCTTTAAAAAACCATTACAGCCTGAAAACTTTTCTACCTGTAGAAGGCACATCAAGCTAGAGTTTTCTCCACGATTAAATCAGAAACCTGGTGCGGCAGTATAAGAGTACGTAAATGTTTCACATGAGTGTGGTCGATATGAATCACAGGATACATAACCACCATACTAAGGCTTAATCAGTGACAATGAGGAGCATCTCAGATCACCTTCCAAGTACTGAAGAGGGGATTTCCTTTCGCCCAAAAATCAGATGATGATTCTGGTCTTCACTTATTGAAGCTGCAAATCTTGGATTTCGGTAGGAAAAAGGCTATGCTCCACTAACACAGAAAGTAGGATTTTCGCTACAGTCAGGTTAGTTCTTCTCATACGATGTAACAACATTACGCACGGAAAGACTTCTTAGTGCTTGTATGAAGGCGCATCAAAACTATAATTTATCTGGTCGGATCACGGAAAGGTCTATGCGCATGGAGAAGAAGTTATAAAAACTTATGAAACAGTACATCAAAGAGGAGTATGGTCTGATTGCAAGCAATGTTAAAACGAAGCCACCGTTCTACAATTACCGCCTGTCCTGCAACAGTAGGAAACTATTCTAGTCTTCCGGCCAGGTGACAGGCTGCCGGGATTTTTCTGGCTAGCTTGTCTAAGTTTCTGGGGGTCACATCATGCGCCGCTGCAGGGATGCTTCCCTGTGGTTGCTGGAGGTATTATGGCTCTGTCTGCTGAGTTGATAAGCAGAAAGTGTTGGCTCCCCCCTACGTAGCTTGTTGCATATGAGGGAGTTCGCACGGCTGAATGAGGATGCGGGAGTAGTGTGTCTCTCCCACTGCGTTTCCTTTCGCAGCCAATAGGAGTCCCTCGAGTTCTTTGGACAGTAAAAGCTGTCTGTGAGGTTGTGCAGTGCTGGGATCAGGTCTTCTGAAGTCGATCAATTTCTCCTGAACTCCTTATGCTGGGGTATTGGGATACCGACTCCCGTCCCCCGCCGTGATCTGTTGCTTGAGATCTTTTACCTCCTGTTTCAGACCCATGAGTTTGTGGGCCAGGAAGATGATGACCTTGGTTAGCTTTTTGTAGCCATAACTCTCGCTCGAGTCATTAGTCTGCGGTACTCTTCCCTCAGTGTTCATTTGCTTTCGGCTCAGTAGGTGGTTGTTGGCCCTGGGTAGGGGGTGTTCCTCACGACGCCTGGCTAGCCCTCTCTGTTCTGCATTCTGGGCTGTTAGTCTGAGCATCTGCAACATTTTGGCCAACTTGTGTTGAGAGTAAGGGCTAGAAACTAATACAAGATCAAACAGAGTGTGACTGCAAGCTAGGTGGGGTCAGCATATGTTTGCCCGAAAAGGGCATTAAACGGGTTTGATTGAGACTTGATAATCTTATGTCAAAAATTACACTCAGCATTACTGACGGTTCCCCAAACCGGCCCAATCCTGAGGAAAGGAAAGGACGAAAGAATTAATAAGCAGAAGGAAAAGGAGAGCATTTCTATTCAGATTTTGCTTATTATTTGGTAGGATGATAGTTATGCACTAGTGTTTGTCTAGATGACTTTGTAACCGGGTCTTAAAATTAGGGCTTGATTTATGTTTGAAAATAAACAAATCAAAAAATAGAAATGTCTCTGGTTCCTTTTGAGGCTCAGAGAGAACATCAAAGCAAAGGGGGCATAACATGTAAATTGATTTAAAATTAGATGACTGCTATTAACAAAACAAGGTAAACATTCTGGTATTAGGAACAAATAGCAACACTAGTGATTAGTGTGTTACTAAAAACACCCAATACCTCAATGAGTCTTTCCTAGATAGACAGTTAAGATTTAATTAAATATAGATTTAATTAACTAGTAACTAAGCAATAGCATTCAGGAAGGATAGATATAAGATAGTTAAATTCGCTGAGATGAACTGAAGATTGGTAAACATATAAAAAGAAGAAAAAGAAGGAAGAGAAGTGGAAAAATCAGAAACGAGGGATTAGTTTAAATTCAAATTGCTTCACACTGCATACACACATGCTGTTTTTAAAAGCTTAAATTAAAGAGTGTTAACCCCTAATTGATAAAGCTATTTGGTAGCTTAGCCTAAGATGAAAATATGCTAAGTCGTGTTAGCTTAACGGCTTCAGATGGTTTGTTTACAACATGGCGTGTTGAGCTATGTGAAGTTAGCGCTTCCTGTGAAAAGTTGTTGTCACGGTAACCAATGCAAGCCAGTGTAATTAACGCAGTTTACGTGTTACTTTTGCCTACCTTTTAAAAGTGTCGCCCACCCCAGTTTGAAGTGGGGCTTGCACGTCCTTCAAGGACTTGTTCCATTAATACGCATTCTGTGGAGTGCTCTCTAATTGTAAACAATAAATTCTTGCACTTGTTAAGAATTACATTATTACGGGGGACTGTTAAGTTAAAACCGGTTGTATTAACACTATATTGCATGTTAGTGTGCTCCCACTAAATACAGTAGTACCCTTTAATTCACTCAGCGAGTGAACCAACATAATGACACCAGGTGCTAGGCTTGTATAGAAAGTCAACCAGTGTAGGAGGACTTGCTTCATCTCTAAAGATAATCTCTAGGCCGTTATGCCTTGAACAAACGGGGAGCATCTCTCAAATCTACCTTGATATAACTGTATTGAGATTCCTTCTTCAGAAACAATTTAAACAATACAGCAATTTTGTGATTTCTTCACTAAAGAATATTACATTATGGTACAGTTTGGACATGCCGCTGAGATGAGATTCAGACTTATGCTTCGTCAGAACAGAATTATGCTTTAATACTGAAATTAGGGTATCTTCGCTAAAATCAGATTAACCTTACACAGATACCATTAAGCATGAAATACATAAAAACTCTTCCAATTATAATAGTGGTACCAATTCAAACCCCCACTTTATCTGCATCTAAACACGCCAGCAAATAGGGACACAACAGGGCATCTCAAATCACGCCCTATTTTAATCTGGACTATCACGCACACACTTTTAAGTCGACAGTGTTTAAACTCATAACTTTCGTTTTATCATGCCCGCATTCTCTCCACCAATCTGTAGTGAATCAGCTCATGGGGAAATATGAATGATTAATCATAACTAGTTATTATTAATTATGAATATTTAGATCCGCTGTAGATATTCACTTGACCTCTCTGGGTCAACTGTCTTGTCAATTCTAAGAAACGTTAATTTCCTGGTTAAGGGAAATAACTTTCTTACTGTACAATTCGACAAAGAGCTTGTAGCATAAATCTGCATTATTAAGTGACTCCAGTTTTGAGCAAACAATGAACCACGTCAAGTTTGATACAAGTAAGGTTTTATTAACTACAAAACACTTAAACTAGTCTAACATACTACATAAACCCATAAACTGGTCTAACATACACATACAAACACACAAATTAAAGGTCTACCAACACAACCACACACACTACCACCGCTTGGTTATACAGGAAAGGGTTTAAAGCTTACACTCAGTACAGACAAAGAGACCATAAGAGATGAAATTTATGGAAACATTGCAGTATTCAGCAGATATAAACTGAGGGATAACGGCAGATTCTTAGTCAACAAACCTTTGCTAAATAAGGGTGTTTGTAACTGTTATTAATATGTACAATAATAAGGACCTACGTGTGATACTTGCGAGGTCTCGTCTGGTCTGAAAGAGATTCCTGATGCGAATCTTAAAGCTTCCCGTTGATCTTTGTTGAATTCGGGTCGATGAAAAGAACCAGGTTGAGTCAGAGGATCTTGGTGAAATTTAAAGGACAAGGCCGAGGCCTGGCACGACCTTAGGGTTTCCGGGAGCGTTCTTCTCACATCCTCTCAGAATTAAAAAAAAACACCGACTGAGTGGGTCCCTGGAGCGGGGCCTTTAAGGTCGGAGCAGATCCCCGCCTCTCAAGATGGGCTTATCCAATGAGAAAGATGGAAATTCCAAAGAGGGAGGTGGAAATTGCTGGAGGGTTTACGACCCTTTGTTCTATAAGCATGGTAATTTGCAAATGGACTTGAATCTAAATTACTAAAGATTCTCAGGACCCTTATATATATTGCCTATGTACCAACATAATATACACTCTCGTTTAGATCATAAGAAGACAAATTCATAGATACTAAACAAGGTAAAATTACATATAGTGAAAAGATGACAGTAATGGGTTCCCCTCATAAGCATGCCTAAAATAGTCAAAAAATATCAAAGACAAAATACACAATGAAAATAATATACACAATGACCTGAAGGATACACTGTTAATTCAAAGAAAGGTTTTCATATGAATTAATTAGTAGAAAAGTCAATTTTTACTGTGCATTGTGTCTCTTCCTATGGAAAATGCAGTGAGAGTCTCTGCTCACATTCCACAAGGTCGTAAAAGTATCTGGTGTCAGCATTGATATGGAACCAGGGGCCTGTTCAGCTTACTGGGGTGTTACAGAGTATTTGTTAAATCTAGCTAACAAAATATATATTGTGTGATTGAGTGGTCCAGACGCTACAGCTGCTACTATTTGAAGTGTGTCAGGTGCGTCGATTATTTCTGAAAGAAGCCTTAACCTCACATCAGGTAATATTTCATTTTTCCACCACTCATCAATGATACAAACTTGAGATCCCGTATCCCACAATGCTGTTGGTGAACTCCGGGATAACAGTCAAGAGACCTACGGTATTCCATAAAGAGCCATGCCCACCGCGATTTGTTGTACTTTTCTCATTGTGGCAATTAATCTTCACATTTTTCTCCCTTTCCCCTGCCCCCCCCCCCCCCCCTTTCGCCCGCCTTCTGCTGGCCAGTGTTTATTGTGTCCTACTCACAGTGACGAGCCTGACATAACTTGGAAGAATAGAGAGCATTCTGCGGAAGGAATGGCATACTCCGTAAATATGGCCACCTCCTTCATCCAACACCTCGAGATTGTGTGGGACCCTCTATTACATGGCAGGTTACACCTTCACGTGGGGAAGTAACCACTCTCCGTTTAAATTATAGCCATCCCTGGATGAGGTTACTCCCTTCATACCACAGCCTGCAAGAAATGCTCACTGCTTCCACATCTATAGCAGTGGGTGCAATAATTTTCAGTGTCACTCTGCTGACAGTTGAAGCATCTTCTTCGTTGACTTCTTGTCTGGGTGGAAAGACAGTGTGGGGCAAATCCTTGCTGGAACTGAGCTGTTCTCCCTCTCTGTCCTGGATTGTAATTGGGCTAGTACCCAGGTAATGGGCATTCAGGGTGAGTAGCTGAGGGATAGTTTTGGAAACCTGGTGAGGACAGACCCTGTTCCGCAGCTGTCTGGGGTAATTGAATCGACTCTCTAATCTGTGACACTTCAGCACTGAGGTTCTTTAATAGTGCCATGTCTGATTTTATTTCTCTGAGTTCATTTAGCAAATCAGGGTTATGCTTATTTTTATTTTCCTGAAGTGATGTTTTCCCTTTCTTTTCTGCAGGTGTTGGGATATCGTTGCATTCTGCCGAATGCACCACCACTGGATGATGCTGGACTGCAGTTTTCTTTTTATTTTGTCTCTCTGTTTCAGTCATACATGCAAGGTTTAATTTCTCAAACAACAGCTCGTCACTCACATCTGTTTATTGCAGGTATGGCTTCAGATCCCCTCTGA
>JADLZN010011815.1:0-10292 GCA_018155175.1 Sinocyclocheilus anophthalmus
GAGGCTTCAGTAGGACGACTCTCTTAAACGAGAGGAGCTTAACAACACTCAACCCTAGTTGAGGAGATCTTAAGAGTGGAGGTCTCAGCATAACGACTTTCTAGAATGAGAGGAGACCTGGCTACACTCAATGCTAGAGGCACTTAGTGAGGCTCAAAAAGAAAGAGCCAACAACTCATATTACTGCCTAAGTGGAGCTCTGGAGAGCAGAGGCTTCAGCAGAATGACTCTCTTAAACGAGAGGAAGCTTAGCAACACTCGATTCTGGTAGGGGAACTCTTAAGAGTGGAGGCCTCAGCATGACGAAAAACTCCCCCCTTCCTCACACTAAATACCTGACTACACTCAACGCTAGACACCGTTAGTGAGGCTCACGATAAAGCCTACATTCTAATAGTACTGTCTAAGCGGAGATCTAGGGAGCGGAGTACACTGCCTAACGACTCAAAGTTGGAGTACTAAGCTAGGAGTACTGACCATGCTCCTAAGTGCTGAACAGAGCTCTAGGGAGCAAGCACTCAGCATAACAACCCTCTAAAGTGAGGGGAGTGCAATCATCCACCCTTATGGATCAGCGTACTCAGTACAAAGACCCTCAGGTGAGGGGAGTATTTAAAAGCTCGACCTGAAGAGTGACTTATCAAGGAGGCCCACAAAAGCCTAACAGCCTAACAGTCACAGAGCTCTGTTGAGAGAACACTAGGAACTGTGATCTCAGCATAGCGACCCTCAAAGGGAGGGGAGCTACCAGGCTCAAGAACAGCTGGTCAGGGAGGCTCACAGAGAGACTCACAACCTGAAATAACTGCAAAACAAAAATACTAGGGAGCAGAGTTCTCAGCATAGCAGAAACCATGGTCAACCTAAATACACGTACCTAGGCTGAGAGGATGAGGAGGCTCAGAGGAGGCTCAAACAAGAGCCTAACAACTCAAAAAACTTGCTCTTAAACCAAGTCAGGTGCCTCCTTCACCAATCATGTAGATATCCCACATTTTATTCACAGTTCCTATTCTGTAAAATAAAATAAAACAAAAAAGGAATTCTGAAAGAGAAAGCACTCCTTGTCAGATTCCTTCCATGCCCCGCCTACAAACCCTGTGATCGGTCTGATTAACAGCCTCGGCAGCTGCGAGACCCGAAACGCGGGTGAGAGGCGCTCAATTCTCAAAGAGAATCAGGCATACAGGCATTCTCAATGCGATCACATCTCGCAGCGTGGCTAATCTCCGTCGAGAGCCAAACACACTCTGTTCAAACACTAAATTCTCTCAAGAATCAGGCAAGAACAGAAACTACTGCAAATGCATCGCATTAAGCTTGTTCAACTCCCTCGAGAGGCAAACGCGCTCGTGCAAACGCTGACAAAAACTCGAGTACAGACCTCTGTTCTAGTAGTTCCGCGAATGCAAACAGTGAGCGCATACTTATCTCTCATGAGTCAAACGCATGTGCTTCCATACAGAAGGCTTGAAGACAAAGAAGAGGATGACGTTTTCTGCAGGTGCTCTTTGATACCCGCACTCGCTTTATTGTTTACGTCATAGGCTGCCGCCTGCCAATGTCAAGTTCATTGTCGTTTTTTCATTCATGCTTCAGACACCGGTCACGCTGGAGGCGTTCCCCTAGCGCCCTCTAGAGGATGCAGTGTGGAGTTCCCTTTCGAAAGGGAAGCATTTTTTTGAGTGTTTAGGATTTTTGGAATAAAAATAAAACTTCCCGCTAAAAATTTTATAAGAATGTTAGGAGATAATGTTCTAATAATGTTGTGACTAAACATTTATAGAAGGTCATCACAGAACTTTTTTAGAGTGTTTTTAGAGAATGTCATCCTACCTTTTAGAAGAACGTTCTAAGAACAAAAATAAAACTAAAAACTTTATCAGAATGTTACGGAATACTGTTTTAACAATGTTGTCACTAAACAATTTTAGTATGTTTTTAGAGAATGTTATCCTTTCTTTTGAGAGAACGTTCTGGGAACAAAAATAAAACTACCCGCTAAAAACATTGCTAGAACAATCCATGGTAATGTTCTTAGAACATTTTTAGAACAAAAAAATTCTAGCTGGGATGTGCTTGTGAGGTCATTTTGTCAGAATTGATTTCTGAACATCTTCCATCTTCTATTGGAGTGTCAGTTCATGCATTAGGTAGGAATGACTGAGATCTTTAATAGTGACACATAAACAGAAGGGGGTGAATGAGACAGACCTTTGATGTGTCAAGACAGATTATTTTACTTGTAATTCACAAAATGTTAATCATATCAAAGAAAAATAAGCATTAAAGTAACAATATCTTACATGTTTTCTTCCAGCCTTATTGCCCTGTTTGTCCAACGTGTGAGCAGCATGTAGTGTTAACAAACGTGACTGCGAAATGGTGATTCGACACTCAGCTGTCCAATGAGCTACCACCTCCTACAGACAGAAGCAAATCATATTATTACAACTGAACAACAACAACAAACTGATTATATTACATACTTTAAATCAAACCAAAACTACAGGGTTGATGCATGAGGTACACATACACCAGTTGCAATGAAATCCTCTTCCACTGGGTGTCAGTAATGCGCTGTTTGATCTGAGGTAAGGCCAGCCACACATATGAGTGGATTTCAGAAGATTCCTCTGGCAATTTTTATTGGCCTGATTTTATTTTTTTAAATGATAATAATGGGTTGTACATCACAAAAAAAACATATATATATTCCTCCTTCATATAAAACAGATCCAAGATAGCACACAACAATAAGCACATAAATCACATACGTCTACGTATGTGTTTGTAAAGTCTCTTTCCAAAGGCTTGTCTATGGGCTGTGCATTGGCATAGCAACTCCAGGACCCACTCTGCCAGCCCCACAGCCCTCATGCAGTGAAGAAGTCTACCTGGCCCCAACTGGCCCTGAGCAATCTCAAAGCCCCACTCTTCACCTACAACCAACCAATCATAGACCAAACAATTAATCTAACTAATGAATCAGTGAATCAAATGCCAACCAGGCATTAATTAGATTGCAATAATAATAATAATATAACAAGCACACATCTATGTATGGCAAATTGACTAAGTCATTTTATAACCAAAAAAACAAAAACAAAAAAATAGTGAATACCCACAAGGTAAGTTCATTTGTTTAATCTATTATGGCTTAATAAATGAATTTAAATGAATTTCTAGTATTCCACTAAATCAATCAATCAACTAATCAACCACGTTTTTGTGGACTCATTAGTCTGCAGAAAATGTACACACATACAGTGGGGTGAGTACATGCACAGACCAACACACACACACACACATACACACACACACAAAGATTTTAATAAATTAATCTCACCAAGAAGAATGTTGGAAGCAGGAACCCTCACATTATCAAAGTGGATCTCAAAGTGGCCACCATGGATTGCATCTACAGCGATACCAACATCTCACGCTTAGTAAAAAGTCAAAACATTAACCACCAGAAGGCCCACAATACAATCTTCAACCTGTGTTACAGCATACTGGAAAAGATACGATGGTGGAAAGACAGAAGTAGAAACACAGAGAGAATCAAACAGAGGATGATGAGAGAATGAGTGCTGAGATTGGGTGTGGAGTCATAGTGCGTCAGGACCTTTAAAGGTGGGGTATGTATTTTTTTCAAAAACGCTTCAGAAAAGGAGTCGGGCCGAGTACCAAAACAAACGTGAAGCCAATCAGCAGTAAGGGGCGTGTCTACTCATGATGGGGACGAGAGAGCACTCAGTGCACAGGATGGACATTAGCCAAGCCGAGTGACGACAGAAAGATAGAGATGGCGGATAAAAAACTAAAGAGGAAAACGTCTGCGGAACAAAAGAAGGCTTACGATAAGGCAAGAAGTAGGACCCCATATACATTTTGGAGCAGCTTTCCAGCACTGGAGAAAATCAAGGAGCGGGAAGGCCTGCGATTGGACGCCGAGGTTGCTTTGTTTCTTCTCGATAGGTGAGTAACATTGGTTTTGGCTTTGTTTCACAGAACTAATATATGCTGGCTTTTGCTTGAATATGCTCGTGTGTCATGTTCGCTTGTTTGTTCATCTCCAATCATATTGTCGTTCCCTTCAGCTATGATAAAGACACATTAATTTCCACACCCTATAAGCCTGGAGAGTCTAAACCTCCTCCACTGTCTGTTTCATGCGTCAGCTCCCAAAGTGTGTCCGAAAGTAAGATAATATGTTTTATATTGTCTTTTTACGTTCAGTGGATACTCTCCAAAATGGTGCTATGGTGACGCGGAGGAGGCGCATTGTTGAATAAAGTCGTTATTTTTGTTTTATTTGCGTACAAAAAGTATTATCGTCGCTTCATAAAATTCACATTGACCCACTGATGGCAGATGGACTATTTTGACCATGTCTTTCATACTTTTCTGGGCCTTGACAGTGTTATTTACTTGGCAGTCAATGGGACAGTCACAAGCCTCCCGGTTTTCATCCAAAATATCCTAAATTGTGTTCCGAAGACGAACGAAGCTTTTACGGGTTTGGAACGACATGGGGGTAAGTGATTAATGACAACAACATTTTTGTGATGTGCTCCACAAACAAGTTCACGGAAAGGAAACCAAGATGACAGAAAGCGCATTCTTTTTGTCCTTTATTTTACAAAAGTACAATGTTCTGTCTTTATTGTGAGTGTATACTAATAAAAGTAAACAGTTTGTAGTTTGGAATGATGCTGTTACTATTTCTGTATGACCAACAATTATGGAGTATTTTACGTTTCCGCTGTTCGGTTGTGCCAGTGCCTCACAGACACAAACAACATATTCTAGCAATGCAAAATTGGCATTGCTGCCTGTTTGGTATTAAAATAAAATAGTCAAAAACATATAAAAAGTTACACTGCTCAATTTAAACAGTTGGTAGTACAGTGTTTGGGTGTGTGTATAGCAGTATAAGGGACACCTCCTTGATAGCCTATGTATAGAGGGTATATGTCACGAATCCGGTCCTTGGCCTTCCGGCCGATTACTAGTAGAGGTCACTCTACCATTACATTGACTCTCACACTACACAGACTGTTACATGTCACTCCGGACTACAGTTCCCATCATCCATTGCACTTACACAGCTGAATTCACTGATCACACAGCCTTCACTAATCACACGCTCACCTGAGAGCCATTACTCACTCTATTTAACACCCACTCAGTTCCTGTTCAGATCCCCGAGTAATGTCTAGCGTTTTTCACTCCCCTAGTGTTAGCTGCCTTACCGAACCATTCCGTGTTTTCTGTTTTAGTCTCGTGTACTGTTCTGCGTTTATCACTCATCTAGCGATAACTGCATTACCGAGCCTAGTGTCTTGTTTTTCCTTGTTTTCATCATCTTGCCTTGTCTGTTTCCCCGTGTTCTGATCACTGAGCCTGTGTACCCTGGATTCCCCCTCTCGTCTTGCCCTATTCAGATACTTTTTGCCCCTGCCTGGACCTTTGCATTGTACCTTGATTATCCCTCTTGCCTTGCCATCAATATACCTGTTTGCCATTGTCTGACCTATGCCTGTTTTTGACCACGTCTCTTGCGAATAAAGCCTTGCAGATGGATCCGCACGCTTCCTGTGTTCCCTCCATTACAAATAATATGTATAATAGGGCTGTCAAACTTAATGCAATCATTAATTTACAATCCTTACACGTGAAAATAATTACTGAAGCACAATTTTTATTCTAACCCTTTAACCTAATTTTGCTTCTCTGTTTGCGATCAGATCATTGTAAGCTGCTAAACTCTGGGAAAGTTTTCAGACCAATGATCCAGTAAGCGAATGCATTCAAACAATCTGTCCAAAACAGCGCTAATATAAAGGAAACCATGCTGATTACATTAGAGATTGCAGAGAGAATAGAGACTTGTGTTGTGTTTTCAGTGAATTATTCATTTCAGTGTGTTTCGCTATAAAATACAAGCTCTGTCATATTCTGTGATTGTACTGTGACGCGCTGTGAGAAGTACAGAACCTGAGCTGATGTCAACACATCCCACACACGCTGTTGGCCATATAAGACTAAACTACATTTTCTTGGACTGGAGAACCGTGTATCACCAGCAAAGTTTTGATGGATGAAGACTGCAATCAAGGTAAAGACAATTGCGGTGGTGTACAGGAGTCGTACAGTAAGCACGCGTGAGTCTGTTATATTAATGCGTGTATGAGTGTTCTTGACACACTGATCGCACATTTGTATTTATGCACAGGCACAGACATTTACGTACATTCTCGTTGTTTCCACACACATTCACGGATGTTTTGATTTGTCATGTTTATTTTGCTGTGTTTAGTTATACTGAATGGATCATTGTACTGTAGTAGATATATGCAGTCATGCGGTTGGTTTAGGTTTTTTTTTTGGCATCTCAATGTGGTCCTGTTCGCTATCGCAACTTGACTTCTCTAAAATGTAAAAAAGCTCATCTCGCACTATACAATCATTTTTTTTTTTTAGCATTGTTTTTTCTTTTTTATTTTCTTATATTGGCTCCTTATATCATTTGGTTCTTTGGTGTCCTTTTGGAGTTTCTAAGTTTCTTTTTTTGGAAAGACATCTAAATTTATCTTGAATAAAGCTTGCAGAAAATACTTATTTTTGAGAATCACCCTTAACTTTGTGGTTTACTTTGCTGGATATAGCAAATGATGACAAAATAAACAACATACACAACATTCATTTGAAACAAGATCAATGTTCTTACTTAATTTCATGAAGTGTGCTGCTGATCCCGATTAATCAGAACAAGGGTGTGATTATTTCGATACAATTTCTAATATAGTGACAGCCCTATATATATATATATATATATACTAGGCTATTTGACAGTAGAACAATTGAACCATTTGGAGTAGACATCACAGTTCATCACATGCATTCGCTCACATTGTTTTTGGCAAAAAACGTATCGGTTACTTGTGTAACCCTCGTTCCTTGAAGGAGGGAACGGAGACGTCATGTCGGATGACCGATGAATTGGGATCTTGCGTAGAGAGGCCAATCCATTTCGAGTCTAAACTAAACGAGCCAATGCACAACGTGAGCATAAAAAGGCAGCCAGTGCAAACGCATACCAGCTTTTCATCACTGAGGAGCCCAAGCCGTGATTGTGCCAGTGCGTCCGTGCTGAGTGTTCCCTCTGTCAGGGAGTAGAACAACTGGCAGTGGGAGGTTTCTGGAGAGGCAAGCAGGTCTACCTGAGCAGCTCCGAAACATCTCCAAACCAGCTGAACCGTCTGGGGATGCAGTCGCTATTCTCCCAGGAGCGCAGCTCGACGGCTGCCCGGTTGAGCAGCCCAGGAATGTGAACAGCATGAAGTGACCTCAGAACCTTTCTGACTCCACAGGAGGAGGTGGCGGGCGAGTTGCGATAAGTGACGGGTGCGCAGACCACCTTGTCGGTTGATGTGTGCAACGGTCGCCGTGTTTTCCGTTCGGTTCAAGGCAAGGCGCACTGCTAACAACTCTAGGCAATTGATATGCCAGTGCAGTTGGGGGCCCGTCCACACCCCCGACACTGTGTGCCTGTTGTACGTGGCCCCCCAGCCTGTGGTTGAGGCATCCGTGTAAACCACAGCATGTTTGGAGACCTGTTCTAGGGGTACTCCTGCCCGGGGGAACGTAAGGTAACAGTAGAACGTAAGGTAGCAGCCGAGAGCTGCTGGGCCAAGCTCTCGACCGCGTCACCGAAGAGGCCGGTCTGGGACACAGGTGCATTAAGGAACTGAACTTTGTGGCGTCACCTCAATATCAACCAGACACAGCCAGAGATGGCGCTCCATATCGCGAGGTCAGTAGCGGTTCGGAACTCTTTCAGAACTTCTGGATCATGGTCCATACCCCCGACACTGCGTGCCCGTTGTATGTGGCCCCCCAGCTGGTGGTGGAGGCATCCTTGTAAACCACAGCATGCCTGGAGACCTGTTCTAGGGGCACTCCTTCCCGGAGGAACGCAAGGTCTGACCACGGTGTGAAGGTTTGGCGGCAGGCCGGTGTTACTTGGACCCGGAAGGTGCCGCGTTGTCACGCCCACCTCGGAACTCGGCCATGAAGCCAGTGCTGGACTGGTCTCATATGAAGCAGCCCCAGCAGCGTAACTGCCGCTGCAGCTGCCATATGCCCCAGGAGCCTCTGAAATAATTTCAGTGGGACCGCTGTCCTGCCCTTGAACGTATTCAAGCAGGCTAGCCCCGACCGCGCACGTTCCTCTGTGAGGCGTGCTGTCTGTTCGACCGAGTCCAACTCCATACCGGGAAAAGAGATCCTCTGTGTCGGGGAGAGTTTTCTCTTTTCCCAGTTGACCTGAAGGCCTAACCGGTTGAGGTGCGAAAGCACCAAGTCCCTGTTTGCACATAACTGATGCTGAGACTGAGCTAGTATGTGCCAGTCGTTGAGGCATTTGGGAATGCGAACGCCCTGTTCTCTCAGGGGAAAAAGGGCTGCCTCCGCCCCGAAAAAAACATACTTGAAGCAATTCCACTGACTTTGGGGTAATGCCGGCGAACTGAATCGCATCTCCGTGCTGATGGGTCCGCAAAGGCCAACGAGACGGGTTGCGAGGCTAGCAGCACCCAGATACCATGCAAGCTGGACAGCTTAACACCACCATACCCGCAGTTGTGCAGCAGGTGGAACGCAGGACTCAACTCAGGTGCTTGCTTGAGCGGACCGAAGAGGGGTCTGATAATAGTGCGGTTCACCGCTTACCTGGTTCCACCACAGTTTTGGCATAGAGGGTTCGTGATATGGCCTTTGTTACAGCTCTTGAAACGCCCGCTGCTGCCTGCTGGCGTGGAGGATGTAGTGTGGTCTGTCCGCGACTCTCTGTCTCCTTCCCTCCTGGGACCCAGTGACGAGAAAACCTCTATCGTCGAGATTTTACAGATTCCCATCCCGCCCTCCTCCGGGGGAGGAGAGGTGCCTTCCCATCCCTCCAGAGAGCACTTCCTCCGACTCACTGGTGGGCGGCCTGCCTATCCCACCTTCCACGGCGCCGCTTGCCTGAGGCTACGCGGATGTGGCCTGGAGCAGGCGACGCAGGGCCGCCCTCGGCGATTGAGCAGGCTGTTGCGCTGCGCTGGTCGGACGGTTGGAAGGCAGCAGTTGCCCGCCCTTGGCAGTGCGTGAACGACCTGCCTCAGTCTGCTTCTGTTCACCGAGAGCGCTGGGCCAAGCCTTCTCGACCGCGTCAGGTATCGGTTCGGAACTCGTTTCAGCACTCTTCGATCCGGCCACCCTCGTGCAAGTCCCTCATTGCCTTGGCCTGGTGCACTTGCAATCTCGCCGTAGCGTGTAAGGCGGAGGCAGTTTCTCCACAGGCCATATAAGCATCGCCGGACAGGCCAGACGAGTACCTACAGACCTGGGAGAGGAGGCACGGTTTGCTCTGCCAGGTGGAGGCAGTGTTAGGACACAATTGCATCGCAACTGACCGCTCCACCGGGGGGACCCTTGTATACCCCCTAGCTGCACCACTGTTGAGGGTGGTGAGGGAGGAGGAGCTGCATGATTTGTTTCTGGCAGTAAAAGGTGCCTTCCACGATCTTGTGAGCTCCTCATGCACCTCCGGGAAAAAAGGCACAGAGGTTGGCGCTTGATAACCATGTGAATCCACCCCGAGACACCATTCTCCAACCTCGAAGGGCTCGGACGCTGTGGAGTTTCCACTCGAGCCCTACCCTCTCGGTTCCCCGGGAAAGCATAGCCGACATCTCTGGATCCGATTCAGGCCTTGCCACCGTTCCAGAGAGCGGCAGTGCACCCGAATCTTCCTCTCCAGAGAGCTCTCCCTCCGATGCAATGATCGACATCCGGTCGTTGGTAGGAGCACCGAAGGATACCGCTGGTACGCTTTTTGAAGAGGGCCCAGCACGTTCCTTAGACGGCTCAACTGGTTGCGAACGCTAGAGGAGCGATGGTCCCCCGAGGGTTGGTTCCCTGGAGTGTTTGGCCACCACTGTAACCCTCAGATCACCCGTGCTACTGCCCGAAGTAGTCAACTCCTGGCTGCCGGCAGGACGAACACTAGGTCGCAGAAGAGGCAACGGAGCTCCGCCCCCCTGGAGGAAACGGAGCCTGGCCCGCAGCTCTGAGATGGTCCTCTTCCCGCAATGGGAAGATGACTCATCCACGAACGCCACATCAGCGTGCTAAATGCCCAGGCACGTGAGGCATCGATCGTGACCATCACCCGGCGCCATGTAACGACCACACCCAGAAACACACGGATGGTAAGACATCTTTAAAAAGACGCGTCTTTA
>JADLZN010011816.1:0-150000 GCA_018155175.1 Sinocyclocheilus anophthalmus
ACATGCACAGTAGGCATGAAAATGGGAATCAAATGATCATGTGAACAACTGTTTTCCACACAATAGTTATAATGGCCCTCATTTATGAAACAAACACAAAATTTGGCATTTATCAATATGAACGGGAGCGGTGGCTACGATCAGATCTCATGTAAGTTTTACAAATCAGAGTACCAGCTTGTTACAGATGAGAACTTGCCCGCAAATTACCAGCAAAAAGCAACCGAGATTAGCAAGACAGTCGTCGCCCTAGATAATTTTATTTTAATTTTCACAAGTAAGTAGAGTGTCAAATTTGGCATAAGATAAGATTTGTAATGTTTTTTTTTTTTAAAGAAGTCTCTTATACTCACCAAGGCTGCATTAATTTAATCAAAAATACAGAAAAAAGTTAATATGTGAAATATTATGGAATTTAAAACAATGTGTTATATTTAAAAGTGACTTAAAGAGAAGTTATGTGATGCCAAAGCTGAATTTTTGAACATCAGTCATTAATCAGTCTCAGTGCTCCACATGACCTCAGGAAAGCATTCTAATATACGAATTATTATCAATGTTTGAAACGGTTGTGCTGCTCAATACTTTTTTTGGGACCCTGTGAACTTTTCAGGATTCTTGTATAAAATGATAGACAGACGGGCCTTTATTCAAATTATAAATCTTTTCTAACAATATACACTATTGTTCAAAAGTTTGGGTCAGTAATTTTTTTCTTCTTTCTTTTTTCAAATGAAATGAACACTTTTATTCAGCAAGGAATTGATCATTGATACAAAGGCTTCCAACTAAAATATATAACACTTTAGAAACAAATTTAATCAAGTTCTGCGGTAGTTGATCAACTAAAAAATTATTTTTTCAGATAACCCAACATCTAATGGGCTTCTGCTGAATTTTTCAACTAAACATTTAACTTTTTAGACTGCCTAACCTTTAATAAAATGTCTAAAAAGCCTTTAAAAACAAAATTAAAAAATCCTACCTTAAAAAATACCTCCATCAAATAATGTCGGACACAATGCTTCATCAAAAACCAGACCCCAACCATCCAATTGGGGCTCTGAACAAACCAATTTAGCAATTGACAATAAGACACTCGCCTGGGATTGATCACCTAAGGCGGGCCGCCTCAGAGGAGGGTGTCTAGTGTTGAAAGAGCCGAAACACCCGATGAATCTGAGGTACATTACTGAAGAAGTGTCTTAAAAATTTCCCTCACATAAACATGCCTGAGGGAGTAGGAAAAATAATGGCAAAGCCATTACCTACCAAAATCAAAACCGATAGATCAAATGAAAAACAAGAACCTTGGTACCAAAAAGATCTAAATCTAGCCCCGAACCAACACCTACGCTAAAACCTACCATTCGTAGACCTATGTACCTGAAACATAGCCTTCCCAAACCTAGTGACCAATGCCTAGACAGGCTAATCTCTATCTAAAAAAAAGCCAATAAGAATATAGTTTTACATGCAAACCATTGGACCATCAAATCTTCCTCCACTTCAAACAGTACTCGCTGATGGAACGTGATGCTGGATCAGGATTATCGGGCAGTGACTTTCGAGTTGCAGTTTGATTCGCTGGTCCGGAGCAAGTTCAGCCAAAAACTTTGCGTTCCCAGATCCAGTTGATTTTCAGTTCTAACATGGCAAAGTCTGCCTACAAAAATCAATCTAAAAAGATTGAACTAACACTGAACAACACTCACCCAAACATACCGTTCGGAGACTTGTGTAGACATGAAAAACCTAGCCTTCCCAAACCTAGTGACCAATGCCCAGACAGGCTAATCTCTATCTAAAAAAAGCCAATAAGAATATAGTGTTACATGCAAACCATTGGACCTCAAATCTTCCTCCACTTCAAACAGTACTCGCTGACGGAACGTGATGCTGGATCAGGATTATCGGGCAGTGACTTTCGAGTTACAGTTTGATTCTCTGGTCCGGAGCAAGTTCAGCCAAAAAACTTTGCGTTCCCAGATCCAGTAGACTTTCAGATCGAACACGACAAAGTCTGCATACCAAAATCAACATCGAGAGATCAAATAAACAACAAGGACCTCATCGCTAAAAAGATCGAAATCTAGCACTGAACCAACACTTACCCAAAACCTACCACTCGCTGAACTATGGACCTGAAACCTAGCCTTCCCAAACCGAATATCCAACGCCCAGTTAGGCTAATCTCTTAGAAGGGAACAAAACAAAACCAACAGGAATATCCTTTTCTCAATCTCCCTACCTCCTGGTCCTCCACATTCTCAGCCCAACGCCCAAATAGTCTGTTCTCCTGGAAAGGAGAGGGATCAATGCTTTCCCGGTATAGTCTAACAGGCGTAGGCCCGCGCACGCATCCTCAGTCTCCCTACTCCAAACCTACCTAGACGGGTGCTAGGTTGGGGGGAGCTGTTGTAATTTTTTCAAAACCTAACCCTAACCCTAACCCTAACCCTACCAACCTAACCCTAACCTGTAGCCCTGGGGCCAGACATCTTGGCCTGGCTCGACAAGGCTAACCCGGTACCAAACACTGCCCTAAACTTAACTCCTATGGATTGATGGGCAAATAACTTCGTTGTTTCCTATGACCTTGACCAGAAATAGAGTCTGGTTCCATACGCTGCCCTAAAACCTACCTATTGTAACCATATGGGCAAGACATTTTACTTTTTCCACCATTGTGCCTAGGCCCGATGCCCAGGAGGCATCTCCCAGACAGGAGCTGATCAACAGTCTAAGTGGTATAATCTAACATGCGTGGGCCCATGCGACTCTCCTCAGTCTCACTATTCCAAACCTGCCTAGATGGGTGCTAGGTTGGCGGGAGCTGTTGTACTTTTCCAAAACCTAACCCTAACCCTAACCCTAATAACTAAGGCTGAACATCAACCACACTAACACCTAGCCCTTAGTGGGGTACTCGCACAAAATTTAAAACCTAGCATTTCTAGCCCTATATGATACACACCTATCTTTCATACCCCTATGAGACACATTACATACTATGAGGGAGGTACACAAAAAATAAATATAAAAAATGTATATAATACATTATAAACAGCTATATAATCGGATACACTTTTATCATCGTCATCATTACACATTCATAACAACTGAATGATTATGAAAAACACTGATTCATTAAAAAGGTGGACTGCTTTTGGGAACGAGGCCTAATCGAAACAAGGCCAGAAGCGGTCAGTTGAAGTGGAAGGACAGTGCATAACCGGAGTTGGACTTTGTTCTGGCTTCTGGGTCTGTAAACCCTAACCCTAATCAAAAAAAACTAACCCTACCTAAACCCGTGCACGCATCCTCAGTCTCCCTACTCCAAACCTTCCTAGACGGGTGCTAGGTCGGGGGGAGCTGTTGTAATTTTTCAAAACCTAACCTTTGCCAGAGCCATCGGACTTGATATACCATTTTACGCACAGGATCCTTTTTAGAGGCTTGTTTTTGAATGCAATTTATAACTCGCTCCCTCCGATGTCTCCTTCCTGTCTCTATGGGGAGGAGACGTGGGAGGGGGATGCGAACCAAGCCCAGACAGGCTTTTTGGATGCGGGTGGCCCAGACAGGCCTAACGCCTCCAGGTTCGCTAGATCTAATCGGATTATTTAGCATTTGAATACAAACTTCTAAAACTATTTTACTCTCTTACCCTCCTAGACATTGCAATAATGTCGGTAGACAAGGATGTCAGGAGGAATGTCAGGGGGCCTATGCAAGTCCCCCCCCCCCCCCCCCCCCCAATGCAAGTCAACTATGACATCAATGCAAAGTCTGTACCAAAAATCAACATCGATAGATCAAACAAACGACAAGGACCTTGTCACTAAAAAGATCTAAATCTAGCCCCGAACAACACTTACCCAAAACCTACCATTCGTTGAACTATGGACCTGAAACCTAGCCTTCCCAAACCTAGTGACCAATGCCCAGCCAGGCTAATCTAAAAAAGCCAATAAGAATATAGTGTTACATGCAAACCATCGGACCTCAAATCTTCTTCAACTTAAAGCAGCACTCGCTGACGGAACGTGATGCTGGATCAGGATTATCGGGCAGTGACTTTCGAGTTTCAGTTTGATTCGCTGGTCCGGAGCAAGTTCAGCCAAAAACTTTGCGTTCCCAGACACAGTTGATTTTCAGATATAAACATGGCAAAGTCTGCCTACCAAAATCAACATTGAGAGATCAAATAAACAACAAGGACCTCATCGCTAAAAAGATCGAAATCTAGCACTGAACCAACACTTACCCAAAACCTACCGCTCGTAGACTTATGGACTTGAAACCTAGCCTTTCCAAACCGAATATCCAACGCCCAGTTAGGCTAATCTCTTAGAAGGGAACAAAACAAAACCAACAGGAATATCCTCTTCTCAATCTCCCTACCTCCTGGTTCTCCACATTCTCAGCCCAACGCCCAAATAGGCTGTTCTCCTGGAAAGGAGAGGGATCAATGCTTTCCTGGTATAGTCTAACAGGCGTAGGCCCGTGCACGCATCCTCAGTCTCCCTACTCCAAACCTTCCTAGACGGGTGCTAGGTCGGGGGGAGCTGTTGTAATTTTTCAAAACCTAACCTTTGCCAGAGCCATCGGACTTGATATACCATTTTACGCACAGGATCCTTTTTAGAGGCTTGTTTTTGAATGCAATTTATAACTCGCTCCCTCCGATGTCTCCTTCCTGTCTCTATGGGGAGGAGACGTGGGAGGGGGATGCGAACCAAGCCCAGACAGGCTTTTTGGATGCGGGTGGCCCAGACAGGCCTAACGCCTCCAGGTTCGCTAGATCTAATCGGATTATTTAGCATTTGAATACAAACTTCTAAAACTATTTTACTCTCTTACCCTCCTAGACATTGCAATAATGTCGGTAGACAAGGATTTCAGGATGAATGTCCAGGGGACTATGGCAAAGTCAATGACAAAGTCAACTATGACATCAATGGCAAAGTCTGCCTACCAAAAATCAACATCGATAGATCAAAAAAACGACAAGGACCTTGTCACTAAAAAGATCTAAATCTAGCCCTGAACCAACACTTACCCAAAACCTACCATTCGCTGAACTATGGACCTGAAACCTAGCCCCTTCCCAAACCTAGGACCAATGCCCAGACGGCAAAAGAACGAGGGAAAAAAAAAAAATTTCAAGTTCTATTTCGACCCTTTGAAAAAAAAAAAAAAAAAAAAAAATTAATAAAGAAAAAAAAAAAAAAAAAAAAAAAAAAAAAAATTATAAATTAAAGTTCACATCTCGACGTTCGACGTTCACATCTCAACGTTCGATGTCCACACCTCGACTTTCGACGTCGACGTTCACATCTCGACTTTCGTCGTCGATGTTCACAACTCGACTTTCGTCGTTGACGTTCAAATCTCGACTTTCGACGTCGACGTTCGCATCTCGACTTTCGTTGTTGACGTTCACAACTCGACTTTCGGCGTCGACGTTCAAATCTCGACGTTCGACGTTTGCATCTCGATGTTCGCGTCTCGACTTTCGACGTCGACGTTCGCATCTCGTCAACAATCACATCTTGGGGAAGAAAAAAAAAAAAAAAAAAAAAAAAAAATTCAAGTTCATATTTCGACCTTTTGGAAAAAGAAAAGAAAAAAAAAAAAAAAAAAAAAAAATGCAAGTGATCATTCGACGTTCGACGTTCGCATCTCAACGTTCGATGTCCACACCTCGACTTTCGACGTCGACGTTCACATCTCGACTTTCGTCGTCGATGTTCGCGTCTCGACGTTCGTCGTCGACGTTCACATCTCGACTTTCGACGTCGACGTTCGCATCTCGACTTTCGTTGTTGACGTTCACAACTCGACTTTCGGAGTCGACGTTCGACGTTCAAATCTCGACGTTCGACGTTTGCATCTCGATGTTCGCGTCTGACTTCGTGTCAGACGTTCGCAATCTCGTGCAACAGTCACATCTTGACATCTAAAATCTCGACTTTCGACGTCGACGTTCGCATCTCGACGTTCGACGTCGACTTTCGCATCTCGACTCTCGACGTTCGCATCTCGAATTTCGACGTTCAAAACTCAACGTTTGACGTTTGCATCTCGTCGTCGACGTTCACGTCTCGACTTTCGTCGTCGATGTTCGCGTCTCGACGTTCGTCGTCAACGTTCGCCATCGCCATCAACGCATAGATCTTGTGAATCATCGGGTGTCAGAAACCGCTCACACGGATGTACACACTTTCTAAACGCTCCGCTAGTGCTCGCCATAGTATGAAAAGAAATACTCTTACTTTGCTTTTGGAATGCACGCTTCAAACAGAACGGTCAGTGAAGACGAAGAAAGTGATGATGTGCGCTACCGGCGCCTATTTTGTATTAGTTGCGACGGTAGTGACGTCATGGCTGTCGCCGGACAGCGAGTTGGTGTTTTTTCAATTTATGTTTCAGACACGGGTCACGACGAGGCGTGCCCCATAGCGACCCCTAGAGGACGCAGTTCGAAGTTCCACGAAAGGGAACTGTAATGATTCCCAACTGAATGTTTTGTGAATGGCATTTCATGTTGACTTTGTAGGCGTCAAACATCAGGTGGTGATTTGTTTGCATGTTCGATATCTTTCAGCTTATTATTGCAGTTAGATTAACGAGGCGTGTGAATATGATTTGCAAGCCTGGCCAGTCTCTCGTTCGCACGAGGCTCCTGCCAGACGAGGCATCTGGTGTTTGTGATGAGCTTATGAATGTGTTCAGGGACTCTTTATTGCCCCGTTGCTTGTGTCTTTGGCTTCTGACACAATGACCCAGATACGACTGGCACACCAGAACATTCTCACTAGGATCTGACCCCTTTACTCGCAAAATACATCCATCTAGGCTCCTAGAGACTCAATATACTGCCTCTTTATTTGGTAATGTATGCAGAAAACACTCGCAGGGTGTGTAAAACTGGTCTAATATCTGATACGCTGTGAAAAAAATTGTTGTAATAAAAGATTTTCACTCAGAAATTTCTAGAAAATTTGACAAGTTGTTAAAGAGTAGACAAGTGACACATTGAATTATAATTTTTTTAATGAAAAAGACTTGTTGCAATACATTTAGTATTATGTTTGACATTGATTTATTTTGGTAGCAGATGCTTTGATCTGATTTATTTTAGGGCTACAGGAGATTACAGGGGTATGTTTTACAAGAAAACACTATTTCAGACTTTTTACTTCAGATGTTTTGTTTAATTCATTGCTGTTTCTTGAATTTCTTAGAAATTGCTAGTAAACTGCACAATTAATTACAAAGTAAAAATTGTTTCTACACTAATTGTTGTCATAATGCAGTAAACCTCCTCTAGTACTGGTTAACCTGTTGATAGTCATAAGTTCCCTTAAAGTCTTTGAGTAATCTGCATGTTCTTGATTGTCTTCTCATATAAATCCGTTCTTGCTTGTGTTTTCCTGAGGCCAGGCTTAATGATGCCATCATTCATCTCAAACGCTTGATCTTCTGTTCGTTTTAGGGTTTTTAATGGTTTTCCCATGAATCTAAAGCCTGTCTCCAGCATGATGGATCGATCCGTTTATGGAGAGCAGAGGACATCCATGAGACGCTGGAGACATGTACTGTTTAGGCGTTTTAGATAACCAAACTGGTTAGTATTTGAGGATTTTATTTCAGAAATGGTCCTTTCATTTTAAGAACTTAATTGGCGATGAATTGAGTTAATTGATAGATTGTGTGATAAAGTGAGCACCCCAAGCTCACTTGGGACGTAACAAGTGTCCGTAAAAGATGTTAAAAAAAAGATGGCTCACTCGCAACAGTACTTTCGTGCATGGTGTAATTTATTTACAGTGCCAAAAAGTGTTAGTCCACAGTGAAGTATTTACCGATGCACTATAAAACAAAAAACTCAAAAGTACAAATAAACAACAAAAGTGGAAAACAAAACAGAGAAAATCCAAAAAAAACGTATGTACAGGTAACACGTATCCACAATATACCGGGTTGAGGTTCGCTTGAGGCACCGCAGTTGCACTCTCGCTTTGACTTGATAAAACAAGTCCCGTTTTAGGTTTGGCCTCGGCTTATATAGGCCAAACCCCGCCCCTTTCTGGGCCATACCAAACTCAGGTAAGTATAACATTTAACACACAAACAAATACCACCTCTATTTGTCATCTATTATATAATGTCAATAATAATCAATTTCGGATCAATATATATATAATAATAAACATAATAATTTCACACCTAATACACTTAACACATACTTCCAACACTTAAAATACACACAGAAACACCCATTCATACCAGACAATGGTTTCGCCAGCTTCCGGTTGCGCTGCGCCGGCGCAACCAAGCCCGTGATGTCATAATCGGCCGCCGCTCGTTCGTTCGGTTTGATTGGCGCAGTGTTTCCCGCCGGAAGACTGACTACACCCACACAGACAAACATCACAGGGACGAAACTACACGACAAGTGCAGTGTAGGTGTATGAAATGACCGGGAAATGGATATGGGCAGAGGAGAGTGCTGAAATGGGAGAATGTCCATTTGCTATCAGGATTGCGTGTGCACCCGCTACACTGATAGCGGCAACGGCAGGGAGGAACAGTACAGAGGATGAATGAGGTAAGTAGGCGTGTGTGTGTGTGTTTTTTTTCTCTGTGTGTGTGTGTGTGTGTGCGCCAGTGCTGCTTCCCCCAGCGGTGGCAGCTAATGTGACTTTATCACATCACCTTCCCCCTCTCCAAGCCACGTACTGGCCGGAAACCTGGACAGGTAGTCGGCTACCACGTTGAGTCTGCCAGGTCTGTGCCGTATTTTGAAGCTGTACGGCTGAAGGGCAAGATACCACCGTGTAACCCTGGCATTGTGGTCCTTCATAGACTGGATCCAGGTTAGGGCACGGTGGTCCGTTTCAAGATCAAACTCGCGCCCAAGGAGGTAATAGCGCAAGCTGTCCAGGGACCACTTGATGGCGAGGCCTTCCTTCTCGACCGCCGAATATCTTGTCTCCCTGGGGAGTAGCTTGCGGCTTAGGTACACAACTGGCCTCTCTTCTCCTGCAGTTCCCTGGGCCAGGACCGCTCCAATCCCTGTTGAGGACGCATCTACTTGCACCAGGAACCTCTGAGAGAAGTCTGGACTCTGCAGGACTGGGCTGGAGCACATCTTTTCCTTCAGGGTATTAAAAGCTGTCTCACAGTCATCAGTCCAGGGAATAGGGTTTGTCACCGTCTTGGACAGCAGGTTGGTCAAAGGAGCCGCGATGGAGGCAAAGTTTGGCACAAATCTCCTGTACCAGCCCACCAGTCCCAGGAACGACCTCACTTCCTTCTTGGTCTTTGGCTTTGGGCTCCTTCGAATTGCCTCCACCTTGTCCATCTGTGGCCTCAGCTGTCCGTTGCCCAGGTGATAACCCAGGTAGTTTGCCTCTTGCCTTGCCCACTCACATTTTGAAACATTTAATGTCAATCCTGCTTCCTCTATCCTCTTTAAGGTTTGTTGGAGATGTTGGAGATGCTCTGCCCAAGAGTTGCTGTGGATTACCACGTCATCCAGGTATGCCGCAGACCAGTCTTCACAGCCTTGGAGTACCTTGTCCATCAGCCTCTGGAATGTGGCTGGTGCCCCGTGAAGACCAAAAGGAAGGACCGTGAATTGGAATAGTCTTAGAGGTGTTCGGAATGCAGTGTAGGGTCTGGATTCAGCGTTGAGGGGTACCTGCCAGTACCCCTTACATAGGTCTAGCGTGGTAATGTACTGGGCTCTTCCAATCTTCTCCAGCAGATCATCCACTCTTGGCATGGGGTATGCATCAAACTTAGATTGGGTGTTGAGCTTGCGGAAGTCGAGGCAGACACACAGCGATCCGTCTTTCTTGGGGACGATCACCACTGGGCTGCTCCACTCACTCATTGAAGGCTCAATCTCTCCTAGCTCCTTCATAAGCTTGATCTCCTCCTTCAAGGGTTCCACCAGCCTCTCAGGCACCCGGTAAGGACGTTGGCGTGATGGTGTTGGATCGGAAAGGTGGATGATGTGTTGGGTCAGCTCAGTCCGTCCAGGCCTCTGACAGAACAAAGCAGGAAACTGGCTCAGGAGGTGCTGCAGCTCTTTTATTTTGGAGTCTTCTAGGTGATTTAGACTCACCACAGACGGCTGTCTTTTTGCATCCTCTAAATCCTCTCCCTCGTCTATCTCCACCTTCCTCACAAGAAGTGATGTTTCCGGTCCCTTACCAGGTGGCACCTTCCATTCCTTTAGCAGGTTCACGTGGTAGGTCTGCCTGGTCTTGCCCTTGTCTGGATGATGAACTTCATATGTGACTGGCCCCATCTTGCGGACCACAGTGTATGGCCCTTGCCATTTAGCCAGTAGCTTGCTCGTTGAAGTTGCCAACAGGAGTAATACCTTCTGCCCAGGTTGAAACTGTCGTAGTCTGGCGTGTTGGTCATACCATCTTTTCTGCGCTTGCTGCTTTTCCTGTAGGTTCTCTTTGGCTTGCTCGCTGTACTGCTCCAGACGATCTCGCATCTCTAGCACGTACTGCACAATACCTTTTTCCTCCGTCTTGGATGCAGGTTCCTCCTCCCAGGTTTTATTCAGCAGGTCCAGGGGTCCTTGTACCGGCCATCCATATAGAAGCTCGAACGGTGAGAATCCCGTGGATGCTTGGGGTACCTCTCGGTAAGCAAAGAGAACAAATGGTAGCCACTTGTCCCAGTCTCGTCCTGTGTCTGCTACAAACTTCCGCAGCATGTTCTTGAGAGTTTGGTTAAATCTCTCCACAAGACCGTCCGTCTGCGGGTGGTAAGGAGTTGTTCGGATGGCTGTAATGCCCAACTGCTTGTTCAGCTGCCCCATCAGCCGTGAGGTGAAGTTCGTTCCCTTGTCCGTGAGTATCTCCTCGGGTATGCCGACTCTGGAGAAGAGTTGAACCAGGGCATGGATGATCTTAGGTGTGGTGATAGAACGGAGTGGGAAGGCCTCAGGATACCTTGTGGCGTAGTCGCTGACTACCAGGATGTAGCGATGTCCAGCACTGCTCTTTTCCAACGGCCCTACCACGTCCATGGCGATCCGCCTAAAAGGTGCAGAGATTATAGGGAGAGGTTGCAGTGGTGCTCTGCCCCGCTGGGACACAGCACTTGTCTTTTGGCAGATGGCACACGTGTTACAGTGTGTTTGTACATCAGTGTATAGTGTGGGCCAATAAAATCGTGAGCTAATGCGTGCATATGTTTTCTGTTGGCCCAGGTGGCCAGCCCATGGAACAGTGTGTGCAAGGTGCAGAACAAGAGAACGACAACAAAATGGTACAATTAAGCGTGTCACATCATTGGTTCGCACATACAACACCTCATTCCTCACTACATATTCTTCATTGCACAGATTTGATGGTTTGTCACACCCAGCTTTGACAAATAAGGGTTTCAGAGTTTCATCTTCCCTTTGAAGTTGTGCTATGTTCCCTGGGACCTGCCAGCCATTAACTTCAAGACCCTCCATGGAGGCCTCAGAGGCTGGGGTACCCAGGTACTTCTCAAGCCGCCGTTGGCGCCGTGACTTTTTAGGGCCTTTAGTCCCGCCCTGCAACAGACTACCATCCAAGTCTGGCAGTGGCTGAAGACTTGCCCTGGCTTGAGCCCTAGTAAGAGCAGGACATGACAAATCAACAGTCACAGTTGCAACAGAATGTTCAGAGCCCCTGCTGGTGGGTTGCAAGAGATCATATAATACTGGCAAGTCTCTTCCTAGAATCATATCAGCTGGTAAATTGTCCGCTACGGCAACCTTAAGTAAGTACATTTGTTCCTGTACTTCCACCATTACCTCAGCTTGGGGATACTGCTGTACGTCCCCATGTACGCACTGAACAGAGGTAGTGTTCACATAATTGACATTATTTACAAAGCATGATTTCAACATTGACAGAGAACTTCCAGTGTCCAAGAGTGCTTTCATTTTATGTCCATTAACAGTCACCTCATACACATTCTGACTTCCCCCCACCGAGTCAAAATCACAGTCCCCTTCTCTAGGCACATAACAAAACCCTGTAAGTTTCGCTTTGCGAGCGGGACACACAGCTGCTTTGTGGCCTGGCTGCTGACAGTAAAAGCAAAGCAAGTCTTTGGCCACTGACCTTGGACCTTGTGCATTGTCCGGTAGCTCAGCACGACCCCTTTCAGACCCAAAGTTATGAGAAACACCACGTACAGTACCTTTGAGTGGTTGAGTACGAGGACCGCCACGATGAGCATTCTGATACTGCTGTGCCAACTTTGCTGCCGCCAGTCCAGACCTCAGCTCGTGCTCTCTCACCCAGGTGCGTGCGTCGTAGGGTAGCACCCGAAGAAGCTGCTCCAGGATGATGGCCTCACCGATCTCCTCTTTAGAGTGCTCCTCCGGTCGCACCCATCGCTTGTACAAATTCTTTAACCGGTGGTAAGTTTCTGTTGGTGACTCTCCCGCTGGGACTGCAGTCAATCGGAAGCGCTGACGGTAGGTTTCTGGAGAAATGTTGAATTTCTCCAGCAGTGCTTCCTTCAGGTCAGCGTAGACATCAGCCTGCTCCTCGTCCATTGCCAGGTACGCCTCCAATGCTTGCCCTGTCAGCAACGGAACCAGACGATAGCTCCACTCCTCCTCAGGCCACCTCCAGGTCCTGGCCAGACGCTCAAATCGCCGAAGATAATTCTCGATGTCTTCCCCTTGCTGGAAGCTCGGCATCTTCGGAACAGCCCACTGCATTGGCTCTCTCGGCACTGTGACATTCGGGGAGTCTTGGACATAGGCTGGTCTGTGTCTTGTGGATACCTTTGATGCTGGCGTCGGTAGCTCCATTCGGACGCTCTCCGCATCGAGCGAGGTTTCCGCAGGACGCGTCGACTGCAAGATGGACACATGGAGACCTTGGAGCTCCCGCAGAAATCGGTCTTCTCGCTGCTCCTGAGTGTTGATAAATCTGCGCATCAGGGAAATCATTCCCTCGCCAGCTGTAGCATCAGAAGTGACGGACTTGGTCGGTGGTTGACTGGCCTTTGGGGAGACTTTGGGAAGACTCGTGGCTCGCTCCTCATCCTCCGTAGTCTCAGCAGAGTTCCAGGCCGCCGCCTCCTCTGACGCTAACTTCACTTGGGATCGTAAACCCGCCCTTGGTTTTCTACCTTTCGGCACTGTCTTGCGAGTAGCCATCCCACCGCTGCCACCAAATGTGATAAAGTGAGCACCCCCAGCTCACTTGGGACGTAACAAGTGTCCGTAAAAGATGTTAAAAAAAAGATGGCTCACTCGCAACAGCACTTTCGTGCATGGTGTAATTTATTTACAGTGCCAAAAAGTGTTAGTCCACAGTGAAGTATTTACCGATGCACTATAAAACAAAAACTCAAAAGTATCAAATAAACAACAAAAGTGGAAAACAAAACAGAGAAAATCCAAAATACTTATGTACAGGTAACACGTATCCACAATATACCGGGTTGAGGTTCGCTTGAGTCACCGCAGTTGCAATCTCGCTTTGACTTGGTAAAACAAGTCACGTTTTAGGTTTGGCCTTGGCTTATATTGGCCAAACCCCGCCCCCTTTCTAGGCCATTCTAATCTCAGGTAAATATAACATTTAACACAAACAAATACCACCTCTATTTGTCGTCTATTATATAATGTCAATAATAATCAATTTCGGATCAATATATATATATATATAATAATAAACACAATAATTTCACACCTAATACACTTAACACATACTTCCAACACTTAAAATACACACAGAAACACCCATTCATACCAGACAATGGTTTCGCCAGCTTCCGGTTGCGCTGCGCCGGCGCAACCAAGCCCGTGATGTCATAATCGGCCGCCGCTCGTTCGTTCGGTTTGATTGGCGCAGTGTTTCCCGCCAGAAGACTGACTACACCCAAACAGACAAACATCACAGGGACGAAACTACACGACAAGTGCAGTGTAAGTGTATGAAATGACCGGGAAATGGATATGGGCAGAGGAGAGTGCTGAAATGGGAGAATGTCCATGTGCTATCAGGATTGTGTGTGCACCCGCTACTCTGACCGCGGCAACAGCCGGCGGAATTGGTACGAAGGATGAAGAGGGACGTAGGCGGGTGTGTGTGTGTCGTGGGTGTGTGTGTGTGTGTGCGCCAGTGGGCTTCCCCCAGCGGTGGCAGCTAATGTGACTTTATCACATCTGGCAACTGTTGTGTTAATATGTCCAGGGACAGCCACCTTAAAATATTTTTTAAATATATATCAGGGTTATTATTGTTAACTAAAACTAAATCCATAAAAAAATATTTTGTTACTTGAAATAAAATAAATAACTGAACTAAAAAAAAAAACATACGCGTGCTTTATTTCAGCTAGCTGCCTAGGCAAAAATTTATAAAAATTATATAGACATAAAAAATAACACAACAAATAAAAAAATACTAAAATAAAAGACTATTAAAAATGAAAAAAATAAAAAATGACTAAAACTGAAACAATTACTAGTTATTAGTTCAATAATAAGGTTAGTTGAGAACTGGGTGTGTTGCTTCCTCAAATGAATAATTGCTAGCTGTTCCAGCATTAGAACATGCTGTAGGTCGAGCCTTTGTACACTTTCTAAAATCCACATGTTGCTAGTTTGCACGCTAGTACTTTGCGGTTCGTTCTAAAATTCCTGTAGGATGAGGGCTTCGCGCGACAGGCTTGGGCCCTTTCTGAGCTGGTTAAGCCACGGTTCCACCTTGGCACCACTCCACCTTATATCCTCTGGATGACCTCGTTACCAGAGTGTGGCTACAGGGTGTTGCTACTAGGGACAGTTCCTTTAGTATATGCAGAGCATGCGGTAGCCCCTGTATGATAGGCCAAGATTAGTATGAGTCTAGGCTCTTGGTCGTATTCCCTTAAAGGAATCTATTCCTGATTCCAAGCCTTGAGCTCTACCCCGTTCCCAGGAGTTCTGGCCCTAACAGGTTTTTGGGGTATGTAGCCTTTGGCCGTAGGGAATAATGTCACTAACAGCCGTCTAAACGTCCCAGGGGCAACTCCCACAGCAATATGGTAGAGTTGGAACTTAGTGCTTGCCATGGTTCTGGCATGCACTCCCCTCAACATGGTGGCGTGGGTATACCATTCCCCATAGCGACCCCTAGAAGACACAGTTCGAAAGTTCCCTTGAAAGGGAATGTCTCGGGTTACTTATGTAACCATGGTTCCTTGAGTAGGGAATGAGACACTGTGTCCTCTAAGTTTTTTTTGCCATGCTTCGGACGCAAGCTTCAGATGAAGAAGTGGATGATGTGTGCTCCCGGTGCCTATTTATACTATAGTCGCACCGGTAGTGACGTCATGGCTGTCGCCGACCAATGTGTTGTTGGTGTTTTTTCAAAGTATGCTTCAGACACTGTCACGACGAGGCGTTCCCCATAGCGAACCCTAGAGGACACGCGTCTTGTTCCTATCAGGGATCCATGGTGAACATACGTAACCTGAGGACGTTATTCGTGAAATAATGAAAACGAACATAAAACTGCAAACAAATTCTAAAAATAAAACAAGGACATGACTAAAACTACATTGACTAATAGAAATTAAAATATAAACTAAATTACTAAACTATAATACCAATAAAAATCGCAAATAAATAAAACAAACCAAACAATAAAAAGATAAATAAAGGATATGAAAAGGGCCTAAGCCAATAACAACCCATAATGATGATAAATAAATAATAATCATTTTTAAATGGACTAAAACGACAGGACAATATAAATTGAAAGTATGAATATAAATAAAAAACAAATTGACTAAACAAAAAATAAACAAAAATTGCAAACAAAAACTAAATAATAAAAAACAAAACTACTAAAACATAAAAAGTAATAAACATAACAAAAAACATTTAACTAAAATTCATAAATTGAAAGTATAAAAATAAAAGCTGACATTCTAAAATATTAATAAAAACTATATTAGTATATTTGTGATACTAAAATAACATGTCAGAAATGCAGCTGATCGATGACATGAGATCTTTCTAGGACATGTGATAAAGGTAGCGAGACCAGTCAAACATGCTGAAGTCTGGCTGTGTTTTGAGCACATTTCTGAAGGCAGGCATCTCTAATGTGTGTCATACGCTCAGAGCCGGCCGCTAAAGCACCTCAGAATCGTCATTAGTCAAACACGCTTTTCATCTCAGAGACAGTTCGCAGCTCATTTCACCACACCAGCCTCATCGTTATTGATGTCCGCTCCAAGACACGTCCTCACTTTGGAGACAGAGCAGGAATGTGATTGTGTTTCGTGCTCTTTAAGGATTTCCATCCTGTCCACTGTTGATCTGGGGAAGTGTTTTAATCTTTATACGTGATGTGTGTAATTCTGTCGAAACAATAGTGTGAGTTTGGGTGCAATTATTAGTTTGACCGGAAACAAACAATAATTTCTAAATTCCATTTGGTGCCACAAAAATGACACATGCATTTACAAATTAGGTTTGCAAAGTGCATCCAAAAATGACACATTTTTTATGTTGCATAGAGACGATTTGTGCTTTTTATAAATAAAATGTGTTTGCTATTTGATCATGCACAAAAGTGTTGTAGGTGGTTGCTAGGGTGTTCTAAATGTTTTTAGTGTGTTGCTATGCCATTACATAAGACATTCATATTATTTCTAGAGCATTGTTAGCAGTTTATGGTCTTTGTGTGGTTGTTAGGGTGCTGTAGGTGGTTGTTGATTTCTTTGTCTAGTGTGAAAAGTGTCTCTGTGATTATGCAAAAAAAGTGTTGTAGGTGGTTGCTAGAGCGTTGCTAAGGAGTTCTAAATTATTTCATTCTGTTGCTATGCAGTTGCTAAGATCCCCAGTGAGGACCTTGTCTCCTAGACGGCCACCAGGACAAGACCACAGGAAACAGATGAGTCCTCTGCACAATGTGACTTTGCTGCAGCCTGGAACTGAACTGCTGGTTTTGTCCGGCCAGAGGAGAACTGACCCCCGACTAAACCTGCTCTCCCAAGTTTTTTTTTTCTCCATTTCTGTCACAGATGGAGTTTTGGTTCCTCTGGCTTGCTTAGTTGGGGACACTTAATTTCAAGCGATATCGTCGACTTGATTGCACAGACAATATTTAAACTGAACTGAGCTGGATGATGACATCACTGAATTCAATGATGAACAGCCTTTAGCTGAAAATTTAGTGTTTACTATTGTCATTTTGCATTATTGACACAATATTTTCCTAATTAATGCTGTACAGTTGCTTTGACACAATCTGTATTGTTAAAAGCACTATATAAATAAAGGTGACTTGACTTGACTTAAAACTATACCCTCACGAAAAAGAAGTTTATTCAAGTGTGCTATTGGTATACTTCTTTTAAACTAAAAATAGGAAAGTATAATTTTAGTCTACTTTTATGTACTTCTCAGAAATGGGCTTTATGTACTCAGAAATATACTTAAAATGACATTTGACTTATACTTATAGCCTTATAGATTTATAGCCTACTTGTGCTCCTAGAATCCGTGTTTTCATTGATATACGGTAGGGGGTGCTAGTACACATCTTCTGTACAAAATTTCCCAAAAACACAAGTGAAGAAGAAACCGAAACAACAGATGCTTCCACGTGTAATCTAACACGATTATCAGACATAAAGCAGCATCAAAACTGTGTAAAGTTGATGTAGTGTCGACCAATGAAGAGGTAATAATGACTATCAAGCTTTGGGGTGTTGATCGACTCTATCTACGTTTTGATTATCGTTCTGAATTCAATTCATAGTCTTTTTTTCAGCTTTTTGTTCAAAATGTTGTTTATTTATTTGTTTTATTTATGAAACTTATCCACATTCAAGTGTTTAAAAAAAGAATGCATGAAGCTAGAATAAAATGTTTTTGTTTACAAGCAGATACCCTGTTCTTTTGATGTTTTGTATGTTCAGATATTCATGTATCAAAATATATACAAATTAATACCTAAATAGGGACATAGCAGTATACTTAAAGTATGATGTAAAGTTCACTTAAAGAAAACTTACGAGTATACTTGCAGTATAAAACTACTAAACTAGTAGTTTACGACTATACTTCAAAGTGTACTAAAAATGCTTCTACAAGTATTTAATTAGTAAACTATAAGTAAACCTATAAGTTCACTTTTAGTATAGTTGCAGTACAAGTAAAAAATATTGATGTAAACTAGTTGTGAACTCAAAGTTGAATTCCCGTTATACTTAAGTGGGACAATTTAGTCCCAAGGGTATGGAAAATAGTTACACTTTAAGTATACTATAGGACACTGATTTGTTATACATTACATTCTGATGGTGAGCACTGCAATGCCAGTTTTTAGAATGTTTTATGTGCTGCTGTGCATTATATCCAGTTCTAGGGTGTGTAGTTGATTGCCGGTATTCTTGCGGTATGGCATGATAAGAGTCTCGATCATGGAAAAACAAAGTTTTTAGTGTGTTGCTGTGCGGTTGCTATGGTGTTTCTGTGTTTTTAGTGTGTTGCTATGCAGTTGCTAAAACATACTTATTGTTTCTAGAGCATTGCAATGTAGTTTTTATAATGGTTTGTGTGGTTGCTAGGGTGTTCTAGATGGTGGTCAGGTGATTTATTTGGTGTGAATCATGCAAAAAAAAAGTGTTTTAGGTGGTTGCTAAGGCATTCTAAATGTTTTAGTGTGTTGCTAAGATAGTCTATGTGACAGAGCATTGCAAGTAGTAGTTTTATAATGGTGTTTTTGGGTGCTTTAGGGGTGTCTAGGGGTTAAAACCAGGTGATTCTTTGGTGTCATCATGCAAAAAAAGTGTGCAGGTGATTGGTTAGGCGTTTGCTAAGGAGAATCTAACGTTTTTGTGGTTGGTTGAGCATTGGCAATGAGTTTTAGATGCTCTGTTGTCTGGCATTACTAGATAGTTAATAGGGGCGAGTGTAGGGGTTGCTAGGTGATTTCTGCGTATGGTTGTGGTCGGTAAATGTGGCTCCTCTGTGGGATTATTTCAGCTGTTGTATGGTGAGCACTAGTAAAGTCACCTCACTCTCTCCTCAACAAACACCAGGTCTGGGAATTCATTTATGTCCACACACACACAAAAAACACACACACTCTCAGCTAATATTCACTATTAGCTGCATAACAGTGATTCTTGCCTAAGGTTCAGAACTTCAACATGGCAGCGTTCCTGAAATCTTTTCCCATAAAGGAGCGTCTCAGATTCTCCCAGAGGCGTGTCTATGCAGACAGGAGAGTAAAATGATTCCGAAGTGGAATCTCAGCCTCTGGACGGTGTGGCAACGGAATGCGTCAATGATACAATGATACAATCTCCCGTCTTAATTGAATCCTGGTCTCCAGTGATGGACAGCACTTAAACTTCCCTGTGAGACTGAATCGATGCCGTAGACGCATGTCAGCGAGCGTTTGAGGGGAAGCCGTATGGAATTGATTTGTTTAAAGGTGTAATAGGTGATTGTCTTCAGAAACATTTTTTTTATGCTGGTTGAAAGTCTCTTCACATCCCCATAGCAATCATTAAGTTAAGTGGTCTAAATGTATTTATCTGTATTTATATATTTTGTGGAAGGTGTAGGACCAATACATTTTCGTCCAATCAAAATGCTTGGTCTGAGCATTTTAATTGGCTTTCCTACTTACCTGTCAACATATGTATCAGCGCGTTCACGCACGCTGTGCAGACAGAGCGAGAATGGCAGACAAACATCAACAACCCGATCATCCTTCCTGGTATTGTAGTACTTTTAAAGTTTTCTCACCGGTGAATGTCACATGATGCAGCCGAGCGGTTCCCATTTTCAGTCCTCAAGCACATTTTGCATATCTCGCTTAGTTAACACACCCGATTCAGATGACCAGCTCGTTAGAAGAGAGCTACGTGCATGAACTGTGTTCAGATCGATATGATCCCTACACAGTGCTCATTGCTCCCTACTTCCTGAGCAGGGGAAATCCGTTGAAGTGGACTTCACTTCGGAACATGGGCTGGAATTGGGAACCGCTTATGTAGCCTATTGTAGTAATGTTGTCTCTGGTATTCTGGTCTGTGGGCGTATATGCGTACAGGGGGCGTGACTTTGGACGGTGATTGCAGGGAGGGTGGGACGTTTGCTTTCAGTGCTATCAGGCTAAAGTTAGCATTTTCCAAGATCTCCTACTGCACCTTTAATTCAGACAGAGTAAAAATACAGGAATGACAGCTGATTATTTTGACATGTCAGTTAATGAAAGACCCCAGTATCATGTTAGATTCCTGCTGATCAGTAAAATGACAAACTAAATGAAAACATATAGCTACTTCATAATGATACAACTGATTATTAAAGCAATGCAACAAATGCCATGCATTTGAATGGTTTGGTAACAATTTACAAGAAGTTTCTTCAATACTACAGTTTCTGAGAAAGTTACTGAAATCATTGCATGTTGCAGAAACAGAGTAACTATTTCCGACAGGAACTAATTAAAGAGAGGCAGGAGGAGGAATGGGGGTGAATATAAAGAGGAGGTGAGTCACATTAGTGTCTGAATGATCTGATCTGAACCCTCATGCTGACAGGTCAACAGCGTCTGAATACACTTCTGAAAACTCTTCTAGTTTGCAGAGAACGAGAGAAGTGTTCACGTGTGGTGTGTTTTTCGTGGGAGAGAGGATCTGCAGCGAGAGATTTCCCAGGACCCCAAGGTTCTGCAGGTAAACAGGTATCACGGGTCACATCATTTGATTGAATGTTTTTCCTCAGACTACGATGAACACACGTGACTCTGGATCACAAAAGCAGTCATAAGTAGCATGTGTATATTTGTAGCAATATCCAACAATGCATTGTATGGGTCAAAAATGATCCATTCTTATTTTATGCCAAAAATCATTAGGATATTAAGTAAAGATCATGTTCCATGAAGATATTTTGTAAATTTCCTACCATACATATATCAAAACTTAATTTTGATTAGTAATATGCATTGCTAAGAACTTCGTTTGGACAACTTTAAAGGCGATTTTCTTAATATTTAGATTTTTTTTTTTTTTGCACCTCAGATTCCAGATTTTTAAATAGTTGCATCTCAGCCAAATATTGTCCTATCCTAACAAACTAAACATCAATGGAAAGCTTATTTATTCAAATCTCAATTTCAAAAAATTGACACTTATGACTGGTTTTGTGATCCAGGGTCACATTTCTTTCATAAACTACTTGGCCGATCAACTGTAACTCATACATTACTTTGTAAATGATTTATTATTCATTATTATTTAAAACTATGACCCACTCCGCCCATTAATGTTATCATTAGATTTTTTATTATAATTTAATATTACTTATTTATTATATTCACACTCTCACATAACATTTTGTAATTAAATTTTTTAAAATGTATTTATTATTATTTACTTTATTATTTATTATTTTTATTTTACTTATTATTATTTTAATATTATTTTTGTGTATATGCACAAAAATGACTTTTTACATTTTTAATTTGATGATTTATATTGTAATATTTAGTTATTATCTATTTTTATGGATATGCATTACACCACACATTTTTTAAAACTTTATTTTTTTATTAGTATTTATTTTATATTGATTTATTAGTGTTTAATGTGCATGCACACTCACATTACTTGTTATTATTTACCTTATTATTTATTTTTAATGTATATGCATAAATTGTATTTGTCTACAGAAATGTTTGGCATTTAGGCCTTTAGATCAAAATGTTTTTAAGATCACGAGGAACATAAATTCAGTCAAATGTGTCCACATAAATATAAATAATTTCATATAAATGATGTATTAAATGTGCATGTACAAATAGTTTCAGTGATATCTATTGCTATGTTTTACTGCTGTAGTTCACGAGTGGTTTCTAAAGTTCAAAATCGCATCAACTGGGTCGTTTTGTGAATCGCACCATAAAATAAAATTAACAGGGTTCATTTTACAAAAAGACTTCAGGGATGTAAAATCACTTGTCAGGGCTGTTTCTGTAATGTGTATAGCAAATCAAAGTGAAATTAAAGTTTGCAGCGCTGGCCTGTTGAGAGAAATCGGCTCCATTTCTCAAGGCGTCCGTCTCATCTCTGATTTAATTAACATTCTCCTGCTCAGATATCAAGCTGACATTTATCTTAAAGCTGAATCTGAGAGCGATACGAGCAGAATGAGATGTTGTGAAGAGACTCTCGTGTCACAGTCAAGAGCACATATTACAGTTATCATTCTGTTCATGTTTAGCATCTCATTTTTAACTTTATTCACACTTTTGAGTGCAAAGCATCTAATTCTGAGATAAAAAGCAGTTAAGGCCCATTTACCCCAAAATGAAAACTATAACTACAAAGTTTTAAAGTCAATCTAATTCTAAGAGAATAACGAAATCCACAAAGTTAGTTATCGTTATAGTTATTGCTATCTTTATAGTTATTGTTTTCAAGTGCCGTTCACACCAAGGAAGAGACAACTAAAGACAGACGAATGAAGTTACACTGAGCCTGAATGGAGAGGATGCTGTGAGCACATCCGCAATTCATAAACATATAATCCATCGTCAGATGAAACGTATTCAGATGCTCATTCCCAGATCTCACACAGTATTTCTCCCACAAGGTTTTGCATCGTGTTTATTTCAGCTATCTATCAGATGCTCATTGAATATTCATGAGAAATGTAAGCGACCCCATTACCATTGCACAAGCAGGCTCCGCCTCCGCTGCGTTCATTATTCATGAGTCCGGGTGGTCTGCATGTCGAACAGATCTTTACAGCATAAACGATCACAACAGACCATCTGTCATTCATTTGTGAAACTGCAGTGACGATTCATGTTTCTCTGGACGAGAAAGACCTGAAATATGAATGGAAAGATGAGTTTATATCCGGCCTTATGTTTTCTGTGTGTCTGAAACTTGTTAGGCCTAGATTTAAGATTGATGTGTTTGAATTCCATATAATATTTCCAGTTTTAACATAAACTAATAAACGTAATGTGATGCATATTTGTCAGTCATAAATAAATGAAACAGTCAGTTTTCTGTAATAGCACTAATGAACTGAATGTGTTTTAAATACATAACTAGATTTTTAAAAACTGTTATGGGTGTTTGCTAGAGTACGTATATTAATTAATATAAATGAACAGATTTATGCTGATTCTAATTGAAATAAAACTTCATATCTTATCAGTGATATTTTACAATTATTAAGATACTATTATTATATTTTTTTAAAATGTTTTGATTAGGTTTTTGAATTTTTGTATTTTCCATTTTCCTTTCATTTTTTAGACGTTTTAGGAATTTTGTTATGTGTAAGTATTTTATGTTGTATGTAAACATCCAAATATAATTAAAATATCTAGATAGCTCTAAATTTTAATTCTTGTATTGTGATTTCTATTATTTTTTAAACATCTATATAGTTTTTATAAATTTTTATTTCATTTAAGTGTTAGTTATTTTGTGTTTTTAAAAATATTTTCTTTCAGTAAATTTTGTTTTCTGAAAAAATATTAAATTAAAAGAGTTGAACTAAAACACGAACAAAATCTGCAAATAATAATTTTCCTTTTGATTAATTTTATTTTCTGAACAAATGGTGGAATTTTTCTGTTTTTCGCCAAACTTCACTTCATTTTGATACATTCTTAGAAAAGACGACTTAAATCTGGAGATGCAATTAGTTTTTCAATATTTTTTTTACTAATATTGTTCTGGAAAACAAGACACAAATACTAAGAAAATAATAGTTTTTTGTGTGTGTGCAGAAATCTGACCTGTTTCATGACTGACAAATATGCCCCACATTTAGTTTATTAATTTGTTTGTGTTCAAATTGTGTAATCCAAATAAATAGATATTGTGCGTTCAGTTCAATAAATCTTAACTTTAGGCCTAAATGTGACCATGGAGCACAAAACCAGTCATAAGGGTCAATTTTTCGAAATTGAGATTTATGCATCATCTGAAAGCTGAATAAATAGTTTTCCATTGATGTATGGTTTGTTAGGATAGGACAATATTTGGCTGAGATACAACTATTTCAAATAGTTGTATTTGAGGGTGCAAAAAAATCTAAATATTGAGAAAATCATCTTTAAAGTTGTTCAAATGAAGTTTTGATATATTTACGGTAGGACATTTACAAAATATCTTCATGGAACATGATCTTTACTTAATATTCTAATGATTTTTGGCATAAAGGAAAAATCTATAATTTTGTATTGTATTGTTATGTAATGTATTTTTGGCTATTGCTACAAATATACCCCAGCGACTTAAGACTGCTTTTGTACTGCAGGGACACAGATCTAGTCACGGTCGCCGTCACACTGTTAGATTAAAAATGTGAGTAACAGAATCTGGCCGCTGGCAATTTCAGCTCGAACCGAAGTCTTGTCTTTGATATTTACCCAGTTTCTAAAGCGTCCGGCTGCGATCAGCTCGGAATAAAACACTGGAGAGGGGAAAAAAAAAAAAAGCGTGTCATCAGCACTGATCTGAGCCGGCTGTTCCTCTCGGACAGTTCATCAGACTTACTGCGGCAGAATCTCATCATGTTTCTTTTCTCAGGTGATTCCTCCTCTTTATAATGCTTCAGCAGATTCCCCCGGAGAGACAAGCGTGTTTCCCAGACACCGAAGGGTTAAAGAAACTCAAGCGGCTCGACTCTTATTAAACACTTCGTCCAGACGTTTGCAGGGATGTTTGAGTCAAATATGAGAACTGAACATTTCAACGTTTATCTTTCAAAGAGACAGATCTCAATGTTCTTTAACCTTTTACAATATTTAATATACAATATTTCTTTATTTTTCCGAAATGATTTACTTGTCAAGTGGAGCAACCATCATTTCAACAAATCAAATACAGTAAGAATTGAGTTAAAAATAAGGCTGATTATTGTTTTATTATGCTGATTAATAATTGTTTTTTAATTGTACTGTAATATTTGAATATATTAAACATGCCACACATTTTACTTTATTTTATTTTATTTTATGTATTTATTTATTTGTATTAATTGAATCTTATCCAAAGCAACTTACATTGCATTCAATATATACATTCTTTTTATTTTATTTTATGCATTTGACAGATGCCTTTCTCAGCAGCAACTTATACTGCATTCAAGATACTTATTTTATTTTTATTTTGTTTTGCTTATTTTATTTTATTTATCTTGACTTAACTCGAAACTGCTTTTGCTACTCAAGTTTAAATCCGAGATCCTAAATAATCACAATGTTGGTTAATTTAATATTGCCTAGGAAATCATTGCCCATATTTTGTGAATATTAATCACGCGTGACTGTAAAGCAGTAAATCTTTTTGGTAAATGTCCAGACGTTTGTCTCCTATAAACAGAGCAGCACATGCATCTGAAACATTAATAATCTATTTAAACATTCATAAGCACACAATCTCTCTGTGAAATATGGAGAATATGGGACAGTCAGATCACTGTTCACTGCTTCTTCTCCCAGCATACACTCCACTGAGGAGGAAAACAAAACCGGTCACAAGGATCATAAAAAATTGGCCTGAGGAATATCTCTCTCAGCTGCAGGACTGCTTTGAACGAACAGACTGGGAGGTATTTGAACATCAGGACCTGGAACAATACACAGAATCTGTTTTGTTCTACATTAAAAACTGCATGGAAAATGTCACTGTCAACAAAAAGATTCGGGTGTTTCCCAATCAGAAACCCTGGATGACATCTGAAGTGCAGTCATTACTCAAAGAACGTGACTCCGCCTTCAGGTCTGGTGACAAAGCTTCATACAGCACTGCTAGATCCAACTTAAAGAGAGGCATCAAACTTGCCAAAGAAGAGTATAAAAAGAAAATTGAGGACTACCTCACAGACAAAAATCCAAGAAGAGTGTGGCAGGGTATTCAGAGCATTACCAATTATAAGAACAATAACCCCAGCACTGTCAACGCTGATGCTTCACTGGCTGAGGAACTTAACCATTTCTTTGCCCGCTTTGAGGTTGAGCAATCCACAACTACTTCAGCACCTACACCAACCTCTGGCACATGCCATCTCACCCTACAGGAATATGAGGTGAGATGATTACTCAAAACTGTAAACACAAGAAAGGCTGCTGGTCCGGATGGAGTATCTGGCAAAGTACTCAAAGCCTGTGCCAACCAGCTTTTTGGAGTCTTTACAAAGATCTTTAATCTTTCACTGACATCAGTCATCATACCACCCTGCTTAAAATCAGCCACCATCATCCCTGTTCCTAAAAAAGCAGTCAAATGATTACAGACCAGTTGCACTAACACCAGTAATCATGAAGTGCTTTGAGAGATTGGTCTCACAGCACATCAAAACCAGCCTTCCCCCCACCTTTGACCCACACCAGTTTGCTTACAGAGCAAATAGGTCTACAGATGATGCCATCACCATAGCCCTTTACACTGCACTTAACCACCTTGAACGGCAGGGAACCTATGTAAGAATGCTCTTCATAGATTACAGTTCTGCGTTCAATACAATTATCCCAGACATTCTAATCAGCAAATTATCTGAACTGGGCCTCTCCCCCTCCATCTGCACATGGATAAAGGACTTCCTCACAAACCGCCCACAAACTATTAAGCTCGGCCCCCACCTCTCCTCCACCATCACGATCAGCACCGGCTCGCCACAAGGCTGTGTATTGAGCCCTTTACTCTACTCCTTGTACACATATGACTGTACTCCCACTCATCCCACCAACACCATCATCAAATTTGCAGATGATACCACAGTGATCAGACTCATCTCAGGAGATGATGAATCAGCATACAGAGATGAAGTCCAGAAACTAGAGCTGTGCTGCTCTGATAACAACACCTCCAAAACAAAAGAGCTCATTCTGGACTTAAGGAGATGCAGCATTGTGGCAGCCCCATTCTACATCAACGGGGACCATGTGGAAAGGTCCACACCTTCAAATTCCTGGGAGTACACACATCCAACGACATGTCTTGGTCTGCTAACACCTCTGCAACGATCAAAAAGGCACAGCAACGGCTGCACTTCCTCAGAGTGCTTAGGAAGAACAACATAGAGTGTAAGCTGCTGGTTACCTTTTACCGCTCTACCATAGAGAGTGTGTTAGTGTACTGCATTTCAGTGTGGTACTCCAGTTGCACTGCAGCAGACAAGAAAGCCCTCCAAAGAATAATCAACACAGCCCAAAAAATCATGGGCTGCTCACTACCCTCCCTAGAAAGCATTGCTCGCTCCCATTGTCTCTCAAGGGCCAAAAACATCATCAAGGACACATCCCATCCAGGACACTTCCTGTTTAATCTTCTGCCCTCAGGCAGGTGGTACAGATCCTTAAGAGCAAAAACCACTAGCTTACAGAACAGTTTCTTACCATTTGCTATCAGGACTTTAAACTCATAAAATGCACTAATGCCAAAATACTATTCCAACCACGTTATTCTTTTAACTACAGTCACTTATTTCACTCAAACCTCTTCTGTCTATATTGCTGCTATACAACATGCAATATACAATATTGTACAATATGCAGTATGTGCAATACCACTGTCTGAACAATTTATTTATCAGAACTTCAAACAATGCACTAAATAGTATGTCATGGTGAAATACCATATCTGGTTACTAAATGTGAACACTATATCTGCAGTAAAGGTGCAATAATATATGTGCAATAATATACACTGTCAATGTGCAATACTATCTCTAGTCACTAAATCACCACAGTTACTCATTCCATTTAAATTGTACTTTTGTATAAACTTAATGTGCATATCAAGGTGAAGGCCAACGTGCAATACTATAAATTGTCACTTTACTCGGATTGCTCAATGTGAATATCAGGACTCAGTCACTTGTTGTATTTACTTGTAAAATTGTACTGTACAGTCTTATAGTATTTATTGTCTGTGGTTATATGTTTGTTTTTCTAACACCAGTCAGGAGTAGTGCTCCTAATTTCGTTGTATACAGAAAAATACAATGACAATAAAGGCGTTCAATTCAATTCAATTCAATTCAATGAAAGCTCATGAAGTTTATGTCATGGCATTTTAAGCAGTTCCTCCAAAAGAGACCGATTAAAAAAGAAGGAAAGTACAGAAACATAGGACTAGCCGAGTTTACTGAGGTTAGAAATAAGACTAGCAGCTCAATTTAAATAATAATAATAATTTTTTATGCTCATTTTCCTGATGCAAACTGAAATGCGATCAGACGTCACCATGTTTCCCATCAGGCCATGTGTTCTGCTCTAATTACACCAGCAAACCATCTGTACATTACAGAGATATCTGTTTAGCAATCTTAACAGAGCATTTGTACAGGGCCGTTTGCTTTTTATTATTATTTCTAAGAGATTTAGAATAGGATTTACATTTTAGAATTATTTCTAAAGTGCAGCGTGAACAATAAAGCCACAGACAGAGGATTGATGATAATTACTGCTGTTCAGATTTGAGTCCAATTGATGACTCAAAGTTATCCAAAATGACTTAGACTGCATTCAAGGTATGCATTTATTCTATTTTTTTGCACGCTGGTTTCACTTCTGTGTTTTTCCCTCATTCTTCTTCATTTTCCTCCCATTAGCTGGAGATTGTGATTGTGTCGCCTCTGGCTTGCTTAGTTGGGGACACTTTATTTCCAGCGATATCGTTGACTTGATTGCAAATGATTGCAAAGATACTATTTAAACTGAAATGAGCTGGATGATGACATCACTGAATTGAATGATGACTTTAACTGACAAATGAGTGTTTACTATTGTCATTTTGCATTATTGACACACTGTTCAGTTGCTTTGACACAATCTGTATTGTTAAAAGTGCTATATAAATAAAGATAAATAATTTTATTTTTTTTTAAATGTAGATGTTTGTTCTCTGTTTTAAAGACTCTGTTTCTAAACACAGCTGAAGTAACAGTAGCCGCGCGCTTCACGTGTGATTCTTAAGCTCCCGGGGGGGGATGATTTGGATGGATGTTTATTCAGCATGATGAAAGTCTTCTAGGATCTGAGCTGTTGTGAAATCATAATTGCTGGATTTTTATGGTGTGATTTCTTCTGAGAAGTTCTCACGAGAGTCTCGCTTACCAAAACCTCTTCTCATTCATCTCTCCTTCTCTTCCGAGCTCCAGTATTTTCATAAGGACACTGTTCTCAAGGAGTATGTTTAGATTTATCTAAGGATTATCTTTTTTTTAAATATTTTTTTATGAATATTAATTAATTAATTTTGTTTTCTTATTTTCGGTATTCATAGGGCTGTGACTTATCGAAGCTATTATTAATTTTATTCATATGGTCTGTGATTTTATCTGAAGTTATTTATTTTCTTTTATTGCCTGATGATTTATTGAAGCTAATTTTAATTTTATTCATAGTTTTGTGATTTATTATTTTATTTTATAGGAAGCTATATATGAGCTAGTTATTTTTATCATATGGCATGTGATTTTTTTGAAGTGAGTTATGTTTATTTATGTATTTATTTTTTTTTATTGTATTGTTATCTGAAAGCTATTTAATTTATTTGATTTTATTCATATGGCCGTGATTTTATCTGAAGCTATTATATTTTATTTTATTCATTTGGCAGATGCGTTTATCTGAAGCAAATTATATCAAGATGTAAGATGCCAAAGTTTTATGATTAAATTTTTAATTAATTTTAGATTTATTTTATTTTGAATTGAAAGAGGCTGTTATGTGATGTGATTACATTGCAATCAAGATTTAATTTATTTATTTATGCATTTTGCAGAGCTTTTATCTGCAAGCAACTTACATTGCGCTTCAAGTGCACATTATTTTATATATAGGTTATATTATTTTTAAGCAACTTACACGGCATTCAAGATATACATTTTTTAAATATACATTTATAAGATATACATTTTCATTTTTCCATTCCAATTTCTTTTCTTTTCTTTGCTCCCATCATGCATTGGGTTTGAGTTGGAGGATAATTGAGGGTCTCTGTGCTGTAGATTTGGCGGTGTAACGCGGCTCTCAGCTTTAGGGAAACGCAGGGCTTTGTTGTAATGCAATTTAAAATGATTTGATCAGGGTTCATCATTATCCAATTCTGGCAGCCTAATAACAGCGTGCTGGCGATTCTGTCGGAGTGAGCCACCCAAGGACAGGGTAATGCTGCATTTGCATATAGATTATGCGCGCATGCTAAACCTCTACATGCTTCTGTCAGAATGCAGAAATCTTATAATTGGATGATGCCATGTTTTCTGTCAGGTTTTTCTGGAGGAACAAACATGGTGAGGAAAGGATTCAGACACTCTCGTGACCCCATTAACCAAATGGAAAATGAATTGAACGAGCCGCTATGCAGGGCATGAGTTAATGCAGGACCTATAGACAGTATATGAATCAGGCTCTTTTATCATAACCTAAAATATGTATTTTCCTCTGTGGCATTGCAAGCATGTCCACTAGCATATGGAGGACGAAACTGGAAAAACAATAAATAAATAAATACACAAATAAATAAAAATGCAAATAAATAAATAATTTGTGTATAAATACACAAATTATTGTTTAAATACATATAGAAATAATTAAACATGTGATTAAAGTAGGCAAATAAATAAAATAAATTGGTAGATCACTCATTTATTTCTGAATGTAGTTCCACATTTATTGTTCCTCTGCGCAGCATGCTAATGAGAGGGTGTTAATTATGGACTTGCTCGGGTCATGTGATAGCTGGGGGCACGGCTTTCCCACTGAAAGGAGATGCATGGTGTAAATCCAGTATAGCCTAGTAAAGTCACTTTTGCCATTCAACAGAGCAAGATACATAGAAAAATTGAGCCATATTGTCCGTACAGTAGCTGTGACTTTACAATCGACCCAATGGAATGGCCAGAGGTGTCATTTCCCGGCACTCGATATTAACAAATCTAGGGACCGTCTCTAAAGTTACAAATACGACATTGGTATACACTTTTCTAACAATAGCATTTGAGGAAAATTATTTACAGTAACACAACCAACTGTGAAGTGGTCATGTAGTTCCCGGTTATAATGCAAACCTTTTAGATTTTTGATATTTATTAAAATAAACTGTCAAATAATATATAAATATGTTATTTATTTCACTACCGAATGGGCTCAAACATAAAATATATATCATAATTTAAAACTCAATAGCATTTGAGGAGAATGACTTACAGTAACACAACCAACTGTAACATGTTCATGTAAGTCTCAGGCCAGGGGCGTACTTATCCATTCAGGCAAGTAGGCGAACGCCTTGGGCCCCCAAAAAGGCCAAGGGCCCCCTGTTAAAATGCTTTTCCAATAGGATCTGCGATTAAGCGCGGAACAAGCGAACGTGGTTGCAATGTTTGAAGGGTTTGGTTTTAATTATCCACGCAACCGTTCCGCGTGTCAGTGGCGCCTAGCCGGTGTTTCCGGCTGTGTTTAGTACCGACACGAAGCGCTCAGATGACCTCAGAGATCTGCCCGCAAACAACTTAAGGCAGGAATAGGACCTGTGTGTCCCCGTATTTCGTCGACTGAAACCCATGCCATTAATTAGACTATCAGTCTGTGACTGCCAAAGTCAATTTCTGCATCGCTATACACAAAATAATAGAAGCAGCGACAATCATGTATACGCAACATTAATTGAGTCGGGTTAGCGTACAACAATTAATTTGTAGCATATTTTACAAATGGGAACGAATTCATGACATTGTTTTACATTCAAGCTACCCGTAAAAATTACATACTTTAAAAAGTACTTTAAAAGCATCTGGAATGCAATGAAGTAATTTTAAAGCTGTTTATTTAAAGCATTTGCAGCATTGATAAAAAAATAAATAAAAGAATTACATTCGATACAAAAATTGCAACAGAAAAGTCAGAAAAAAGCAGGCCTATACAATTATAGACTACCTGTTTTAAAATATACGCCATTATTAATTGGCTAGTGTTAGTGTTTTTTATTTTTAAATCCTGTACGGGAATTTATAGACAACATAGAAACGCCAAAAGTTATAACCGGGGCCTGACGAATAAGCATCAAGTGAATAGTGATTGAAAAAAGAGGAGGCCACCATCCCTAATGTGGATGTGCCTTTAGATGAGAATACACGGATTATCATATGAAAGGTTACTTTTATTAGGAGGGGCTATTTTACATGGAATTAGTTTGTTTACGCAGTATTACAAGCTTTGATATATATTTCATCATGTATGAGTTAGGTTCTCATTGTGAAGACAGAGCGCAGAAAGGCATTTGTTTCGTTATTTTATAAAAGCACATGCGGTTTGTTGATATGGGAGCACAACATAAATAAACCACGAGAACCGTTCACATTTAGAATGATGTATTACTAACCTTTAGGAGCAAAAAATGACTTGCGTGATTTAAGTTGTTCCGGTTAGAAAGAATGCAGTGATCGCAATGGCGCTTCCGTGTCCTGCCGCGCTTTTCGAGCTTCACTCCTCCCCCTAACGGATGGGAGTATGAGTCTATAAACAGTGCACATTTTCAGGTTAAATTTAAAACTAAACATTTTGAATACCTGAATCTGTGTAATAGAGAGATTTTATTTTAGGCAAGTCATGAGGATTTGAGAAGGCTAAATTGATCAAACATAGGATATAGGCTATGATCAATTCACTGTCTGCCGCTGGCCGTACTAAAAAAACAAAATAACTGACATTTAACAAACAAAAGAACAAACAATATGGACACTCAAGTGTGATTCTAGGAAAAAGTGTGAAAATCGTATTTGACTGGGGCCCCCAATTCACTAAGGTCCGCCCCTGGGTCTCAGTCATGAATGCACACCATTTAGATGTTTTTGATAGTTATTAAAATAAATGTCAAATCATATGTAAATATTGCTGTTTTTTTCTTTACGAATATGGGCTCAAGCGCAAAATATGCCATAATTTAAAGCTCAATAGCGTTTGAGGAGAATGACTCACAGTCATAAAACCAACTGTGAAGTGTTCATGTAGTTCTCGGTTATAATGCACACCTTTTAGATTTTTATTAAAATAAACGTTAAATTCATATCTACACTGTAAAAAAAAAAACTTACTGTAGAAGTTACAGTAACTAACTGGCAGCAGTTCGGTTGTAACTTACTGTGATTTTATTTTGTAGCAAAAATACTGTATTTTGTTTTACCATGCCGTTTAACTTGCTGTAAATGTATTTACAGTTTATTATTGTTTAACTGTAAAATATTTTATTATTGTATTAATTTTTTTGGTCCTTTCTTGAGTAATGCATTTTAAAACAATAGAAAACACTGTTATACTGTAAAGTTTACTGTAATTGGTTTGCTTCACTTTTCAGTTACTGTAAAACTATATGCACAAATTGTAAAATTAGCAGTTCCATTAAATAACAATGGGGAAAGAAAATAATGACAACTGTGTAACTTCATATTTTAAATTTTCCCAATGCCCTCCCCCAACCCAAACCTGAAACTTTACATTAAAGAACTATAATACATTAGACAATATACAGAGTTTAAAACTATTTACATAGGCAGCACTTCCAGTCAACCCTTTGAGCCCTCTTGAACTGGCTGTCTGTCACTGGAAGGCACACGAAACCACCTCCTGCATTGATGGCATTCGATCTGAAAAAAAAAAGAAAGATAATAATCTAATCTAATTGCTTAGTAATCAATTATTCATTTCAACTCAGTTCAATTCATATTGCTTTATTGGCATGACATCCTGAAAATAACAGTAGAATACTGGCAGCTGTGGTTGCTGCCAGTAATGAACTGTCAATTTACAGTTCTCTACAGTTGACAGCTCTTATTTTTTTTACAGTGAACTGTTGTCAGTTAGTTACTGTAACTTCTACAGGAAGTTTTTTTACAGTGTAGATATGAATTTAACGTTTATTTTAATATCAAAAATCTAAAAGGTGTGCATTATAACCGAGAACTACATGACCACTTCACAGTTGGTTGTGTTACTGTAAGTAATTTTCCTCAAATGCTCTTGAAGTTAGAAAAGTGTATACCAATGTCGCATGTAACTTTAGATTTGCGAATATCGAGTGCCGGGAAATGACACCTCTGGCCATTCCATTGGGTCGATTGTAAAGTCACAGATACTGTACGGACAATACGGCTCAGTTTTTCTATGTATCTTGCTCTGTTGAACGGCAAAAGTGACTTTACTAGGCTATACTGGATTTACACCATGCATCTCCTGTCAGAGGTAAAGCCGCGCCCCCAGCTATCACAAGACACGGGCAAGTCCATGGTTGACACCCTCTCATTTAGCATGTTGTGCAGAGGAAAAATAAATGCGGAACTACATTCAGAAATAAACGAGTGATCAAAGGAAAATAAATAGGATGAGTTTAGCATTTCCTTAAACATTTTCCATTTGCCCACCAATTTATTTTATTTATTTGCCTAGTTTAATCACATGTTTAATTATTTCTATATGTATTTAAACAAGAATTTGTGTATTTATACACACATTTATTTATTTATTTGCATATTTATTTGTTTATTTGTGTATTTATTTATTTATTGTTTTTGCAGATTTCGTCCTCCATACTAGCATGTTGTCATTTCTGCAATATAAATAATACAATGTCAACAAAGAAGAAATAATGCAACAGTTAAATTAAAATTTTGTAATTTTTTGATCGCCATTTCCCCCCTCTTTTAGAAATATGTGCCATAAAAATCTCTTCCAATATTTTTCCATGTCACTGTTCTTCCAGACATGTTTTTTTATTTTATTTTATGCAATGCATTTGGTAAATGCTTTTATCTAAAATGGTTTACATTGCATTCAGGTTATCCTTTTATTAATTTAAAAGCATTGCATTCAATACATTTATTTTACCTTATCATTTTTTAATTTTTTTATTTTGCATGCTTTTGTCATTTTTCATATCTAATTTATTTTAAATTAATTTCTTTTATTTTTGTAAAGAGTCAATCCACTGAAGGCCAGCGTAGTGAGAACCCAAGTGCAGTTTATTTACGAGATGTCGATCAAAACAAAGCCAAGACTCAGGACTTGATTGACTTGACTTGAACTTGAACAGACACTCAGCATGAGCACGACTTGACACAAACAGACTAGACTCACCAACAGCGGGGTAAATACATTCAATACACGACGAGGGCACAATGGGAACCTGAAGCTACTTATAGCAGACAAGGAGGGTCACATGACAAGAACAAACCAATGGAAAACAAGACACATGACTAAGACAACCAATAACAACATGACACATTGAACAAAGGAACCAATACCAGGATAACATGACAGGGCAGGGAAACACATGAAAGGAACATGAAACATGATTAAATATCAAAATAAAAGACAAGAAAACAATGAACATGAAACAAAAACCACATTCCATACCCCGCCTCTCAAGGGCGGGCTCCTGACGCCCTAAAGTAACATCACCCCAACCAACACAACGTCAGGAGGTGGGAAGGAGGTCCAGGGGGCGGGGGAGGGAGGGCCAGGACCGTGAAGCGGAACAGGCAGGAGGGGAGCCATGGCGGAGGCAGGAGCTAGAGACGGGGAGCCATGGCGGAGCAGCAGACACGGGGAGCCATGGCAGAGCTAGCAGGCAGCTCGGGGGGGCCCGGCGGAGCAGGCAGCTGGGGGCACGGCGGAGCTGGACGAAGGGGGCCATGGGGGGAGAGGCCGACCAGGAGCCATGGTGGAGTAGGAGAATGGCGGAGCAGGCAGTGCAGGGTGGCCGGGTGGTGACGGCAGAGCAGGAAGCCATGGTGGTGCAGAGACATGGACTGACCACTTGCCTGTGACCGAATAAGCAGAGAGTTCTTGAATGACCTCCTTGGCCGTGAAAGGACAGACAGTGAGTTCATGAACGGCCTCCATGGCCGTGAAAGGACAGACAGTGAGTTCATGAATGGCCTCCGTTAGAAAACACTCTCTGTCTTTTGATGCCGTGAACCCTCCTTTCTCACTCTTTCTCTCTCCTTCTTTGAATCACCCCTCCTCTATCTGTTCTCTTTCTCTCTTGTATGGTGTTTGAATGTCTCTTATTCAATATTCAAGGTAAAGGAGTTTGTGCTGATTTATAAGGGGGGTTCACCCTCTGTCGCCAGGAAGTCTATTCCTAATATGTACATGTTTTTCTGTACATGTGGCCATTCTATATAAACACATGTTCTTGGCCAAAAATCCTGTATGGGATGTCCCGACTATCTCATTGGTCAATGAGGTGAAAGTGACTCCCTCGACATGCCTATATAAGATGGTTTTCTGTGAACTAAATTGAAAGTATTTGAGAATACATTTGGAATGTGTGTTTCTATTCCGGCCGTATTTAGTACACTTGGAGAGGGACTGAGAAGATTTCCGGTGGCAAAAGGATATCGAGGGACCAAATTGTTTATTTATGAACAGCCCCCATGCATGTATCAGGGCAGACAGAGTGCAGTGAGTCAGGAACGGCTTCCGGGCCATAACAGGAAGGCAGTGAATTCAAGAACGCGCTTCCGGGGGCCGTTGACCAAGGCAAGTCGGAGTGCATGACGGCCTCGTGGCAGTGGACAGGGAAGGCAAGTGAAATTCGGAAGTGGACGCCAACAACTCAGGAGGGTCTGCAGTGGATGCCGCCCACCGATGGAGGTTCTGCAGCAGATGCCGCCACCTCTAGAGGCTCTGCAGCGGATTCATGCACAGGAGAGGCCTCAGGAGCAGACTCGTGGACAGAAGAGGCCTCTGGGGCAGATTCGTGGACAGGAGAGGACTCAGGAGTGCAGTGTGCAGCCCACACGCTCAAAATGGCGACCACCATTACAGGAAGGGCAGCAGAGTGTGGCATGACCTCTAAGACAGCGTGGCTTGAGAGCGCTGATGTCACCGGGATGCCTGCAGCTCGCACTGACATCATAGGTGGGTCCATCACACTAGCAATCAGTCCTTTTGAGTCTTGGCCCAAGCTCCGCATTCGCAGGAGCTTGGCTACTATAGCCCCCCCCCAAAAAAAATCCTTAGGGGAAAACTTGGGGATAGTCGCGACGTGGAGAGGCTCAGACATGGCAGCCATCTTGGCCGGGGACTCAGCCGTGGCGGCCATCTTGGCCGGGGACTCAGCCGTGACCGGCAATCTGGTTTTAGGAATCTTGTGTAATCAGGAGGATGTAGCAGGCTCTGGCTTGGCAGACGTGATGTGAGCTGGCCCTGGGGTAGCAGACATGTTGTTATCAGACTCTGGCTTGGCAGACATGATTTGAACAGGTTCTGACTTGGTAGATATGACATGAGTAAACTTTGACTTATCTGGCATGGTGTGAGCAGGTCCTGGAGTAGCAAACATGGCATTAGCAGGCTCTGGCGTAGCAGGCATGACGTGAGCAGGCTGTGGCTTGGCAGGCATGACGTGAGAAGGCTGTGGCTTGGCAGGCATGACGTGAGCAGGCTGTGGCTTGGCAGGCATGACGTGAGAAGGCTGTGGATTGGCAGGCATGACGTGAGCAGGCTGTGTGGCTTGGCAGGCATGACGTGAGCAAACTTTTGGGAAGTGGCATGTTCCTCCATGACACCCACAGTGAAAGCTGATCCACTCAACTGCAGAGCGAAGTCCATGTATTTTTCCAGTGACCAACAAATCTTTCCCCCAGGCAACTGAGAATGAATGGGTTCATTTAAACCCACTCTAAAAATGTCCTTAAGTTCCACATCATTAAAAGCCACCAAATGGCACAGTCCACAAAAGTCCTCCACATAGTCCTTAATGTCCCGGTTTCTTTGGCGAAGTCGAACCGAGACAATCTGCTGGGTTCATTTTGGGGGTTGTGTATTCTGTAAAGAGTCAATCCACTGAGGGCGAGCGTAGTTGAGAACCCAGTGCAGGTTATTTACAGAGTGATCCAAACATCCAAACAATAATCCAAGACACAGACTTGACTTGACTTGACTTGAACAGACATAGCATGAGCAGACTTGACACAAACAGACTAGACTCACCAACAGCGGGTTAAATACATTCAATACATGACGAGGGCACAATGGGAACATGAAGCTACTTATAGGAAACAAGAGGGTCACATGACAAGAACAAACCAATGGGAAACAAGACACATGACTAAGACAACCAATCAGAACATGACACAATGAACAAGGGAACCAATGGCATGAATACATGAGGGCAAGGGAAGCATGACAAAAACAGGGACCATGAAACAATTACAAAACAAAAGACATGGAAAACATGAACATGAAACAAACACCACATTACAATTTACAGAATTGCTTTTATCTCGAAAGCTATGTCAATTGTATTCATTTCATGCATTTATTTTACTTTATTTTATTTATTTATAAAAAAAATATTTTATGCATTTGGCAGATGCGTCCAAATAAACTTGTATTGCATTCATAAAATACCTTTGTTTTACATTTATGTTTATTTTATTTTATACATTTGACAAATGATTTTATTTGATATTGTTATTTTATTTTATGTATTTCATCTGATGTATTTCAAGCCCGTCTGTTACGGAGTAATCAGAACGTGAGATGTGTGGATCCATGTGCAAGGCTTTATTACAAAGGCGTGGTCAAAAAACGGGCAAGGGTCAGACAACAACACAGGTACATCACAGGCAAGGCAAAGAGTAATCCTAGGGCAGGCGTGGGTCTTCGATCGGCAAATGTAATCCAGAGGGAAAGGTAAAGGGGTAATCCACAAACAGGCGATAGTCCAGTAAATAGGCAAAAAGAGTCCAAACGATAAGGCGAGAGAAATCCAAGGCAGCAGCAGAGAATCAGGCAACCAGGCAATCAAATAACACAATGAGGCAAGACTAGACTAGAACTAGGAACAAATACAAAATTAGGAAAAGGGCTCCGTAACATTGCTATCACTAACTGAGCGATATGCGCAAACAATACTCGGCAGTGAGAGCGAGGAAGTCCATGGCTTATGTAGGGTGTGTGATTGGTAGCAGCTGTATATGAGTAATCAGTGCAATGGATGATGGGATATGTAGTCCGGGATGACATGCAACAGTTTGTGTAGTGTGAGAGTCAATGTAACGGAAGGGTGACCTCTGGTGGCAATTGGACGGAAGTCCATGGACAGGCTTCATGACACCGTCAGACTGATTTCCCTTCAGGCTCTTGTGTACTTTAGGCCTGGATAGAGATTTGTGCAAAAAAAGAGATCATACAGTAAGTTTTATTGTGAGGATGAGACTTTGAAACACATAAATGATTAAACACGTTAAATAGTTAAATAAAATTGTTTTTGTTAAACATTTAGTTTATAAGACTAATATTCCTATGAAAATCTCCAAAAGAATGAAGGAAACAGAATCATTGAATAGAACCAGAATCAGGACCGTTGATTCACTCAAGATAATGACAAGATCTCACTCTGTTATTTCAATGAGACACTTTTCTTCTACTATTTTATGATTTAGATTACCTTTCTGTTTTATTCTCTTTTAATATTCTCTTAGTGTTCTTGCTTTAGCTTTATTTAAAATAAACCAGTGATCGGCTGCGACTCTTTTTCTTCTTGCGATTCTCGTTCGTCCAGTTGACTGAAGTTGTTTAATAGGGGCGAAAAAATCTGAAAAAAAGATTTGCGATACGTGCTTTGAATTTCCGATCTGAATGAAATGATTTGAGATTGAAAACAGTGAATCGTTTTGTGACGCAATGGTTTCGTTCTCATTTTCGAAAAGTTCTGTTTCATCATCACTACTACATGCTTTGTAAAATCATCACAAGCGATGTCAAATTGGAAATGAATGGCTCTTTTTAACTGGTTTTTGCTACTGAATCGCTTGAACTGAACGATCGAAGTCACGAGTTTGAGTTTGAATCAATTGAAGCGGTTCCAGTGTAAATGACTCACTCAATTGAATTGGTTCATCTGTTGATCTTTTCTTGTCTTCAGTCATGTTTACACAACACTGTCAGCACTACTACTGGCTCAACTCGCTAGTTTTATGGCTGAAATAAGATAAAAAAGTACGATGTTTACAAATAAAATATCCTTATTTCCATTCCAAAGATAACATCCAACACAAATATGAACATATTTCAGGTAACCGGTTTACTGCTAACTAGTGAAACACTAAAAACACATGTTAGATGGAAACATCAGAATCAGAATTAGCTTTATTGCCAGGTATGTTTACACATACGAGGAATTTGTTTTCGTGACAGAAGCTTCCACAGTGTAACAGAATGACAGTGACAGAACAAAAAACACAGATAATAAAAAATTAAAAAATAGAACAAGTAAATAAGGAATAAAAATATATAAATCGACAATTGTATGTGCAGGTATATTACAATAGGACAGTTTTGTTGTACTGGCGTACTGCAATTAGGTGCAAATTTAGGTGTAGGACTGAGTATGAGTGTTAGATAAAATAAGGGTATGAGTTGTATACAAAATAGGTGTGTTCCACAGTTCTTGTAAGGTTCATGAGAGGATTGCCTGAGGGAAGAAGAAAAAACTGTTCTTGTGCCTGGTTGTTCTGGTGGTCAGTGATCTGTAGTGTCGACCAGATGGCAACAGTTCAAAGAGGGAGTGTGCTGGATGTGAGGGGTCCAGAGTGATTTTGAATTGAATTGAATTGAATTTAATTTGAATTTATTGCCATTTGCACAGGTACAGTGTAGTACAGGTACATTGGAATTCTTGTTTCACAGAGTCAAGCTTTCAAAAAAAAATTTCACATTTACGGGAATAAATAGGAGACAAAAATGGGTCCATAGACAGGCGAGATAGAAAATACCTGTCCTCCAAAGTGAGAGAGAGAGTTATGGGATGGGATACTAGCTCTTGAACAAACGGGCCCTGTTAGTACTAGTACTCACAGGCCTGCGGTATCTCAGGTTGTAGCCCATATCCACCCATTTAAACAGCTCATGAGCTAGGTGATGTTTGTCCTTGAGAATGATCTGTGCTTTCTTTGCCAGCCCTTTTGCTCACTCTGGATACATACAGTTCTTGGAGAGAAGGGAGGGTTGTACCAATGATTCGCTCAGCAGTCCAGACTACCCTCTATAGTCTTCTGAGGTCAGATTTGGTAGCTGAGCTGAACCAGACAGTTATTGAAGTGCAGAGGATGGATTCAATGATGGCAGAGTAGAACTGTTTCAGCAGCTCCTGTGGCAGGTTGAACTTCCTCAGCTGGCAAAAGAAGTACAACCTCTGCTGGGCCTTTTAACAATGGACTCAATGTGAGTGTCCCACTCAGGTCCTGAGAGATTGTGGTGCCCAAGAACCTGAATGACTCCACTGCAGCCAAAGGGCTTTCCATGATGGTGAGTGGGGGAGAGCAGGGGGGTTCCTCCTGAAATCCACAGTCATCTCCACAGTTTTGAGAGCATGTTGAGCTCCAGGTTGTTGAGACTGCACCAGACAGCCAGCTGCTCGACCTCCTGTCTGTAAGCAGACTCGTCACCGTCTTGAATTAGGCCGATGAGTGTGGTGTCATCTGCAAACTCCAGGAGCTTGACAGAGGGGTCAGTAGAAGTGCAGTCGTTGGCGTAGAGGGAGAAGAGCAGTGGGGAGAGAACACAAACCTGAGGAGCTCCAGTGCTGATTATACGGGTGATGGATGTGTATTTTCTCAGCCTCACTAGCTGCTGTCTGTTTGTCAGGAAGCTGTTGATCCACTGACATATGGAGGTGGGCACGGAGAGCTGAGTTCGTTTAGGTAGGAGGAGGTTTGGGATGATAGTTTTAAAGGCCGAGCTGAAGTCCACAAACACGATCCTCACATAAGTCCCTGGTCTGTCTAGATGTTGCAGAACATAATGCAGTCCCATTTTTACTGCATCGTCCACAGACCTGTTTGCTATGTAGGCAAACTGAAGAGGATCCAGCAAAGGTCCAGTAATGTCCTTCAGGTGAGCCAGCACCAGTCTTTCAAAACACTTCATGACCACAGACGTTAGAGCCACAGGTCTGAAGTCATTAAGTCCAGTAATTTTGGGTTTCTTTGGGATGGGGATGATGGTGGAGCTTTTGAAGCAGCAGGGAACTTTGCACAGCAGTGATCTGTTGAAGATCTTTGTGAAGATGGGGGCCAGCTGGTCAGAACAGGATTTCAGACAGACTGGTGTAACACAATCTGGGCCTGGAGCTTTTCTCCTTTTCTGCTTCCGGAAGGCCTGGCGCACCTCTTCTTCGCTGATCGGAATTGCAGGTGTGGGGGAGAGGGGGGTTGCTTGAGGTGTGAATGGTTGTGTGGAGAGGTGTTCAGGGTGGGTGTGGGGTGTCTTTTCAAACCTGCAGTAGAACTCATTCAGATCGTCTGCCAGTTGTTGATTCACCGCAGTGCTGGGGGAAGGTGACTTGTAATTGGTGATTTCTTTTAGACTTTTCCACACTGATGTGGAGTCAGTGGAAGAGAATTTAATCCTTATTTTATCTGAATAATTCCTCTTTGCCACTCTAATCTCCTTATTCAGTGTAATTCAGGCCTGATTGTACAAGACTCTGTCCCCACTCCTGTAGACATCTTCTTTGGCCTGATGGAGCTGTCCGAGTTTTGCAGTGAACCATGGTTTGTAATTGTTGTAAGTTAAATGAGTCCTGGTAGGAATGCACATATTCTCACAGAAACTGATATATGAATTTACAGTCTCTGTGAGCTCGTCCAGACGTGAAGCAGATTAAAACGCTAAATCAGTGAGGTCAAATAACAAAGCTTGTAAATCCCCCTCTTCTTCATCAGTCCATCTTTCACAGTCGTTATTACAGGTTTAGATGATTTCAGTTTCTGCATGTAGGTCGGTATTAGATGAACTAAACAGTGCTCAGAGAGCCCCAAAGCTGCCCGTGGAACAGAGATATGCATTCTTTATTGTGGTGTAAAAGTGATCCAATATATTACTCTGGTGGGACATGTAACGTGCTGTCTGTATTCTGCCAGTTCACGGGAGAGATTTGCTTTATAAAAGTCCCCGAGAATGATTAAAACAGAGTCCGGGTGTTGTTGTTCTGTCTCTGTGATCTGATCAGCGAGTTTCTGTAAAGCGGAGCTCACGTGCACTTGCGGAGGAATGTAGACACTGACGAGAATGAACATCTTTACACCACCTCTCATTGATGTAAAAGCAGGTCCCGCCGCCGCGAGATTTCCCCGTTTATTCTGCTTCGCGATCTGCTCTAAACAGCTGAAAGCCCGACAGACTCAACGAGCTGTCCGGAATGGCGTCTTTCAGCCAGGTTTCCGTGAAACACAGAGCAGCAGAGTTTGAAAAATCCTTATTTGTTCGAGAGAGCAGAAAGAGTTTGTCCGTTTTGTTGGGTAGAGAACGGAGATTCGCCATATGGATGCTCGGCAACGATGCTCTGAATCCGCGCTGCCTGAGCTTCACGAGTGCGCTGGCTCGCTTCCCCCGTCTGCACGTCCTAAACCGCTTGATCAGCACCGCAGCTCCCCCGACTACAATGGCCAGCAAAGCATCCGAATAGTCGAAAACCGGTGAAATATCAGGTGGTGTGTACTGCCGAAAGTCCAGCAATTCGTCTCTCGTGAAACTGATTGCAGGGATATAACTAAAGACAGGACAAACTAGCAAAAATTTAAAAACAACTGCGGAGCACGCCACGGAGGCAGCCATCACCGTCGGCGCCATTGTGCATTATGATCGAGTTTGAGCTGAGTCCTATATTGTTAAATGTTTGAGCTGCAGTTCAGTTGCTGACAGTTCAGCAGAAATCAGCTGAAAGCATCCAGTCTCTCACACCATTGAAGTGCATCAGTTTATCAGTAGATATTACATGAGAAATGATTGTTGTATCTGACTGTTTGAGTCTTTATACAGTGATAGTAATGTAAAACAGGTGAAGTCTTGTGTTTGGTTCACTCTCTCCTCTTCTATTCTGCAGGATCTGCTCATCTGGAGATCTGAGGGAGTCTGCTGATCGGATCTGGACTGATATGAGCATATCAGGCTTTTTTTTTTTTTTTTTTTTTTGGCTAGTGAATATATAAATGATATGTAAATGAATTATCTTTTTAAAGATTGCTCCTGCTACAGCCAAACCATTGTTTTTATGCACTGGTCAATTTTGAGATTTTGCTCTATTTTGCTTCCATAGCGTTTCTACTTTTTTAGACTAGTGGAAAGAAAACATCCTAAATACATATTTAAGGTTTTTTTTATGACACTTTTTGCAGTTTCAGGACAGGCAAACCATCCTAGGCTTGTTTAAGTTGTGTTTTTGTCATCAGAAACGATTCAATTACTGGTAAGTGTACAAGTAATCAAATCATTCCTGTTTTCTGTGTTGTGTTGTATAAAATTAATCATTGTAAATATTTAAACTGGTTGGACTGGTCTGTTTTAGCAGTTTTAGGATCTTAGTCTGGTTTAAGTTGTGGTTTTGTCTTCATGAAAGATTCGATTACTGGTAAACTAGTAGTATGTTCTTATATGTTGTAAGAAAAAGTGAAGACGTCGAAGATCTTGATGAAGAATACCTTTTATTACAGAATAGTAGTGACAAAGTACATGTAGTACCTTGGGTTCAACGGAGTCAGACTGAACCCCAAACATCCTAAGCTCAAACATTTTATACACTAGAGTTTACGTTCATCTTTCCCTCTCAACAGGTTAAATGAAGTTTCGTTTAATGTAAATGCGGATGACATGAAAGTGATAGTCTTCCGTTCCACAGCTTCGGTAGACTCCAAGTGGGAAGAACCAAAAGTTAAGGTGATAAGATTAAACAGAATCCATAGCAGTTCTTTCATGTACCCTTTTGGTCAGCAGATGGTTCTTGACGACCTGCTGCTTCTCCCACGCTATCTCTGGAGGTAATGTTAATATTTACATATGATTAAGATCGGAAAGAACTATCTATATGATAATTAAGCTCTTTGTAGAGAAAGGAGCATAGTTTAATACACAATTTGGAGTGGAAGCTGGGTCGAGGCAGACTATAATTTCTTACAATGTGTTGCATTGTATAAATGAGTAATTGTAAATGGCACACAACTTTGTTGAAAAATCTATTTAAAATGTGGTTTGCTGGTCTACCAAAATGAATAAACTGGTTGGACTGGTCCACGTTTATGGTTTCTGGGACCAGCAAATCATCACAGTCTGGTTTAAGTCCTTTTTTTTGTGACAGCTTTGTTGAAAAAATAGCTTAAACCAGACTTGTTTTGGTCTGTTCAGCAAACCATCTTAAGCGGGTTTAAGTCATGTTTTTGTCATCCAGTCTTGTGTCTGAACTTGTAAACCGTGTGTGTTTCCATGTTTATTGCGATACTTCCATTGTAAGTGTCAGCAGAGAGTGTATGAACTGTTATGCCCAGATCATTCCTCTGAAGGCTTCTTTTGAGAGAAACAAAAGACGTCTGCAAGTTTTTCAGGTTTCTTATGGTAATTCCTGATTGTGTGGAGCGTAATGGAGTCTTCAGGGAGATTCAGGCCGTCTAAAGCCGCTCCCGCAGTAAACACATTTCCGTTCTGCCAGATTAATAATGGAAAAAGATTGCAGACACCTCGAGGGGACAAACAAGACAAAACACAGGACGGTTATTAAAACAACAGCGACACGTCAAATTGACTATCAATATTTGATGGGCCTCCATCAAAGCCTGACACACTTACTGCGAACGACGTGTGTGTGTGTGTGTGTGTATGTGTGTTCGACACATAGTGCGAGTGTAACCTGCTTTAATGATCTGTGATATCGTGGAGAATCACAGAGTGACTATTGATCTATGTTTCAGGGGCCTGTAACATCTCTCTCACTGTCGGGAAACACCTGACAGAGGATTTGATCTGACAGATGATAGCAGACAATAACAGCAGTATTACCTCCTACATTCTTTTATGCGGGAAAACAACAACCCACCCATTTACTGCTCGGTTGGGCATGTTAGTCAGCCTAACCAAAGACCTGCATGTAATTGTAGATGGAGCACAAGTTTTTGAAAAACCAGCTTAAACCACCTGGTTAGCTGTATTCCCAACATGATTATACTGGATGGACTGGTCTGTGTTTATGGGTACATTTAGGACCAGCAAACCTGGTTTAAGGTGTGTTTTTGTCATCAGTAATGGTAAACTATCAATATATTCTCAAATATGTTGTAAATGCTGCACAGCTTTGAAAAACCATCTTAAAACAGCCTAAGTTTAGCTGGTACTGCCTGTTTCAGTGGTTCTTGGCCATCTTAGACTGGTTTTCTCATCATACCGTATGTTATATAAAATGAGTAATTGTAAATGACATACAACTTTGTTGAAAAACCAGCTTAAACGGCCTAAGATGAGTGAATGTCTATAAATATTATTAAACTGGTTGGGCTGGTCTCTTTTGGTGTGTTTTAACAGTTTAGTGACAAGCAAACCATCTTAGACCGGTTTTAGTTATGTTTTTTGTCATTAAATGTATTGTTGTGCATAAAATGAGTGACTGTAAAGGGCAGACAGTTTTGTTGACAAACCTTAGGCTTAATGCGGTTAGCTAGTCTGGCCCAATAAGCTGGTCTATTTTGATGTTTTTGGGACCAGTAAACCATCTCAGGTTGGTTTCAGATGCATTTTTTGTTGTTTCTCGTGAAGAAACAGCTCCAGTAAAGATGTCAGTATTTTCTCACATGTTTTGTTGTTCATTTCATCGCCGTTCACAAACGGGGGGGGGGAAAAAAAAACACAGAAGAGAGGAAATGTGGTTTTGACATGAAAGCGTCTCCTTCTCTGTTTCTGTTGTTCCTCCCGCTCTCGATTTCTGCACCCGAGGCATTTGACCCGTTTTAATCTCACACCTCGTGAACAAATTCTAGCTGCGCAGCCTGAAATCTCCTGGTGCTGTCATAACTGGCACACTAACACGTTTGTTTTGTGTCCCGGGGCTTTAAACCCCCACCACACACCACCATCACCACACACACACACACACACACACAAACACACAGACACTCTCTCTCTCTATCTCACACACACACACACTCATTCACTCACACACACACACACACAATCACACACACACACACACACTCACTCATCACACACACACACACACACTCATCACTCACTCACTCACACACGCATGCCCACACGCACACGCATGCACGCACACACACACTCACTCACACACAATCACTCACACACACACAATCACTCACACAAACACACAATCACTCACACACACTCACTCACACACATACACACACACACACCACACACACACAAACAAACACACACATACGCACGCATGCAGGCTCACACACACACACCACTCACCACACACACGCACACAATAAACTCACTCACGCATGCAAGTACACACACTCACTCACTAACCAACACACATCACTCACACACACACACACACCACTAACACACACACACACACCACACACTCACTCACACACACACGCACTCACTCACGCAAGATTGAACACACTCACTCACTCACGCATGCTCGCACGCAAGCACTCACACACACACAAACACACATACACACACTGACACTCACTCACACAAACCACACACTCACACACACACACACACATCACACACACGCACGCCACTCACTCACTCACGCATGCTCGCACGCAAGCACTCACACACCCACAACACACACACACCCACTGACACTCACATCACACACAACACACAGACATTCTTCACACACACACACACTCCCACAACAAACACTGACACACACACACACACTGCACACACAACACTCACACTGGACACACACATACACTCTGGAAACCCATGCACACGCACTGACAAACACTGACACACACACACACACAAACCCACTCACACACACACACACACACAAAAAAAACACACACACACACACACCCACCCAAACACACACACACACACACACACACGACACTCTCCACACATACACTCACGCACACGTTCACACTCACACTCACACTCACACACACAAACAAACACAAACACAAACACAAACACACACACACACTCACACTCACACTCTCACACACACACACAACAAACACACACACACAAACACAAACAAACAACACCAATCACACTCACACTCACTCAACAACACACACACACACACAAACCAACTCACTACTCACACTCACACTCACTCACACACACACACAAACACACACACACACAACACAACACAACAAGAGAATAGATATATATATTTTTGCTGTGATTAGAACTTCAAGATAAACTAAATGAAAGTGAGAAATGTTGCCTTGGCAACTAGCCAAAATAAAATAAGTTTAAACTTTTTATAATTTATTTTATTTCAGTTACTGTTTATTTCATTTTAATTGTGTTTTTATAAAATATGTCTTTATAGTTTTAAATCATTTTTGTTTTAGTTTTAGTACATCATGATAGACTAAATGAAAATGAGAAATGTTACCATGGAAATTTGCTGAATTAAATTAATTTTATATTTTATATAATTTATTTTATTCAGGTGACATTCATTTTTGTTGTGTTTTGTCTCAGACATACTTTAAAAATAAATAAAGATGTAGTTTGTAACATTGTATTTCAGTCTGGTACATCAAGTAAATAAAAATGAGAGAGGATGTTGCCTTGGGAAACTGAGAAATAAAAATAAGTTTATCATTATGTTACATTATATATATATCATTTTAATAATTTTATTTTGATTAAAGTTTATTTTATTTCAAGTAATGGATTTTGCTTCATTCAAACACAGTATCTAAATATTTTTTCATGCAAAAGTAAACAAAAATGTCCTGAAATATATTCATATTTTGTTTTGTTCAGGATTTCTGAAGAGGAGATCATGTCACACAACCTGTCAAAGTGAGAGATGAATTTGCATCACAATACGGTGCTGCATGACGACAGGAATCTCATTTCTGAGAAGCTTTTGTACAGCAGATGATGTGCGACTCATGAAGAGACATGGATCTCTGTCCAGAATGATAATGGAGACGGAAATGAGACACATGAAACGAAGTCTGATCCCAGACCAGTCATAACAGCCAGCCTGATCCCAGAGCAGCAGAGAAGATCCGAGCTTCATTGACATGAAAGGAAAGGAAAGGAAATAATCAAACAGATAAATTCACTGCATTGTACAGAGACACAAAAGAGAACATGTGAACAATGCTTTCATAATAATGTTGTATAGGAATTAAAACAGGACAGCATATGAATGTCCAGATCATATTGATGCTATCATTCGCCTCAGTCGCTCTTCACTTTCATTGCATGGAGAAAAATATCAATGCAAGTCAATGCTCAGGCCTTAATATTCTGCTAAACATCTGCCTTTGTGTTCAACAGAAGAAAGAATGACATCAGTTAAATTTTCAGGTAAATTATTCCTTTCTGAGATCAATATATGATTCATATAGTACAATCAGATGCACTAATAAGAGGTTTTTGGTCAGTGAAGAAGCATTCAACTCTTTAAAATCTTAAATGTTTCATAGAGGCATATTTTTCCCTCATTGTTCTATTATGACTCTGTTATTGTCTTCTTGCATTATTGACAAACTATTTTCCTGTTTAACACTGTAAAGATGCTTTGACACAACCAGTATTGTATAAAGCACTATAGAAATAAAGGTAAAAGTTTACATTCCAATATTTTTTTGTTCATAATTTTGAGTTTACATCTCACAATTTTGCCATTTTTTCCTCAGAAATCGGAGTTTGCATCTCAATATTTTGACTTTTTTTCTCATAATGCTGAGTTTGCATCTCTCAGCTTTTCCGTCACCATTTGACACAGAAAGCACAGCTATGAAACTCGGGCTGAAAGCAGGATCTGGAAGGACAGTTAGCCTTCTAAACTAAAAGCCCTAGTTAGTGAGAGCTCTGCGCATTAATGCTTCCTCTCAGCTCACATTGAAAGCATCCAGTTCTGATGATAAATAAGCGCATGTGTTTATAGGGTTAGTGGATGTGGATGAGATCATTCTGTCACTTAGTGAAATGAATTTAATCCTTTTGAGACCTGCAGCGAAATATTTACAGTCCTGCTGCGCCTGCATTTCTGTCTCATTTACATACTTCAGAAATACAGTATCCAGAGGGTTTGTTTTCGTTGGTGAGTTTTGGTGTCCTGCATTAGAAAGCAGATGTTAAATGCTGGAAACCACTCTCCAGGATCTGCTTCAGAACAGTTTGCAGACGCGCTCATTCCTCATCAATGCTCCTTATTCCACTGTCAGGCCTCAGAATTCCCACGATGATTCCAGCACACCTGGGAAAACCGGAACTGGAGCTGTCAAACTAGTTCATGTGTGGCCCAAGCCTCCCATCAAGGTTTGTCCAGTTCCTTGTTTGCACCTCTGTTGTATAAATTAGCTACTTTTGTGTGTAAAAGAGCAGCTAAGCGGTTGATCGTTGGTATTCAGTGCCTTTTGTGTCCCCAATAAAGATCATCTTACTGACCTAAAATCTGAACAATATCAATTTCAAACTTAGTCAAATAATAACATTTCTAGATTAATCACATTGACTAAAAATAATTGTAAGCATTTTACAGCATTTTAAACCACCAAATATCGCTATTTTCCATTATTTAACACTTAAAACACATTTATATTAGTTATTTCTTCACATAGTTGGGTAATTAATATTATATCTAATGTATAGATCTTTTTCTATTATTAAAACAAATTTTTTATACTATATACATATTAATAGGGAAAGCCATTTAATTCAAACCCTATCAAAACCCAGTTCTTTTTTTCACCCTTTTATGCATTTTTTTTTAATGATAATTTTATAATGTCAGCAAATAAACTAACAATTGTCAAAAACTTGTATTGGACTGTAATGTATTTCTTTAAAAAGTAAACAAAAACATTGTTATTAATTTGTATCTTAAAAAATGTAAAATGATGTGTTGGTGAGAAAAATCATGTTTTTGTTTATTTGAAGTATATTTAGATTTTTTATTTTTGTAATGTTTAAATTGATAAAGAATTACAAATTATTGCCTGATAAGATTGTTATTTTTTACAAGTAAATTAAATTACAAATAAAGTAAAGTTTTAAATTAATTTATTTTTACTGACATATATATATTAATAAGAGATATATGGCAAGGGCAAAATATCTGGAAAAAAATTGCCCATACATTAAATTCATGTATCTTTTAAACTGTTGTTCATTTGTCCCTAACAGGGTGGACAAATATTTTACATCTCCCTATCATGACTACACCAAAAGTAATTTTAAAAACTCCTTGATTCTTTTGAATCTTCTGATGTCCAAAAAGCAAAGAACAGCAGCATTGAGCTGAAGCTCTGGTTAGAGTTGCAGGGAGAGTAAATGATGATGTTCTGATGGGAAACAGCTGCTGCTTTGGTTTCTTCAGTCTTTTAATCTGAGCTCAGAGCAGCTCATAAAACTGATGGCTCGATGAAGACGTCTGCTCAGATGATCCAGCATCACAGAGAGCCATTACTGCATGCTTCAATTAGCATATCAAAGATCATCTGCTCCATAAATACATGAAGTGACACGGCTGGACTCATTACAGTTCGTCCGTTCAGAGCATTAAAGGTTATGAGTGGCTCTCAGACTGAACCAACGTTATCCGTCTGACATTTCTGCTGTTTGATGCTGTGACAAATGCCAGCACTGTCACCCAATCACCTTTAATTACACCTGAGCCAATCACACAGCCTAATTAGCCGAGCACACCGCAGGACAATGAGTGATATGGGAATGAAGCTGGCGTGTTTAGAGATTTAAAGTGAACTCTTGTTTCGTGATGTGTTTGAGCTTCTGAAGGATAATATCTACAAACTGAAGATGAGTGTGCTTTTCTTTTCAGTCAGTCTCACGAAACAGATCCAGTTCATATTTCAGCCAAAATCAAATGAGGGAAAAAAGATAATTTATTGGTTTTAAGCAGTTTTGATTCATCCTATTTTAGGCCCAACAAGAATTGTTGCACTGTGACTGTATAAAGAATGCGACTCTGAGACCTCACATGGATGTCCTGTAAAGAGCACATTCAGGGCTTTTCAGAGATATTTAAAGATGACTAACATTAATTTAGTGATCAAATTTAACACCCTTATGGAAACATGATAATATTTTGTAATGATCATTTAAATCTGGCTAATTTTCCAATTGTTTGTCATAAATCAACATCTCAGGAAAATGTTATGGGGTTTCAAATCAAAATATGACTATGTAAGGAAACAGGACATTGATTTCATACATGTCCACTGCAGAGGACAGCAGGAATGTGTTTATTATGCATTCTGGGAGACAGAAGTGAATAGGAAAATTAATTATAAAGCAATATTTCTATAAAAAATTTGATATTATTATGAAAATCTTGCCAAATAATTACTCCCATTATTACACTTTTTTTTCATTACATGTTGTCCCAAGAACACATTGTTATGCAAATTAGATACAGTGTATAGATAATTATATATAATGAGAAAACCCGTTTATTTTACACATATTTTGCATAAAGCAAAATGGTATATCAAATCATTCTGTTATATCTTTCACAACATAGTTGAGAATAAGTTTTATACAAAGTTTGGTATAAAAAATTGATTGGTGATTTTTTTTTAAATCACTGTTTTTGCCTTTTCACATCTATTCATGTGTTTTTATTTATTTAAAAAAACAGGACTTAATAAATCATTAAAGTTGTTTATTTTGTTTAAAAATCTTATAAATGTATAAGGTGGCAAGAGGGGCCTTTTACCCCACACACAGTATTGATACAAACACTTCAGCTAAAATAATGTTTTTTAAGTAATGTCTAAGTTAATACTTAGTTTTAAGTATTAACTAATTGTAATAGTTTGTACTGTTTTCTGCTTATTTTGAAAACTAAAAGAATTATTTTTTGTTCAATAAATATACTGTCATTAAACTATGTTAATATAAAAATATATTTAAAAAAATTCAGAAACAAAATCGTTTTAATAAGTAAAGACTATGAAATTATTGAAGGAGATCCAATAATAATTGAATACAACAAATTATATTTTATTATATGATATGATTAATATCATGTTTTTAAATATGATGGTTTCATTCTAAACATGGTGATTATCTCTAATATGGACACCCAACATAATATATGATATGTACCATCTGAATCTAAGCATGTCATGTCAACAAATGGAAAAGTCAACCATATATTAATTATCATGTTAATTACTGTCCGCCTTTAGCCCCAAGAGCAGGTGCGCTTTTTACCCCAAATACCATACATTTACATATTCTTTCGTTATTTAAAAAATATTACTTTAATTATCTTAAACAAAACTGAATAAAGAAGACCTTTGACCATTCTCATTTGCTACTTAAATCTACAACATTTTTAAAAACATAAAATATTAGATCAAGTAAGCACAGAATCAACTTTGCACTGCTGCGCGCGATCGCGACAAGGATCAGACAAACATACACGTGCATCTTGAAAAGCGGATGTTTTGGAAAGTACTACGCCACGTTTTTGTGCCATCTAGCGGTTTAGATTAAAATAATATCAAAGGCGCCTTTAGCCCCGTTGTACCCTAATATAATATATATGATATATTATATCTATTATATATATCCTGGTTGTTTTTTTTCAGAATGTTTTTTTAAACCAAATGAAGTCTATTTTAGGACCAACAACTTAGCATTGTGACTTTTTTGACAAACATTTTTATAATTTTGGTAATGCAGTCAGACTAATTATTTTTGTGCTTCTTTTTAAATGCTGTTAAATAAAACAAATCAAACAATTTATATATTCATAGATTTTTCTCAAAATGTTGTCATCTTTTAGCAGTATATCAGCATATAGATGGACTCGAAGCTGAACTTAAAGACACTAATCTACAATTATGATTGAATTGATTTCATCTGCTTCAAGCAAAAGTATTTTTACCCTTTGATTTTGGGGGGATTTATGTCCTGGACATTTGCCTCTATATGCAATTAATTTAGAAGTGAATAGTTCTCAAAAATATGAAGTTAGTAGCAAATTACATTGATATTGAAGGACACGATTTACAGGGCTTAAATCTTAAAAATTAAATGCCTATTTAAAAAAAATGAAAAAAAAAGTTTTATTAGTATGAAAGTAAGAACACAAGTTTTGAAGAAAAGATTTATTCAGTGTCAAAATACCACAATGACCACACATTCATCTGGCCAAGAGAGACGACTACAGATTATTCAAACCAGACAAAGAACGAGTTCAGAAAATTACATTCGAAATGTACAACGGCTGCGCCAAATGAATAGAAATAAAACCAGACTGAGAAAAACGGTATTAGCTGAAATTGGTTCCTTTTACAGACAGAATCCAGTGTGAAATTGATCTGGAAAGCTCTAAAAATGGCTTATGGACATGAAATATAGTTAAACTGAGCAGGACCAGAATACATATATAAATAATAATAATTAATATATTCAAGGCTTACAGTATCATTTAGGAAGCATTTATAAACAGATTGAGCCTGGTATGTTTGGTTTTCTGTTAACCAGTACCTCTCGAAGAACAAATCATGACTCAGGCATGAACTCAATACTAATACAGCAGGAAGAGCTAAATCACGAACAGGTTTCCTGTCTGTACTTTGATTAATCCAGCAGTGCACATGTTGAGTAATGAAGACTGGGCATCTGTGGAAAGCTGAACTGGTTTTGTCAGGATCCTGGAAGCGTGTCTGAGGTAGCGTTAGTCCTGGCCCGCTTATCTTCAGCTACACACGAGTCGGCCGGAGCTGGTTTGACAAACAATACAAATCCTACAACGTCTGAAAAATAGACTCAGCAGTGTTGATTAAAGGCAGGAGATTGCACAATAATTCACATTTTGCTGAAATGTAAACATGACCTGAAATTTACTTCAGATCCTGTAAGGAATGACAAATAAAAAAAACATAAAAAATAAATTCATTTATTCACCCTCATACTGTTCCACACCTGACTGACTGACTTTCTTCAGCAGAACAAACGTTGTTTTTTTTATGTATAATAAATGTTAATGAGAACTGTGGCTCTTAAAGGGGTCCTATTATGCTCTTTTACAAAGTCTTGCTTTTGTTTTGGGGGTGTACTAGAACAGGCTCTCATACTAGGTTGCTCGAAAAACATTATTTTTCACATATTTTACATTATTACAGCACCTCTCTCCCCAGTCTGACATAAACGGCTCGAATAGTTCCTGTATCAAATGAAGGCCCGCCTTCTGAAATACGAAATGTGCTGTGATTGGTTAGCGGGGCCAGTGTGTGCTGTGATTGGTTAGCTGGGTCAGTGTGTCTTGTGATTGGTTAGCTGGGCCAGTGTGTCTTGTGATTGGTTAGCTGGGCCAGTGTGTGCTGTGATTGGTTAGCTGGGCCAGTGTGTGATGTGATCGGTTAGCTGGGCCAGTGTGTGCTGTGATTGGTTAGCTGGGCCAGTGTGTGCTGTGATCGGTTAGCTGGGCCAGTGTGTGCTGTGATTGGTTAGCTGGGCCAGTGTGTGTTGTGATTGGTTTGCTGGGCCGGTGTGTGTGCTGTGATTGGTTTGCTGGGTCGGTGTGTGCTGTGATTGGCTAGCTGGGCCAGTGTGTCTTGTGATTGGTTAGCTGGGCCAGTGTGTGTTGTGATTGTTTGGCTGGGCCAGTGTGTGCTGTGATCGGTTAGCAATTTGAGTGTGATTTAAACCCGGATGATTGTAACCACTCTAAGTTCGTCTGCCTTGGGGAAAGCTAGCATGTCTCCGTCATAGTGATAACACTCGCTGCCTTCTCTAGTGCAGCTCAACCAGGTCTCGTCACATTCGTCGAACTTTGTGATATCACAAATCCCAGAAAATATGCGCTGTAGTCCAAATGAGTCGTTCGTTGTAGTTTTTGAAAAGTGATTTCTGTTAACTAAAATATCTCCTTTTGTAAGTGGAACTTTGAGCTTTGTAACTTTGCAGATCTTTTTTATGCTCAAACAGCAACATTACAGACTAACTAAAGTTGAAAAATTGAAAAAGCATAATAGGACATCTTTAAGCTCCAAAGCAAAAGTAGTCCATAGGATACATCAGGGAAATATGAGATGGGGGAAAAATTATATTCCATGTTGTGTTCTCTCACAATATTTTTTTTGTGTTCACTTGCAAAGCTTTTGTGATTGAACACAAAGAGGGAAACAAAGAAATTTGGAAACAATTTCTTTGGACGAAAGAACAACTTTAGTAAACAAATGGGCAAATGCAAAGTTCAAGTGAATATTTTCTTGGACAAAAGCAAAAATTTTGCGAATAAATTAGAGAATGCAAAGTAAAATTCTACGTTTTTATTTAAAAAATGATATTGGACAAAAGCAAATCCTGAGTAAGCAAACGAGCGAATTTGTACAAATTAAACATTTTGACAACATTTTCTTGGATGAATTTGACACTATAGTGATTTAAAAAATGAATGCAAAGTACAAATTCTAAGTTTTGAAAAAAATTATTAGGCGAAAGCAAAATTTTGAAAAAAATTATTTAAAGCAAAACTTTAATGATTCAAAAAGAGCGAACGCAAAGTAAAAATTCAAAATTTTGAAACATTTTTGCATGTAAAGCAAAATTTTGGTGTGCAAAGGAGCGAATGCAAGTTTCTTGAGGGCATGGCCGTCCTTAGCTGACGTGGGGTAAGGTAGGGAGCGGAGGCCCCCTGGGTCCGTTCACCGCCCGGTGTGACCGCACCAGTTGCAACCCCCTAAGGACGGCCCTGCTTGAGGGAATGCCAAACTATTGCTAGCGCACTCAAAAACACTGAGATAATTTCCCCTCCAATCTCATATTCTTCCATCACCAAGTCCTCTTAGAGACTTCGTAGAAAGTCATAGAGGTTTGGACTAAAAGTGAATTATGACAGAACTGTATTGTTTGAATGAAATATTTTAAAAAATATAACAAAAAAGCATTTAAAAGCACTCGTTTAATTGCTTAGAAAACATTAACAAAGTGTGAAAATAGTCTCGTCTTTTCTCATAAAAATCGCCGCATTGAACGAGGCAAAAGTAGATCGTACCACATGGGTAAAGTTGGAGAACTCGCGTGAATCTATACAGTTGTAACGGACAGGAAGGCGTTGTGAACTGTGGATCCTTCCGGCGCTTTCTCCCCGTGAGTCATCAGCTCCTGAATGGTCATCCAGCTGTCCAGAATCTTCTTGTTCCGCTTCTTCATCATCTTGCGCTGGCTGAGTTCAATGATTCCCTCGCCGCTGCTGAGTGGATTCTCCCGCAGGCTCTCCAAGCGGCTCCGCTGCATGAACTCACGCCGCCGCCGTTGCTCCTTGGCACGCAGGAGGTGCTGCTTGCGCTCCTCTTTGCTCCAGTAGCGTCCCATCTTCATCTCGCTCATGGCGTCGTCGTCGGTCGTCATGCCGCCGCTGCGCTCCTCCTTGATCTTGAGGGCTCGCTCCCGGAGGAGTCGGTCGCGGACGGGCCGTTTGGTGATGTACCTGGAGAGCACAAAACAAGCACAGACAGAATATTACTCCAGTAAAGGTATTAAGTACTCCTTTTCAATTTTACTCCAGTAAAAGTACAAAACGATTTGATTTTTAATGTACTTATGTATTAAAAGTAAAAAAGTACTGATCGATGAATTTTTATTGTTGTTTTTTATTAATCTCATTTATATTTAAAAATGTTCATAATTATATGTTTATATAATCCTACTGCTCAAAAAACCTGAGGGAGGGAGGCTTGTCATACACTATCAAAACATTAAATATATTAAACATTACATATATTAAAGTAATGATATTAAAATATCAGTTTAGGTTACTGATACGTCTGGATACTGCTGATGCTTGGATACAAACATATTAGCTTCGGCAGCCGGGAAGACGCATGGGCATTAATTTGTGTTATTTTAATGATATGTTTCATTTTTACCCTCAACCTTCCCCGTTGAGACGGTGATACACAAATGCGGGCATGTTTGCATTCAAGCGTTTCATAGAGTGCACTTAAGCCAGCTTGACCTTTTACAGCAGATTTAGTTCACAAACAACTGGCAGTTTTGACCTAAATATGATTTTCATTTACAATAATACATCCTAAAATTCGTCATTAGTAACTAACTTTTCACGTCATCACTTGCACATACTCAAGCTGATCTCTTGTTCTTGACTCATTCTGAGTCATTTAGACTTCTGAATTCACTTAATCGTTGACTGGAGACTCGCTCTGACTCGTATCATTTGAATCAGTGAGTTGTTTACTGGAGACTCGCTCTGACTAGATCATTTGAATCAGTGAACTGGATTATTTGAACCAGTGAGTTGTTCACTGGAGACTCGCTCTGACTGAATCATTTGAATCATTGAACTGGATTATTTGAATCAGTGAGTCCTTCACTGGAGACTCGCTCTGACTGGATCATTTGAATCAGTGAGTCGTTGACTGGAGACTCGCTCTGACTGGATCATTTGAATCAGTGAGTCATTGACTGGAGACTCGCTCTTACTGGATCGTTTGAATCAGTGAGTCGTTGACTGGAGACTTGCTCTGACTCGATCATTTGAATCAGTGAGTCATTGACTGGAGACTCGCTCTGACTCTGATCATTTGAATCAGTGAGTTGTTTACTTATTTAACAGCTTCATTGAAAAGAATCTGCTCATTCATGAATCGGACACCGCTATCACATCTGATCAACTATCACGTTGGTGACAATTTCTCCAGTTCAAATATGAAGAAATTGTTTAGTAGTGAAGTAAAAAGTACGACACTATGCTTTGAAATATAGTGAAGTAAAAGTTTCTCAAAATGTAAAATACAGATACTTGAAAAATGTAGTTAAGTACAGTAGTGAAGTAAAGACTGGTACCTGGTTCTGTCGCTCCGGACCTTGACCTTCCACTCCATCTTGGGTTCGGAAGGCCGTGCAATCTGCGGACCGCTGAGGGTGAACTCCACCGCCGACTGCTGCTGGATTAACTGCACGTAGCTCTGGTGCTGTCGCGCATGCACCGGGTCATCCACCGGCCGCTGGCACCGTGCGGGGATTCGCAAGTGAGAGCCTTCGCGAGGCGTCTGTTCAGACTCAGACGGGTTGCTGTGGTCGGGACTGCCACTCGGCACCCTTCGGAGCGCCAACAGGTTCTTCTGGTTTGTCAGGCTGACCCTGCGGCGCTCCGGAGAGCGGTCCATGGTTAGCGGCGTGCTGCGCGAGCCCTCGGCCGTGTTGTACGCGCTCGAACTGTCCTTGTCCGACTTCTCGGGATGCTCGCTGATGTCCGCTAGCTTGCGGGATCCCAGCTGATGCGCCTTCATGATGTTCTGGCACTCCATCTGGATGCTGCGCAGCTCCTCGTTAAGCATGCGGAGCTCACGCTCCACGCCGCTGGGCTCCGTCAGGCTGCACTCGATGGTGCTGCTGCGAGCGTAGAAGAGGTCGTACTCGCCGCTGTTGCGGATCTGACACTTCAGCTCCAGGAGCTGTCGACAGCGCTCGTCCTTCTCCTCTCCGCTCCGTCCCGACGCCGAGCTCTGGCGCAGACACCGCGATAGCTTCTTCTGGATCTGTGCAAGGACGCTCTTCTCCGAAGCGGCCGTTGGATCGATGATCTTCTGGTGGTTGTAGGAGCAGGACGCTGTGATGCTTTCGTCTTGAGTTTGTCTGGCCTGCAGGGAGATTCTGAGTGAGAATCATTCAAGCGAAACCAGCATACACGAGACTTCATTAGTGAGTTTCCATGTTCATTTGGGACATGGTATGAACACATGATTATCTGCGCTTGTTTGGATGTTCAGACAGACACAAACGCAACAACAAATGATTCAGAATCTATCATTCTTTCATTTATAATAAAAGCAATGTATTTTGACTTGTTTTTTTGTACAAATATATAAAGATTCTTACATGAGATGCAAAAAGTTTTGATTCCTGAAAAAATTTATCAAAATTAAGAACAAATATCTGCCAATGGGGTCAAAAAAATAAACTTAATTCAGAGTTAAAACCCATAAAAACGCTTAATTTTGATAGATGTTTTTTAGATAAGACTTCATATTTGAGGTCAATTTGCTTTCAAGTAAATGTATATTATTTTAAAAACATTTAGATATTTGTATTGGAAAACAAGACAAAAATACTGAGTAAGAAAATAAAAAAAAATAAATAAAAAAAACTACTGAAAATGACAAAAACACAAAAATGAACTTTTAACAAAAACACTAAACTTGAACTAAAATTAACATGAAATCAGAAAACATAAAAATAAAATCACAATTCAAAATAATTAAATATTATAGCTTTGCTAATATTTTGAATTGGATTTTATTTATGTTCTCTGGTTTCACTTTAATTTTAATTAAGGTTTTAGTAATTTTGTTGTGTTTTTGTCATTTTATTTTAATTTTAAATATGTCTATATAGTATGTATCCAGTTTTTATTGATTAGTTTGAGTTATTTATTTCTGTAAGTTAAACTGCATGAAAATGTCTGAAATAAGTGTACATGTTTTGCACTGTGAACATTTGAATCCCAGTGCAGTGAGATTTGCTCTGACCTCCTCCTCTTCCTCTCGAGCCTCTCTCTTCGTCTCCTCCTCCTCTTCCTCTCGAGCCGCTCTCTTCGTCTCCTCCTCCTCTTCTCTCCTCTGCTCCTCCAGCATTTCCATCTTCAGCTCCTCTAAGAATTCGCTGTGCTCATCATCCAGCCACGGCTCCTCCTGAAACAACACAAAGTGGCTCACCTTACATTCTGCATTAAGAAGATGAAGCTTTTTTGGCCCATTATGATGTGCATTGAGATGTGATGATGACTCCCGGTGAAGAACTCGTTATCCTGAAGCCCAATCCAGCAATCTTTCAGTGTTACTATGGAAATGGGAATCTGTCTGTTCACTCCCATGATGCACTGCAAATGATGTAAGTGGATCAGTTCCTCTACACTCTCAAACTACAAACTTCTTACATCATTCTACTAACTTTATTTCACTCAAAATATGTTATTTGAACATTTATTTTAATATTCTAACACCGTTAAAATGTCCAGCATTCATGTCGTGATTAGAATGTTATTTAAAGGTTACACAATGTTTCTTAGAACGTTCTACTAATTTTATTTCCACCCAAAATATAAAAGTATTTGAATGTTTATTTTTAATATTCTGAGAAATTATGAAAATGTACTAAAATCAATGTTATTTTAGTATCACTGAGACTAGAGAGTTATTGTTAATATTTGATTAGTTTGTATTTTGATGTTAATAGAGATATATTATACAACCTCTTTTTTCATTTTCATTTAACAATTTTTAGTAATTGTGTGGCAATTTAATGTTTCTTATACCTTTTATTGCATTTTTATTTCAGTTTTACAAATAGTTTAAATAAAAAAGTTTAAAGGTTTTATTATATTTTTATTTTATTTTATTCATTATTAATATTGAAGTAACCCTTATTTTTCACGATGTTTAATTTGCAAAATTTTTTTAATCACTAAATTTTCATCAATTTATGATTTTCACTACTGTATAAAAAGAAAAAAAAACTACCCCCAACCTTGGCAACCTTTTTTGTCTTAATTTATTTACCATCACACACACACACACACACACACACACACACTCACTCACTCATTCACACACTCACTCACACACACTCACACACACACACACACACACACACACACACTCACACATACACACACTCACTCACACACACTGATAAAAATGCCAAAAAAAAAGAGAGAGAGAGAAAAATCATGTAAATGGTCTCAAATTATCAAATGATATTAACAAAAGCTATACTAGTATCCCAATGACAGTAAAACACCCTTGAATCACACTAAATCTAAGTAAATGTCAATTGTTTTTATGTTCTACCGTGAAAATTTCACGTGTGTTTGTGAGGACAAACATTATTAATAAACAAATACAAACACTTATATTTGTGCTTGATAATCTCTGTGTGTGGGTTACTCAAGTATAATTTCGTGTAAATCTTGTTTTTGGAAAATAAAGTAATTTAAATCAATTTGTTACCCAAATGGCAAACAGTTTCTTCTCGTTTTAAGCATAAAGAATTGTGTTCAATTTATGCTTAAAACAAGAAATAAGTGTCAATCCAATATGACTAGCCTCTATTTACCAATATCTGCAGTACAATCGGTCTTATTTTAGTAACACTGAATCTACTATTACAGTTATTTTTCATGTTTGGAATTTTATTTGTAGATTTTCTGTTTTCAATATAATTTTAATTAAAGTTTTAAAAATGTTGTTGTGTTTTTGTCATTTAATTTTTTTTAAAATTTAAATATAATAATTTTTATTTACCAGTTTTCATTTTATCAGCTTTTATTTTATTTCAGTTAGCATTTGTTTTATTTCAAGAAGTTAGGGTTAGTTTTAGTTTTAGTTAACCATAACAATCTTTCTTATAGTAAGATGGACTGCTGGGCAAATAACATTAATATTAATGTACATAATATTCATAAGCCATGCAGATGTGTTTTATAACTACCTGCATTTCTGGCCTTGCGACCAGCAGCACAATATTCCTGCATTCTTCACTGGAGAGAACAGCCACTGCTTCCTGTCTGTCCTGAACGTCCTGCCCATTTATCTGTCAATCACACACATCAGCCAATTAGACGCAGCCTTACATTATTACACACCAACAAAATTCATTCATAAATCAATATACATTTACTGGAAATGCAAAATGCCGGTGGGGTGTGTGAGAAGGTTGTAGGATTAGCCTAGTTGCTTTTGAATAAAATATAAAATAAAGTGCGTTTTGCTGAAGAGGGCACAAAGTGAAGATCTGTCAGTGGTCAGAAAAATAAATTCATATAATTCTTAATTCAAAGGGGAAACAAGATTGTATTTCTGACCCCCATTGGTAGATATTTATTTCTTGTTTTTAGCAAAATCACTTAATTTGGAATAATTTTTTAGAAAAAAAAAAAAGATTTTACATCTTTATATCAACATCGTCAGTAAATGGATCTTGATTTAAGAAAGTTTAGATATTTTTACTGGAAACAAGACAAAAGTGTAATAAACTTTAACAGGCAATAAATAAATAAATACATATTTATCAAAACATATCAAAACATGCAAAATGACCTAATTTATTGTCTTGTTTTCTGAAGAAGTATTTGCTAATGGGGTCAAAAACATAATAATCTTGTTTTCCCTTTCAATTAAGTTTATTTTTCTTACCCAATTGGCATTATTTGTTCTTGTTTGAAGCATAAACTCTTCATGCAGCATCTCCATAAATTGATATTGATTTAATGAATGTTTGCGGAGGATTTTATTGGAGAGTGTCGCAGAAACACAGGAACTCCTTGGGATGTTTTCCTGGACCCCTGCTCTCCTGCAGGTCCTGTAGCTGGCGCTCTGGCCGCAGACAATAGCAGATGAATTTACCTGTAAAATACGGTCGCCTTCTCGGATTCGACCGTCTCGCGCCGCGATGCTGTTCGGCTCGATCTGAGAATGAAAGCAGCATATTCCACATTTGAATATTTCACGTTTGAACTTGATGATGTAATTTAGAATTATGGACTCAGGATCTGATTGGTCAAGGCTTCAAGACTCCAGCCAATCCCGTGCTCCCATGTGATCAGAACACTTTAGTGCCCGCCCACTTTTTCTTACTACTAATTTTTATTTTTCGCATAAAGTATTAATATGATTTCTGAAGTATCATGTGACACTGAAGACTGGGTAATGAGTAATGATGTTGAAAATACAGCTTTGATCACAGGAATAAATTACAGTTTAACACATATTCACATAGAAAACAGCTGTTTTACATTCTAATGATATTTCACAATTTTTACTGTATTTTTGATCAAATAAATGCAGCCTCGGCAGAATAGATTCTATCAAAAACATTACAAAACCTTGGTTGTATGGATGTATATAGACCGGGGCTAGTCGTCACACAGTCCATATTCCAGCAACTATCATATTTTGTTAATTTAGATTGTATTTCATGTACTTTTTAAAATTAAAGACAGCAGGATCATCCCATTGTGACAACTTGCCCATATACTGTGACAACATGCCCCATTGTAGCACTCAAAGTGTGTTAAATGGCTTGAATATTTTCAATACCAATATTAATGTTCGAAAGCTTTATTTTCCTATAGTGAAAACTTCAAAGTTTGTGTCAATCAATAGAAACTGACAATATTCACTGGAGTGAAGTGTGACAACTAGCCCCGGTCTCTCCAACACAGTAAATGATTTCATAATTCAGTATCAAAGACATTTTTTTAAAGGATTTTATGATCAAATGTCTGACTTCTTGATCAAAACTACATCTGAGGGTTATGTATGAGTGGTTATGTTGCTCTAATGAAGGTTCATAACCAGGACTAGCAGGAGGTTTGCTTGGGTTCCTCGTGCTTCATGTCAGTGTCTGAGACTGATGTTGGTGCCTCACCTCACTGATGTAGATGGCACTGTCCTCCTCATCATCTGTTCTGTAGCACAGCGTGAGGCCCAGCTTCTCCTGACGGCTCACTCGACGCAGCTCAACCTCCTGCAGAGAGAAGAGACAGACACATATCTCAGTGAGCTCAGCAATGCAAATGATTGCACAGATACTATTTAAACTGAACTGAGCTGGATGATGACATCACTGAATTCAATGATGAACTGTCTTTAACTGAAAAATTAGTGTTTACTATTGTCACTTTGCATTTTTGACACACTATTTTCCTATTTAATACTGTTCAGTTGCTTTGACACAATCTGTATTGTTAAAAGCGCTATATAAAATAAAGGTGACTTGACTTGACTTGACTTGACTAATCATAATATGGACTTTTGCATGCATTGGCTTTGGTTTAAATATGCTTTAATGTTGTCAATGCTAAAGGAGCATCTGTAAAGAAAAATGCACTGAAAAACATTTGGTGTAGGATTTACTTTAAACAATAAATACATTTTCACTCTTTTTTTCTGTAGAACTTTGCAACTTTTTTATGATTTTAAACAATTTTTGTGTTTTTGGTGTAATTTTTTGATGTAGGCTTTAACCATTTTAAAACAATTAAAAACTTTTTTAATGTCTTTTTGGTGTAGGATATGCTTTTAAAAATTTTTATTTATTTATTTATTTTCACATTTATTTCACAAATAATTACAAAGAAATAGCAAGCATCACATTGAATTAAATGTTAAATTTGGAGTAGAAATACTGAAATAGTATTTTATGACTAAATAAGCAATTTAAAACACTGCAATAATATTTCTTTAGAATAATGATTTTTTTTTTAAGTATGTAATATTTATTTAGCTGCTCAATCAATATTATACAATGTAAAAAATGATCCAGTGTCTAAATTAAAATAACTAAAAAATATTTAATGGAGATAAATTGACTTTTTAGAAAACTTTTCCTTTTCTGAAAATTTTTCCTGTTATTTAAACATTTGCTGAATTTATTGAAAAAATGACCTGGATGTTATATTAACCATAGTGTAGCAATATAAAGTATATGCATTATTTCTAAACACCCTTTTTGGATGATTTTGAATGATTTTATTTCATAAGGGCCATGATAACAAAGTTAAAGGTATGTTTTTTATTCAAAAAATCTCATGAAATAGTAAAACAAGATTTACATGTTTTAAATCTTTTAGATAAATTTTGATTAAAAACATATTGAGGCCATTTTTTATGTTCAAAAATCTGAATTTTAATTAAAAAAAATTTCATAGTCTCCTTGTAGGGTTGAAATTTAAAATCTTAAATCATGTTAATGTTACATAGAAAAACAAAACATCCTGGAAATAGAAATAAGGCTGAAAATCAACTCCACGTCTTCAGCGCGTCAAACACAGATCAGCGCTTTGAAGCCTCTTCTGAGAAAATCAGGCCATTAACTATGCACAAATCTGATGTTTCTTTTGTAAATAAGTTTGTAATTATGTGAATGAGCATTCGTTTATTCAGTCGCTCGGTGAATCCCACGCGATACGGATGAAAAATTCATGCAGCGTTTCTTGAGAGTCATTGACAACACAAGCTCAATAATTCAACCAAACAATCAGATTCAAGTTAATTCAATGAACAAAAACAAAGCAAGCACAATCGGGGACACACAAATCCTAGCAGGTGAAATACACGCATGGCTCACAGAGGAGACCGAGAGTCCATATTTCATCCGCAGACGTCCAGCGGCTCACAGAAAAACCTCCAGAACAAAAGCAGAGAAACACTCAATAACAGTAAGGAAAACTGCACTGGAAACAAACATGTGGGATTTACTCATTTACTTTGTCGTGTGCATTCATTCATTCATTCATTCATTGTAAATCTTTGTTGTAAAATAAATTAATAAATAAATATATCTATTCTATTTTAGTGTGACGGCTTTCATGTAGATTTTACTTTCAAAAAAATTAAATTTTGTTTAGTGTAATTTTTTGCTCTAGAATTTACCTCTACATTTATTTATTTGGTTGGAATTTTTGGGTAAGATTTAATTAAACCATTTTATTCTTTTTTTGGTGCAAGGGTCTACATTAAATATTACTTTAAAAAGTTTTTTGTGTGTAGAATTTACATTAAACCTTTATTTATTTAGGTGTATTTTTTGTGTAGGATTTACTTTAAACATTTAATTTATTATTTTATTATTTATTTTGGTGTAATTGAAGAACTGAATTGAGCAATTGTATTTATTTATTTATTTTTTGGGTGTAATATTTTGTGTAATATTTACTTTGTGTGTGTAGGATTTACAAACAAACAATAAAACAATTAATTAATTAATTAATTAATTTTCACTCAAATATTGCTATAATATTTCACAAATAATTACAAAGAAACAGCAAGTATCGCACTGAATTCAATGTGAAATTTTAAAGTAGAAAGAAATAGTATTTTCTTCTATAACTTGTTTTTGTGGTCAGAGAGGAGTCAGAGAATCCATATTTGATCCACAGACGTCCGGTGTCTGAATGATTTCACAGTAAAACCTCCAGAACAGCAGCGGAGAGACACAGTGAGAGTCACTGGCTAGAGCCGCAGAGCACACCTCGGGCCGCTGATCACACACACAGAGAATCAGTCCTGTGATCGACATCTCAGAGTCGTGTGTTCAGTCCTGCGCTTCCTTCCTCAAGCATCACATCACTCGACTGTAATATGATTAAAGCTCCAGAACGAAGCGTGAAGATCGCAGTGCTCTGCATTAATGACTACAAACACACACACAAACCTCCCTCAGCCGACACACACGCACATTCATTGCATTCATAAGAATCAAGCCCGCTCCTTCCCACATGCCTCTGACTCAGACTCGCTTCAGACTGAGTTTATAATCGGATTCATTACACACACGCTTCTGACTCTCAGTTCAGCACTGGGGATTGCATTAGGGGATTGCATTATCATCGTTTACATTATCTGTCAATGGGGTCAGAAAAATATTCTTAAATCAAAGGGAAAACTCTTATTTTTCTTACATTGGCAGATAACTTTTCTTTGAATACATTTTTCAGAGTAACTTGCTTCTGACGTAAATGTAACTTGATGTGCTGTTTTCTGCCGTTCTCTCGCCTCTCTGCACTGTAAATATTAATTGAACACTGGTGTCTTTGATCATGTTTGATGTTTTATAAACGCAATAATCCTGTGCATGTGATTTTACCACGTTTAAGGGGATCTTAGGCTTGATATTAAGTGTAAAACACAGTAAAACATGGTAACACAGCTCTAATCCAGCTAGCAAGGAACATTCTCTGAAGGTTCTTGCAAAGTTATGAACAAATGTAACGTTAATAAAACGTTTGTTCAGAGTCATCAGCACAAAAACATTATTTATACCTTGTTCGTGGAAGGTTATATTTCTGAAGCAGTTTAGTTGGATGATTATGCAGTGTTTTTTAAATGTTACTAGTTTTGTTTCAGAACGTTCAGAGAACATTTAAATACAACATTCGCATAATGTTTGCAACATTCTAAAGTGGAATGTTCCCTTAAAGGGACCGTTCACCCAAAAATGAAGATTCTGTCATCATTTACTCGCCTTCCGCTTGGTTCAAACCTGTAAGACTGACTTTCTTCTGCTGAACATGAAAGAAGATATTCTGAAGGATGTGGTTGACGGTAGCCATTGACTAGCATTGGCATTTTCCCCCATATTATGGAAGTCAATGGCTGCCAGCAACTCTTTGGTTCCCAACGTCATTTAAAATCTCTTCTTTTCTGTTCAACAGCTAGAAGAAACTCATACAGGTTTGAAAAGAACAACTATGCTTTGTTGTTTTTTTTTGGGTGAACTATTCCTTTAACACTCGCATAACCAACAAAAGAACATTGATAAACAAGGTTTTCATAACTTGATGGGAACATTAGTGGAAGGTTCTGGGATCAAACGGGAATCGCTGCGGCTCAGGGAGCGCTGACTCAGGAGGCAGTCTCACCTCGTACTCGAAGTAATGGGTCCTCTCGAGGTCCGCTGGTGTGTTGGAGAGATACTCGCTGCCCTGGAAGTATTCCTGATCCATGGTGTGCAGAGAGAGACAGCTGACGAGAGAAAGAGCACACATCACTGAGAAACACACATCTGATACTCAGACACAGGGTTATATCATTTTACACGGCAAAACATTCAAATATCTAAACGTATCTGAGTCAAAATACATCTACTTGAGAAGCAAAATTAAGATATTAAGTCTTGTTTTCTGAAAAATGCATCAAACAAAAAAATCTTGTTTTCCCTTTCAATTTAGATTATTTTTCTATTTGTTCTTGACTTTTGTTCTCATAATTAAGAGTTTAAATTTAGGGAAAAAAGTCTGAATTGTGAGATACACTGCAAAAACACTATTTTGTCTTATTTTCCAATACAGATATCTAAACACCTTTTTATTACCTTTTTTATTTTTTATTACACTAGCAGAAACATACACACAAAAACACAATACCAAGTTATAAATTCAAATTTGCAAGAAAAAGAGTTTACAAATCTGTTGTTTTTTTGTTGTTTTTTTCAGAAATGTGTCAGAAAAAAGTAATAACTGAGGGATTTTTAAAAAAAATCTCAATTACTTTTTACATTTTTTTTTATCAGTGGTGGAATAAAAAACGGATTGCGAGACGTAAATTCCGAATTCTAAGGAAGAAGTCAGAAGTGCAAGATTTACACTCGAGTTAACTTGAGTTTACTTCTCACAATTCAGATTTTTTCTCAGGATTGTGGAAACAGAACAACAGAAATGCAGGATTTAAACAGAACTGCGAGAAAAAAGCAGTCAATAATATCCTTTAAAAATGTTTGTCTCATGCCGAACTAAAACATTTCAGAAACAATGTTCCATAAACGATGCATAAATAACATTTTAGGGCTAACATTTTGAGATGCTCTTCATCAGACACATCAGAAATAGACATCGATGCATTACTATTTAATACTGTAACTTTTTTGGTGAACTGTGTTGAGTCTATAAAGCCAAAGCATTGAGCAGATCCACTGGAAGTACAGGAAGAGCAATCTACTGAACTGCAATTCAAAGCAATTTAACATGGATGATGCATTCTGGGAAATGAAGTGCTCTTATATTCCAATTTATTTAACATGATGAAATATATAAACTAAATATATATGGGTAACATTTCAAACATAAGGATGAGGCTACTGTAAACGATTTATTTTTTAAATGATTAATTCCTCAACGCTTTTGTCAAGAAAGACAAAGGAACTCTGAAAGTGCACATCAGCATCTGCCGCACTAAAGGGAATTTAGAAACAAAATGCAGGTGACAAAAAGTGCAGGTGACAAATTCTTAATTCTGAATGATGAACGGCTCACTGTGCGGCTTTAAATCACCTCCTAACACGCTTTCAGCTCCCTTCCCAGCATGCACTGCAGCCGCTCTCCATCTCCTGAGGAGAAACCCTACACTTCATCTCGATTCTCCTGAGTGACCGAGGAAAGACGATCGAGCACACGAGCATCGCTTTGGAGGAAACCCTTCCCATCTGACAGGGAACGTTACTCAATAGTTACATGAATGTTAGGACAAAACACTCTTAAAGTACTGTTTATGAAACATTCTTATAACTTTATTAATACAACTTTATCACAATAAATATTAGCTCTACATTCAAAATGTATTAATTTTGATATACGTTCTCATAAGGTTGAGAGAAAATGTTCTGAGATCAACATCCTTATGATGTTATTTGTACTTGATGAATGTCGTCAGAAACGTTTTTGTAACCTTTAAATAATGTAGTGATCATGACAAGAAAACTGGGCATTTTAATGTTCTTAGAATACTGAAAATAAACGTTCAAATAATGTTATGTTTTGGCTGAAAATAAAGTTAGTAGAATGTTGTAAGAAACGTTTTAATAACCTTTAAATAACGTCATGGACATTTTAACATGTTAACATTATTAATGTTGTAAGAAACACTTGTAAATCACGTCAAGAAAACATTTTTACATTCTTCGAATACTGAAAATAAACGCTTCATTAATGTTATATTTTTGGGTGAAAATAAAGTTAGTAGAATACGGTAAGAAATGTTTTTGTAACCTTTATGCAATGTTATAATCCCGAAAAGAAAATGCAGCGTTTTAGAAACATTCCCACAGTGTTCCCAAACAGCATTCCCACAGTGTTCCCAAACAGCATTCCCATTGCATTCCCACAGCGTCCCCAAACAGCATTCCCACAGCGTTCCAAAACAGCGTTCCCACAGCGTTCCTAAACAGCATTACCACAGCGTTCCCACAGCATTCCAAAACAGCATTCCCACAGCGTTCCCACAGTGTTCCCAAACAGCATTCCCAAACAGCATTCCCACACCATTCCCAAACAGCATTCCCACAACATTTCCAAACAGCATTCCCACATCGTTCCCAAACAGCATTCCCAAACAGCATTCCCACAGCAAGTGTGCAGCTCACCTGTCCGACAGGAGGAAGGGGCAGAGATCTGGCACCGGTGGCGAGACGGGACGCAGTTTGGCCAAAGCCATGATGTGCTCGAAGGTGATCTCCGTCTGCGTGCACACGTCCTGCACCGACCCTTGACCACGGGGCTGAGGAGTCCGCCGGAGCACCTGCACCACGATGGGGTCTTTAGCACTACGCAGAGCTTCTGCTGCCTCCTCATGGCTGGCTCTCGACAGATCCCTCCCGTTCACCTGCGGACCGCGAGACACGATGCTATGACTCACACAGAATACATGAACATCATGAACATCCTGCTAAACTTCTGCTTCTGTGTTCCTAACAAGAAATACAGGTTTGGGCATACATTTAGGGTTTGCGTACTTGAATACATTTATTGCATATACAATTTCCATGCATTTGGATTATGCTGTTTTAAACAAACTAATAAACTTCACGTGATTCATATTTGTCAGTCATTCATAAACGAAACTGGTCAGAATTCTGCACTCAAAAAATCATGGCATTTTGCATCCATTTCATTTTATTTAAATAATCATTTTCTCAAAATGCATTTATTGAAATGGCTTAGAATCGGCATAAATCTATTCACCGAGAAAGCAATGAAATTTATTCAGTTAAAAACGGTGTTACTTTAGAATCATTGAAATACCATTATAGATTTATTTAATATTTTGAATCATTTTTATTATTTTGTTTTTATTGTAATTTTAGTTGTTTTATTGTGCTTTTGGTATTTTTTAGTAGTTTATTTTATCTAAAATTAATTATTATTTGTATTTAAAATATTTTTTTTTATTTCAGTTTAAGTTTGAATTATTTTAGTACAATTAAACAATTAAAATGACAAGTGTTGCCTTTGCAGCTAGCTGAAATAAAAGTTGTTCTAATATTAGGTTTTATTTCAGTCAACATTTATTTAATTTCAAGCAACGAAAATGTTTTTTTAAGATTGTAGTTTTATTTTCATTTTAATTTGAGCTAACTATAATAACCCTGGTTAGCATGAACATGGTTAAATATGGCTAGCTGTGAAACAAACCACATTCAATTAAGTGAAATAGTATGAGACTGAAAAAAAGTATTTATTGATAATAAATATATAAATTTGGTGATTGTGTATTTAAAACACATTCAGTTTATTAGTTCTATTGCAGAAATCTGACCTGTGTCATTGGCATATGACTGACAAATATGATCACATTAAGTTTATTAGTTTGTGTTAAAACTGCATAATCATAAACAAATGGAAATGTGATGCAATTCAAATACATAATCATAAGTTATGGCCTATACACTCTATTTCAGGAGCACAGACTGAGCCGCTCTGTGTCTATTCATCAGGAATCTGTAATTAACAGATGAGAGGTGGAAGGTAACTAATTCTTAATTCTTAAATACTTCCGTTACAGTACTTGAGTACATTTTTTCTACTTTCTTGAGTATAATTAAATTGTAGTACTTTTACTTTTACTTGAGTAAAATAAAACTCAAATATTCAACTTCGCTACATTTATTTTCACCAAAAGTACAAAGTACAAAAACAATAAAAAATAGACAAAGGAGGCGCAGATGGAGAAAAAGATCGAGTCGGCGTTTGGCGGTCGCTTTTCAAACTGCTGGGGTGGAGACTGATTGCTGTTAAAGACCCATGTTAAATCATGCGGCCGCACTGAGGAGCTGTCTGCAGTAAATCACACACGAGAGCGCACGATTCCTTCATTCATGATCATATTCATGCCACTCTAGTGTATACAGCGCTCGACTGGATCATCATTTCAAACCGTTCATACAGACATAACAGACTGAAATCAAAACGCTGAATTTACAGCTATTAAAAGACACCGACTAAACATTTTGATTCTGATCTGTCTGAGTGGCTCTTGTCAACTTTCAAATCAACCAATGGGGTGAGAGTGGGCGGGACTATCTGCCTGACTGACCAATGACAGACAGGGGGTGTGTTCAGGAAACTTGACTTAAAACAATCCTATTTTAATCAACATGTTCTCATTTAGATTAAAAATAACTAAAGGTAGAACGGAAATAAAAATGAATAAAAAATATACAGACATATTCAAATATATTAATAATAGATTGTTGTATTAAATTGATATAATTGATGTATAAAATAACTAAAACAAAATTAATTAAAACTATATAGACACAAAAACAATAAAAAGTCTAAACACAAATTACTAAAACTAGAATTAAAATGAAAACAGAAAATATAAAAGTAAAACTAATTAAATATATGAAAAACTATTATAGTGTATCAATGATATTAAAATAAGAACATAAAAGCCTTTTCATTGTGACCTGTTTTGGTAAACATGATCAACTTTATCTTCTTAATTACTGTAATGAAAAAAATATATCAATTATAAATTAAGTAAATAGAAAACAAAATAAAAAAAATCATTAGACTTAAATAATGCAGTTAAAAAATTTAGATTTAAGATAAATATCAATCTACTCAAGATCTTATGATAACTAAAGTAGAAAATAAATAGCCTTTTATAATAAACAAACATTTATCTTCCAATTGCAATTGCTAATGTAAAAAATTAATGTTAAATAATTAAGCAAATTATGTAAATTAAATAAATATAAATAAAAATTCATAAAAATGAACTCAAATAAAAAATTTTGAATATTAAATTGTTGAGTATTTTTGCACAATGTAGTTTTCGGTATATCTTCCTACGACCATGAGGGGTTCAGGCTACACACTCGGCAGTGCATAGTGAACACTACTGCACTTTAATCTATCCTATATAATATGTTAAACACGCACAATTAAATAACAGCCGACCACATTTTCACATATTTCATGTTTGGTTTGAGCAATCGTCTGGGTCTTTTATAAAGGACTGTTTTCACTCAAATGAACGCCAGTGTTGAGAAAGTGAGTGTGGATTGATTTCAGTCGACAGCTGCGTCCGCTCTGAAGATATTAATGACACACATTATACATGATATTAATTTATATATATTTCCACAGACGACCTCTCCTGTGTAAGCGCTGCATTCATCACCTGCACTGCCAAAAAGATCAAAATCAGCACAAACCTGGTTCATCTGTCAGAGAGCTTTAAACCGTCAGCGTTGACAGGCGTTAAACAACAACATACGGGTGACTATACTGCAGGGAACTAAAACTAACACTGTCAACACTTGTTTCTTCAAATAAAATATACTTTAACTTATTGTATTTATGATGCCAAGACAACATCTCTCCTTTTCATTTATTGCTTGGTGTACTAAAATAACTAAAAACTAAACCCAAAATAAAAATTAATCAACAGTATTTAAACATTTATAAAAAAAATTAAAATAATAAAAGGTCCAAAACCTTGGCATTTTACTAAAACTTAAAATGATAATAATATCAAATAAGTTACAAAACAGAATCTAGAAGTATAAAATAAGATAGACATATAAAAAAATACTAAACTTTTAACTAAAATAAAAACTGACAAAATTAAAATGAAAACAGAAAATATAAAAAACTAAAATATGAAAAAATTAATAAAAATAATGTAGACATATTTTAAAAAACAAAACTAATAAAAGTGACAAAAACAACAAATTACTAAAATAACTTTAAAAGTAAAATGAATAGAGAACAGACAAACATAACAAAAATAATATAAAATTACTGAAAATAATATAGATATTAAAAAAACTTAAAATAGCAAACCACAAACAATGGAAAACAAATGCCATAAAGCATATGACAAAAAAAAATCAATAAAATGACTGGTAAACTATAACATACGTCACTGGACGCTGACGTAGCACTGTTTCTGAGATAACCTTGAAAGGAACACAAAGCACTGCGCCTTTGGAGAGAGAACCAGCAGATCGTTTCCCTGAATGAACGCAAAAGAGTAGGACGGAGGCTTTTAACGATTAATCGAAATCCTAGGATTCCTGCAGTCCTCCAGCCCACAGCGCTCGTCATGCTCCAGAGACCACGCTCATGAGAAATTCTCTGTAAAACTAAAGTTACTTAAATATAGAGAAAACATTATTAGCTATACAACACAATCACCTTATTATTATTAAAATCCACTCCTATATATATTCCCACACACATGAATGATTAAATATATAAATATTAAATAAAAAAGAAAAATTATATACACATTAATTTATCATTATTATTATATCTACTACAGTATATATGTACGTATTTATTGTATTATATTTGATATGTATTATTGTATATTATTACATTATATATACATTTAAATAAAATATATGTAAAAAGTAAGATATTTAAATATAAATGTATCTACACATGCAAAATATGTGTTATTTAGATACTATTAAGGTTTTTGTTATTTTGATGATTTAATATCCTGTAAATAATATCGAATGTTTTTGATTTAATTTGAGTTTTAGTCATTTTGTTGTGTTTTTGCCTTTTGTATTAGTTTTAGTTGTTTTAGCACATGTTGCCTTGTGAACAAGCTGAAATGAAATAAGCTGGATTGGATGAAGTTTTTGATGAAGCTCTATGAGAGAATCCTGCAGGGCTGTTCTGTCTCACACACAATCTAGCAGCAGACGCTGGTCTCTGAATTTGAGAGCATTAAACAGGCCACACGAGCACATCTCCAGACCGAAAACACCACAGAGTTTAATCCAGAATCTGCCTCTCATTGATCTGGAGGAGATTGACAAGCATACTGTTATTAAACACATTTATTACAGTGAGACACAGTGAACTGATGGAGGAGGAAACGAATGGAGCCGGTATTTCATAATGAGTGTAATTAATTTCTCCTCGACTCCTCATTAAATCATGTCTGACAGTGTTTCTACTGTGGGACAAAAGCCTTTCACACACATGAAGGAACAAACTAAATCACTCTTTACTTGAACTCCCCCATCATCCATGCTGAGAAAAACGACTTCTATCATCTGTTTTCAACCAAAAATAATTGATATTTAATAATAGTCAAAAATACATATTTTATATTTTAATGGATATTTTATATATGAATATATGTTTATATATATTTTCTTATATACCATATTTGATCCATTATAAATATTTTGTTCACCGTGTGTTTCAGTTTGCTTGAAACTGCCTTGAAATTGATGTCCCATAAATAAAAATGTCATTAAATTAGAAATAAGGGGTTTTAAATGTGTGTGTGTATTTAACTAACGATTTTCATCAGAAAATATCATATTTATCTAAGAACAGCATATTTTTATCTCACAGAAATATTTTAGCTTGATCATCCCGTGCATTTTCTATATTAAACTTATTTCTAAAATGTCAATTTCTTTTACTTCATTTTTTTACTTTTTTGATTTAATGTAAATGTAATTAGTTTTAAATCCTGAAAATATTTATATCCGCAAAAGTTCTGTCAACTATGAATGAAAAAAGTTCCTCACGGTTTGCGACCAGCATCATGTGATGTGATTTTCTTCTGTAATACAACACATCACCTCACCATTTATTTTCAATATTTTATCTACAATAACCTATTTTTAAGCATTATATTAACTATGTTGAATACATGCAATATTTTTATGATTTCAATTCAAAATATATTCAAGAAAATAGCATGAGGTTGGCCAGATATTGATATTATGATATTATGTGTAAAACGGTTGCCATATATGAGACATGCTTTCATTCTCAAACAGCGGCCGTTGTGTGCCGGGAATCAATTCAGATTTCATAAACACAATCCAACATGAATGTGAAAGGAGCGATCTCATTATTATCAGATCTGAGTTCATCAGTCACGAGCAGCAAACATCACTGCGCTGTTCCTCACCGTAACTATTAGCTCTATTTAACTCTGTATTGACAGCTTTAGGATTGGACAGCACTCGGTCACGTGACAATAGCAGTACAGTATGCAGTATACAGTACAGACAGTACAGTGCTGAGTACAGTACAAATACAGCATTGAGCTATTATATAGAGAGCGCAACAGTCAGCTGCAGAAGTAACTGATATACATAAACCGTTAAAGACAGAACTGCTGTGAGTTACAAGGTTGTTAATCAGTGGTTTAAACCATCAGCGCACGTAACTTCAGCTCATTTAGCTGCAGAATTCGTTTTTGAAGAGCACTTTTTCTTTGTGGTATTTTCAGTGTGAACACATTAATCACACTATTAATAGTAAAACTGCCATAGAATAGTGCATACAATAGATTAAAAAAAGAAAATGTAATTTATAATAATTATAATTAAACATTAATTAAATTAATGAATTAAATACATAAAAAATATTAAATAAAAGAAAAAGTCATTATAAAACAGATTGAAATAAGTTATAAAAATATAAATAATATAAATTACTACATAATTATAGTAAAATAAGTAAATCATTAATTTACATTTAAACAATAACCAACAAAATAAACGATAAAACATATTAAAAGTAAGAATATGAAATTAGTAATAAATACAAAGCTAACACTACCACTTTTACATACTTTAATAAAAAGTAATGAATAATTACATTTAAATATTTTTTTTTGTAATAAATAATAAAAATTTGATTGAAATGAATAAGTAAACAACAAAATAAATATCTTAATAAGATAATTAAATAAATAGTATACTACAAAACGACATAAGTACAATTGGGACGCATCGACATCTTGTTTCTTTGGTCGTTTGGTAAATTTTTTCAAATACTTAATATTTTGCTTCAAATCAAAGCTGCATTGGTTCATGGATAATAACTCTTCAATGAAGACTTCTATAGGAATCACTATGGGAAGCATGAATGGAAAAACACTTCTAGAACCAGTGCTGCTGAAAAACTGGACGACTGTGAAGCCCTGAGGTGAGAGAAATCGTCCTCCATTAAAGAGAAGTTACATTAATGGCCTGAAGCGTCTCCCGGCTTCATCAACACGTCCTCCGTCTCTCTGTTCAGCGTTTGAGTGAGCGCCTCTGACGGAGACAGCGCTGTCTTCATTAGTCTTCCTCCTCGGGTTAACCAGGAGAACAGATCGATTACTGATGAGAAACACACCAAACATGCCGGCGGACCTAGCAGACAACTTCAGTGTTAAATCTGCCCTCAAGCACTCTTATATATAGCTGGGTTTCAATCTGGGGTCCTGGGAGCCTCAGGGGCCGCAGACGAGTGGAAAAGCTTAAAATAGAGACAAAAAGAGAGAAAAAAGAGAAAAAAATAGAGAGAAAAAAAAATGAAATTTAAATAATAATAACTACGCGAAATATCATTCTATTAATTATATTTAAAATATATAAATATTTTTAAATAATGCGTAATAACAATTTAAATGAATAAATAATCAATTATTTTAAATAATTATTCAATATTAAAAAATACGTAGTAAAGTAATATTTAATAAAATAAATACAAATAGTACCAATTTAATATTTAAAATCTTAAAATAAACAATGTTGAAAAATATTATTACATTAAAATATTAATAATATTAGAAATATTAAAAATGCTAAAAAATTTCTATCTAAATAAATATTAAACTCTATAATCTAACAATGGAAAAGTAGAATTATATGTAAATCATTACATCTTATAGTTTAAATAAATAAATATTAAACATAAATATTTAAATATTCATAGTTTAAACTATTTAAGAACTAACAAACATTTAAATAAATTGTATTTAAAGAATAAATACTTAAAGCCTACATTAAATCACAAACCTATAATTAAATACATTAAAATAAATAATTAATCAAAATATAATATGAGACAATATAAATCGCAAAAGAAATGAGTAATAAATAAATAAAACAATGCAGTACTATAGTGAGTAGAAAAATCTATTAATTTATCTTAACAGAAAACAACAATTTTCCAAATACTCTTTTAATATTAATATTTTATATCGTGATAGTATAGACTACACCTATTTAAATGAGTCTAAATAGGATATTTATACATGAACATACATAGCTATAAATGTCAGGATCGGTGTTTCACATGAGATCCTCTGATATACAAATGCACACAGATCACGTACTGTAAGCATAAACACAAAGACAGGAGTAAACATCTAAGAATCATCTTCACAAACACAGAACAGATCTTGTGTTTCTCCTCTGAAGACGAAAAACAAACTCAGCGTTTCTGACAGGAGCAGAGCAGCAATTAACCACAATGCACTGCTAATTACCCAAAGTAAACAGAGAGCTCCTGTGACGGCCCTTGGGCAATAAACTCAGAAACACGCCTCCGACTCGTTCGATTCTCATTATCGATTCTCGATGCTTTTATCCAAAACCACTCAAGCTATGAATCTGATCAGTTCATGCGCTCCCTGAAAAACGAACCCATGACCTGCTGTTGCAAGTTTTGAACTTTTATCATGCAAATATCTAATTATTTTTAGTTATCTATGAATCCCTGTCACTGAATCAGTTACACAAACGAATGAATCAGTGTGGATGACTCTCTGAAGATTCGTCTGACTGCATCATAATTAACAGCAAAGCTTTCCAAAAGCACACAGCCAAGTCATCTGCTCACGTTCATCTGCTGTTTACACACGGATGAGTAGTAAAGCGTCTGCTCGACTCCTGCTGTCCTGCAGATGAACTCACATCACGACACCAGCACAGAGACGTGATGAGAGCAACACAGCTGAGGACCAGCTCAACTGATGCTGAATCTCAGACGCCACAGAAGAGCTGAAACACAAACTAAAGACCCAACTAATACTGTCAAAAATTATGTGTACATTATGAGTAGAATATTAGGCTATTTGGAAAGTAGTTCACTTCTATTATGTTACATGACTCTAGTCGCTAAAGTACAGAACTGTTAGATGTGTTTAAATCAAATTTTATTTTAATATTTTTTTATTTATTTTTTAGTTACTACATTTATTAGAGTTATATACATTATTATTCTAATCAAATTGTTTAAAATTTAACTCAGCTTTATTTGTGTAAATCAGTTACTTTATTTTTTAATATTGCATATGTAAATATATATGTCTATATATTAAAACATTAACTTATTTAATTTACTCATTGTAGTCTTTTTAATACATTTTGTTATTTAGTTTAAAACTCTCAATTCTCACTATCTTACGTTTTAAATAAATTTTAAACTTTTTTTTTTTTATATATATATATATATAATTTATATAATCCAATTTTACTTTATATAATTTATTTGAATACCTTATTATGTTATGTTATTTAATAAAATCTCATTTATATTTATATTTTCCACTTCACAATCATTTTAATTAAAGTTTTAATCATGTGCTTTTGTTATTGGTTTTTATTCAGTTTTCTATATATTTTTTTGTGTTTTTTTTAGTTGATTTATTTCTAGTTATTTTAACACTTCAGATATCTTATTTTTTAAAATAGTGTCAATTATCTTTACCTGAGCATTGTAATACGTTATAAAACAGTGTGCAATAATATGTAACGAATCATCCACTGAAGGCGAGCGTAAGTGAGAACCCAAGTGAAGTTTATTTACAGGTGATATCCAAACAAGAAACACAGACTTTACTTGACCAGACAATCCTGCGACCTACATAAACCGACCTAGACCAAACCAACATCGGGTAAATACATTCAATCCCGCAATGGCACAATGAACATGAGGGCAATTTATATTAAACAAAGAGGGTCACATGACAAGAACCAACCAATGAGAAACAAGACACATGACTAAGACAACCAATCAGAACATGACACAATGAACAGGGGAACCAATGACATGAATACATGAGGGCAAGGGAAGCATGACACAAACGGGGACCATGAAACAATTACAAAATAAAAAGACATGAAAACAAGAACATGAAAAAAAACAGACCTTACATATCTCCTTCGGCTCACTCTAAGGGCGGCTCCGACGCTCCTAGTATGTAACATCCACCCCACCCACACACCCCGGGGTGGTACTGGAGGTGTCCCGGGGGCGGGATGGAGTCCATGGCCCGTAAGCGGAACAGTTAGAGAGGGGGGCCTGGCAGTGCGGGGGAGCCATGCGGAGCAGGCAGAACCGGGGTGCGAGCCATGCGGTGCAGGCAGATCGGGGACCCATGGCGGAGCAAGTCCGACCGGGGCCATGGCGGAGACAGGCCGACGCGGGAGCCATGGCGGAGTCAGTCGACCGGGACTTATCAGGTGCTTTTGTGCAGCCCCACGCTCAAAACTGCGACCTCCCGCCATACGGAAGGGCAGCAAGTGTGGCATGACCTCGAAGACAAGCGTTGCTTGATACGCTGCGTCAACATGGGATGCCTGCGCACGCACCGACATGCAGAGGTGTGTCCCTCACACTATCAATCAGGGTCTTTTGAGTCCTTGGCCCACCTCCCGTTCTCAGTAAGCTTTGATCTATAGCCACCCCGCCACAATCCGTAGGAATCTTGTAGATAGTCGTGACGTGGAAGTCTCCTGCATGCGGCCATCTTGGCCGTGACTTCAGCCGTGGCGGCCACTTGGGCCGGGACTCACTGTGGCGGCTGCCATCTGTGAGCAAGTCTGGCTTTGCAGACTGACGTGAGCCTGGCCCCTGTGGTAGCAGCATGACGTTAGCAGACTCTGGCTTGGCAGACATGACGTGAGCAGGTTTTAACTTGGTGGACATGACATGAGTAAATTTGGACTTAACTGGCATGGTTTGAGCAGGTCCTGGAGTAGCAGGCATTACGTGAGCAGGCTGTGGCTTGGCAGACACGACGTGAGCAACCTTTACTGAGAAGGCGTGCTTAGCAGCATGACATGTGAACAGGTTCAAACTTGGTAGTCTGACCTGAGTACTTTGGTAGAGGTGCTGGAGTTCTCCTCCACGACCCCACATGAAGTGCAAGCCACTCAACTGCAGAGCAAATGTCTATGTACTTTTTCAAGTTACCAGTGTGGGTATTGCTTGGCATTAATGTGATAGGCATGAGATAGCCCAAACAGAAACTGTCTTTCAGAAGTTATTTTTAAAAGCCACCTTGTATCCAGTTCACAAAAATCTTGCACAGATTCCTCAACTGAGCGAGTACCTTAAACGGGGGCGAACTATGCATCTGCGGTTCATTTTGGCGGTGGTCGTAGTCTCTGTAACCGTTCATCCACTGAAGGCGAGCGTAATTAGAACCCAAGTGCGAGTTTATTTACAGTTATATCCAAAAATCCAAACAAGACACACAGACTTTACTTGACTTGACAAAACAAACCAATGGAAACAATACCACTGACTAAGACAAACCATCGAACATGACACAATGAACAGGGAACCATGGCATGAATACATATGGCAAGGTAATCAGGACACAACGGCCATGAACATTACAAAATAAAGACATTAAAACATGAACATAAACACAACAACACATTACATATAACTTATTGAGTGTAAATTGTTAAGTTTTATTTCACATCTAATGAGCCAGCCTTATTGGGACCAAAGCCCATCCCTACACCGAAGCCTACCATACATTATTTGCAACCCCTTTTTTTTATTATTTCTTCATTTTTTATTGCGATGTGTGATATGAGATTTGAAAAGGGAGAAAAGAAGTTCGCCAAAAGGCAGATTCGAACCCAGATCGATCGCGTCAAAATGAGTACAACACAGGTTTTACCATCTGCACCACTGGAGCTGATGATTCATGAATTCTTTTGTAATGTTGACAGCCCAACTACATTGGGGGGTGGATTACTGGTAAATAGCTCTGCCAAAAAGGCTATTTGCACTTAGTGTAAATAGACATTCAGATTTTTTTTTTTTATTCCCAACAGAAACAGTTGCCCACAGAAAAAAAAAAACAGGGGGTGCTGCAGCACCCTCACTTCCCGCGCCTATGGATCAGATACTATTTTGTGTGTGCTACTGTCATCATTTCGACCGCAAACATATTCTGTTACTATTACTACACTACACTACACTTTTCAATTAATTTAATTTAATCAAGTATATTTAGGTTTATAACGGCTTTGGTTCTTACCTTATTGATGAACAGGAAATATAGTTTGCGAGTAAAGCTGCAAATTATTTCATTAACGTCAGCTGCCTCCGTAATAATCTTCTGATACATACAAGTAAAAATCAATGCACGGCATAAATTATAAATGAATTATTATTAATAATTCTGCAGAATATTAGCGAGTGGTTTTCTCCGTAATCTTGCACATGTCGTAAGTGTGAGTGCAGGCCAGCGGGGGATAATCACACTTGGGCTCGGTTCAAGGCAACCATCTAGTGTGAGAACACCCTTGTTTTATATCTGTTTTAGTTTTAGTACTTAAAAGTTATTTTATTTCAGTTAGTTGCCAAGCCAACATTCTAATATTTATATATTATGTACTACGATTCTAATATTTATTAATTGTCAAAAACAAATTTCTTTTACAATTTAGTTGTTTTGTTTGTTTAATGTTCAATTTTCATACTGCTTTTGCTGGTAGTTTTTTTTAGTTGAGTTTATTTTTAGTTTTAGATATATATAAATATATATCATATATATATATTATAAATTTCCTTTTAGATTTAGATTTTGAGTACTTTAACTAATTATATAAACATTATTATTTCTGTTATTGCCAAGGGCAATTGTTTTCAATGATTATTTTTATTCATGATATTTTTTTTATTTAATTTGATTTATATTAGAATGTCTGTTCTGCTTTATGACATAATGCACCCATCGTGCCCTGGATGACCAAAAACACTATTCAGACTGAAACACATTTACAAAAATACTATCCTAATCAGATTTCTACACTGTAAAAAAATATTTTTCCAAGTTGTAAATAAAACAAAGATTATTAGAGAGTACATTATACAAGAAAAAACAATTTCAGTCTTTCTACTTCAAAAGTTCACATTTAATTCAGTGTTGTTTCTTTGTAATTACTTGTAAAATTTACTAGCAATTTTTGAGTGAAATTTGTTTCTACACCAATTTTTGTCATTATTGTCATTCCATGTGTTTGATTGAGACTCTCTTTCTCTGCTCAGATGTAAATGGATTCAGGTCTGCTTTTGTCCTTCCTCTTTTATCAAGCTCTCCAGCCAGACGCATCCCATAATGCAGACGTCTTATCAGGGTCTGTGCCGCGATCCGGGCGAAGCTCTCACGGTCGCTTTGTGTCCCGTATCCCTGCATCGCTCACAGGCGATAAAGCTGCGCTGTTCTGATAGTACGAGCGTTTGTGGAAATGTCAGAGCGGATATTGAAGCGCAGAGATCTGGCAGAACAGCACAGACCATCTGCTTATTAACCCTCTAGGAGTCTCTAGGAGAATCCCACAGAGACACCACCACGCCGACAATGAGGACGATACCGTCGCCTCAAACAAACACATCCTGAGAAACACGCCTGTATCCAACGCTGATGAAACACAATGACTGTTATCAAACCGGTTTCTCAAACATCATTCCTGTACTTAACAAAAACCACACAAAATTAAATAAACCAAATAAATTAAATATATAAAATACAATTTTTTTTTTAGTTCACTACAGTTCCCAAAAAACTCACTAACCTGAATACAAATGAATAAACACTAATAACCCACTAAGAAATGTTAATTTTTAAATTATAAAATAAATAATAATTATACATGTTATGCTAAGATCAAACACACACAAACAAAATCACAAAAAATTAAACTACTTTCAACCATATATAAAAACCTATAATATCTTAATCGATAGAAAAGAACACGTATTGGTTAGGTCTCGAAGTTGACTTGTCTAGTTTAGTATCATATATATCATATAGTTTTTATCAATATTTTGAAGTGTTTTTATTTTTTTTAGATTTTTATGTTATCATTTTAAGTTTAGGTATTTTGTGTTTTTTGTGTCATTTTATTTTTGAGTTTTTATATATTATACATATTATTTGATTTAACACCTATATTGTTTTGTTCTTGTTTTTTTAAAATGTGTCTATATACTTTTTATAATTTAATTTTTCAGCTTTAGTTTTATTAATAAAACTTGAACGTTAGTAATGTTGCCTTGGCACCAAACTAAAAGTAGTTATTGTTACTAATTCACTTTCTAATTGTCTAATTGTCACTAATTCACAAACACTTTCTTACAATCATTTATCCATCAGCAGCACAGGATCTGCTCCAGTTTCTCTCTCCAATGTTTCTGTCTCTATGATAAAGTCAATTAACGAGTTCTCCTTCTGTCTGGTAGGACGGGTCAATTCTGCCACGACCAGACGCCCGTGTTGTGTGTGTGTGTGTTGTGTGTGTTTCCATTCACAGCACAAGAGAAGAGCTCAAGCTGTTCACACACAAACACACTGAAACCAAACATTTCATCACGTCACCCGATTTACGCCCGTGATCACTGCTGTGAACTGCATTAAGGGTTGATTTGGAGATAAATCATGTGTTCAATGAGGCTCTGCACTTGCTGCTCAAGAAACATGTCTGATTATTATCAATGTTGGAAACAGTTGTGCTGCCCAATATTTCTGTAACTGTGACGCATTTTATTTTTCAGGATTCACAGATCAATAGAAAGTTCAAAAGAACAGCATTTATTTGAAATATAAATTTTGTAACATTATAAATGTATTTACTGGCACTTTTGAACAATTTAATGCAACCTTGATGAATAAAAGTATTAAATTCTTCCAAAAAAACTTCTGAATAGTAGTGTTTGCACACAATGTATTGAACTTTGTTTAATACAATGAAATATTAATTATGAATTTAAATAATAATAATACTCAATGTGCCCCTGGTATGGTCACTCATGGCAAAGCAGATCCTTGGTGACAGACGAGACAAAGTGAGGTTCAAAAGCCCCTTATGATGACGATTAAATCAAGGCTTTCGGGGTCACCGGGGCCCCACCCTGGAGCCAGGCATGGGGGGGGGGGGTGCCTGCGAGTGCCTGTGGCCAGGTCTGTGCCCATGGGGCCTGGCAGGGCTCATCCCGAAACCATGATGTGGAGTCGCTCTTCGGTGGGCTCACCACCTGCCAGAGAGGCCGTAGGGGGCCAGTGCGTTGTGATTTGGGCAGTGGTCGGGGCCGGCCGACCCAAACCTCGGGTGCCAACTCTGGTTTTTGGGAACTGGAACGTCCCCTCACTGGCAAGGAAGGAGCCTGAGCTGGTACAGGAGGTTGAGAGATACCGTCTAGATATAGTCGGGCTGACTTCCACTCACAGCTTGGGTTCTAGAACCACTCTTCTCGACCAAGGGTGGACTCTCCACTATTCTGGCGTCGCCCAGGGTGAGAGGCGGTGGGCTGGTGTGGGCTTGTTAATAGTCCCCCAGTTCAGCCGCCATGTGTTGGAGTCCACCTCGGTGAATGAGAGGGTAGTCTCCCTGTGCCTTCGGGTCAGGGAACGGTCTCTCACTGTCATTTGTGCTTATGCGCCTAACGGCAGTGCAGAGTACCCAGCCTTTTTAGAGTCCCTGGGGGGCGTGCTGGAAAGCGCTCCCACTGGGGACTCTGTCGTTCTACTGGGGGACTTTAATGCCCACGTGGGCAGCGACAGTGACACCTGGAGGGGCGTGATTGGGAGGAACAGCCTCCTTGATCTGAACCCGAGTGGCGAGTTGTTATTGGATTTCTGTGCTAGTCACGGTTTGTCCATAAAGAACACCATGTTCAAGCATAAGGGTGTCCATCAGTGCACGTGGCACCAGGCCACCCTAGGTCGGAGGACGATAATCAACTTTGTAGTCGTTTCTTCTGATCTTTGGCCGTATGTCTTGGACATTTGGGTAAAGAGAGGGGCTGAGCTATCAACTGATCCCCACCTGGTGGTGAGTTGTATTCAATGGCGGGGAAGAAGGCTGGACAGATCTGGCAGGCCCAAACACAGTCTTTGAATAGGGAATAGGTCCATGACTTGGTTGTGCAGAGATCCCCCACCTGGAATGGGGTCCTGCCGTGAGTTACGTCACGTCCACCAGGGGCGCGCGGGGTGGGAGGGGGGGGGGGGGGGGGGGGGGGGGGGGAGGGTCCGACAATCTGCCATTGTTTCCACACCTCCATTGGTGGCTGTTGGGGGCGGCCGAAAGACACACAAAAATAAACCGTGGACGTGCAGCCAGCCGCGCGTCGCCAACGGTGGGTGGACACAACGGGGTAAAGGAGAATCCAATCGACCAAAGGCTGGAAGAGGAGTCTATCGATCGGCTGACCCCCCATGGACTCCAAGCCGCAACGGGTACTGAGCCAAGCAGCACCGCTCTGCGGCAGTGCGCGTCCTGTGCACACACGAACTTGGGCGGGAGGAGTTTTGGTGAGCCTGGAGACGGACTTCGTCCTGCCTCAAAAATTCGGGCAAAACCGTCCGGCGCCCAGAGGGGAACATGTGCCCGCCAAAACTGTTACAAGTGAAGTGTTGCATGCTCGCCATTCAACTAGACACCACCGGGTGGTGGAAAGAGTACGTTGAGGAGCTCGCAATCCCGCCAACACGCCCGCCTAAAGGGAAGCTGAGGTCTGGGGGACTACAGGTGTCGATCGTGCCATCACCATGGCTGTAAGTACCGTGTAGGTAGGGTCCAAAAAAACACGCGGCGAGTCGTCCTGCTGCGCTGTTTTGTGTCCGGCCCCCAAGGGGCTCAGGGGCCGAGGTATGTTGAGACACTCTGACGGACACGCCGCTGCGCAGGGGCGGGGAGTTCAGAAAGGTGCCTCTGACTGCAGACCGGGGCTGTCCCCTGTTGAAAGAAACGACCGAAGTGTTGTCAAACTAGAGGGATTACCGCCCTCAGCCTCCCTGGGAAAGTCTATGCCAGGATACTGGAGAGGAGAATCCGACCGATAGTTGAACCTCAGATTCAGGAGGAGCAATACGGATTTCGCCCTGGCTGTGGAACACTGGACCAGCTCTATACCCTCACTAGGGTGTTGGAGGGTTCATGGGAGTTTGCCCAACCAGTTCATATGTGTTTTGTGGACCTAGAGAAGGCATTCAACCTTGTCCCTCGTTGCATCCTCTGGGTGATACTTTGGGATTATGGGGTTCAGGGCTTGTTGCTATGGACTGTTCATTCCCTGTATGACCGGAGCAAGAGCTTGGTTCGCACTGCCGGCAGTAAGTCAGACCTGCCGGGATGAGAATCAGCACCTCCAAATCCAAAGCCAAGGTTCTCAGTTGGAAAAAGGTGGATTGCCCCCTCCAGGTTGGGGGGGAGAGTTGCTCCCTCAAGTGGATGAGTTTAAGTATCTCGGGGTCTTGTTCACGATTGAGGGAAAAATGGAGTGGCAGGTTGACAGACGGATTGGTGCTGCATCCGCAGTAATGCAGTCATTGTACCGGTCTGTTTTGGTGAAGTCTCAAGGTGAAGCTCTCAATTTACCGGTCGATCTACGTTCCTACCCTCACCTATGGCCATGAACTCTGGATCATGACCGAAAGAATGAGATCATGGATACAAGCGACAGAAATGAGTTTCCTCCGTAGAGTGGCTGGGAGGAGTCACCTGGGAGGAGCTCGGAGTAGAGCCGCTGCTCCTCCGCATCGAGAGGAGCCAGTTGAGGTGTTTCGAATGCCTCCTGGACGCCTCCCTGGTGAGGTGTTCCGGGCATGTCCCACTGGGAAGAGGCCTCGGGGCAGACCTAGGACACTTTGGAGAGACTATGTCTCCCAGTTGGCCTGGGAACACCTTGGGGTTCCCCCAGAGGAGCTGGAGGAGATGTGTGGGGAGAGGGAAGTCTGGGGGCTCTGCTCAGACTACTGCCCCGCGACCCGGCCTCAGATAAGCGGCGGAAGATGAGATGAGATAATACTTAATGTAGTTATTTTAATAACAATAATTGTTAATTTAACTGAATTAAAGAAATATTGTAGTTTATATCACACACAGAACTATTAGTCCAAATATATCAATATATATCGTGCCTAAACTGTCCATTACCTGTGACCAGCAGTCCAAACATAACAGCTCCTGAACATGAAGAGGCTTTAGAGAGAGAGTGTGTGTGTGTGTGTGTGTGTGCGTGCGTGTTCACAGGTGATAAGAGTCTCTCTCAAGAGTCTTTCACTCTTCCTCTCGTCAGGTTCATTCTGACTGTGTCTGGAGTAAGCGTCTGAACTCACACGTGCTAAAGGTCAATCTACAGGAATTAATGAAATGCAGATGATAGCAGAACCTGCAGCTCATCTCAGAGTAAATACACTAGATTCACATGTAAATATTAAATCAGTCGTCAAGCAGACAAAGGAACTCCTTGTCAAACAAATCACAGCGGAATCTGGAAAAATCTGATTCTGGATGGCCCTTCAGTTTTGCATACTTTCCCATACTACTATTATCTCACAGTGCATTAAGACAATTGTTTCATATACCCATATTTCTTAATATTTTTTTAAATATCATTAATCAACATAATTTGCAAGCATTTCAGACAACAAAAAAAAAATTCATTTGGTTGACAAACATTAAGAGTTACGGTTTTTTTACAGTGGGAGGTGTTTTGTGGGGAAAAAAATTTGTTTTTTTTTTTTTTTTCCCCCCCCCCTCTTTTTTATCCTCCATAATCAAATACTTCAACAGACAAAAAAATAAAACTTTCGCTATGTTTTTTAGAAATAAAATGTTGTATAAATCAATGTGAATGATATATGAACAAACCCCTCAGCAAACACCTTCAGAATATAGAGAGGAAGAAAACTAAGTTTGGTGTGTGTAAGTGCTGCTGAAGTGGAGAAACAAACTCATTTTGAGAAAAAACAACCGGTGATTTATGATTCTTAATGCCCTGTAATCTGCAGACGCAACATGGGAAAAAAGTGCAATACACCACGCGGAGATCAGTGTGAATGATATAAACAAACCCCTCAGTAAAAGCTTTCCGAATATAGAGAAGAATAAAACTGCTAAGTTTGGAGTGTATAAGTGCTGCTGAAGCAAGGGGAAAAACCTTTTAAATATATACACTGTAATTAAAATCTACAGACGTAAATATATAAAGTATCATAAAATAAACACCTAATAGTGTATTTTGAATGGTTTCCTCACACTAGTCTGAAAAAAAGACGTTATGGAAGTAAAATAATCCAAACATCACCAAAACTGACCAGCACATGAAAAACAATGATTTTGTCTGTAATCTCACCTTAATAATGAATTAATTGCAGTCAAACAAAATTATGCACATTAACATTTAGTTTGTATCAGCATAACGTCTCATTCACTTCTCATTTTGTGATCTACTAATAAAAAATGAGTTTGCATGTTGCTAGCAACACCTAGGTCATGTGTTTGAACCCTAGAAAATGATATACACATTGAATGTCGTCATATATTCAGTACATGATATTCAATATTCAGATATTACAAACCAAGAGTCAAAATATTTGATGGATTGATGCAGAAGCTGAAAATCTGTGCAGATTGATGCCTATTTGTAATGCCTCATTTCAGCCAGCTCTCTCTCAAACACACACACACACACACACACACACACACACACACACACACATACAGGTTTACATTTGTGAAAAGTGGGGACTCTCCATAGGCGTAATGGTTTATAAACTGTACAAACTGTATATTCTATTGCCCTACACCAACCCTACCCCTAAACCGACCCCGTACAGGAGATTTTGTGCTATTTCAGATTTTCATAACTTCATTCTGTGTGATTTATAAGCGGTTTGAAAAGTGGGGACATGGGGTAATGTCATGAAAAGTCACCTTCTCCTTGTAATACATATACCCCCCCTCATTCCGTTGTTCATTACAAAGTTTATGTCCTCTTAGTCACAAAAAACGCTACCAACTCACACCTCTCACACACACCACACCACACACACACACACACACACCACATCACACACACACACCCACACACACACACACACAACACACACACACACACCCACAAAACACACACCCGACTACATGCACACGCACACACACACACACCCACGCAAACGCACGCTACCCCACTCACACACCACGGAACGCCCAGCAATCACCACTACTACACCACACTCCCCACACCACACACACACTACACACCCTCACACTACACACTCACACACTACACACTCTCACACTACACACTCTCACACTACACACTTCACACTCACACACTACACACTCACACCACACACACTCAACACACACACATGCACACCAGCACACACCCACACACTCACACATGCATTATTAATAGATGTGTGATTATGTAACACTGCCATGATTCTTCAGTCTCAGGGATCTGTAAATATTCCCTTTTCATATTCCTCCTCGAATGAGCTGGAAAAGTCAGCAGCCGGAGGCTCATTCCCGCTGAACCCCAACACATTCACGTCACTGGATATATATGAGAGCGACGGCCTGCATAGAGCCCTATGAATGCCGTTTTATTCTTTATAACATTCTGTATTCAGTTTTTAACTCATTTTAGTTTTTAAATTAATATTTGATATTGTCCTTATTATATTGGCTTAATTAAATCCTAATCATAAAGGTGGCTATCATCAATTCAATTCAATACTCATCAATTATGATCTACTAGCTATCTATCTAGCTACACAAATCAATAAATATTTACAATTTAATAAATATTATTTTAAAAAAATTATAACTAAAAGTGCCTCATGAAATGGTGGTCTATTTTTCCCAGCCTAAATCTATTTCTGTGAAATTTTTCTAAATTTTTCTACATAATTTATAATCCTCACATTTACAGCGCAATTTTGTGAATGTCCCCATTAGAAATTAAAATGTTTCATTTATTCATCCAAAAAGTGCAAAATCCCATGATATTCCACATTATACTTTGAATGTCAATTTTTACTGAATTCCATAATTCTGTCCACGTTTTCCACATCTAATCAATTGAATTAATAAAACAATAATAATTTATTAAAATGTTAACAATAATAGTGTTTTTTTTTCAGAACTTCTGTGTTGCTTTTAATTTGTCGGATTTGCATACAAATTTTGTAAAAAAAAAAAAAAAAACGCAGAATGAATTCCACAAAACTTTAACATTTAATTTAATCTATTAAATTTATGAAATATTTTTTTATCCCCCTTTTTTTGGCTAACAAAGCCTACACAACATAGATTCATGTTTTAACTTAAAACATGGAGGAACAAATGTCTGATGTCCCTTAAATAATGTTTTAATAAACTATATTATTATTTTTAGGACTTTGAGAAGTACATTTTACTCTACAATAGTAATATATCTGTCACAATTTCTACAAATTAAATTGAATTTTTATTTTGGCGGGTTGTAGTGAATATCTTTGAACTTCTGCGTGTATTTGATGATAGTTTTCTCAAATGAAATGGTCAAAAGCTGGTTAAGCTACTTAATAGCAGTCTTTGTGCTTTTATATTCACATACGCTAGTCCACAGAGTTACATAATCATCCAAAATTTGCCAAAATACAGTTTTCTTAAAAATTTGCCAAAATACAAAAACAGTAAATGGAAAACCAGGATGTTTAAACACAATCCCACTGGAAAAAGATTAAGAAGGAAGAATAAAACACGTTCTTAGTCCCTCTTATAAAATGTACAGCTCTCCATTTCACAACAACGTCTGTTTCCTAACAGGTTTCCCATCTCTTCCTTACTATTCGAAGGAGAGAGACTCAGAGAAACAATCGAGCCAAATTCCTCATCCAGCAGGATCCGGCGAACCTCTCTCTCTATCTCTTCCTCTCTCTCTCTCTTGTGTGGTTCTGCAGTAATCTCACGGCTGCGGACACCAGATCAATCAAATGGCTCATTTTTCTTGTCTTTTGTTCCTGGTTCCAGCTGTGAGGTTTGAGGACCATCAGTCAGCGTGAGGCGGCCGGAGCGAGAGATGAATTGGGACATTTGTAACATCCAGTCCAGTGAGGAGGGGGTCACAGGGGTCCCGGGGCCTCAGACCATCACACACACACACACACACACACACACACATACAAGGGACACGCACACACACACATCCAACACACACACACACCGGACCACCACAACCACACACACACACACACACACAAACGCACAACCCGACACATACACACACACACACACACACACACACACACGCACTCACAAACACACAATCACACACAACACACACACACACACACACACACCACACAGACACTCACACACACTCACACACACACACTCACCCCCAGTGATGAAACCTCATTTTCACACACAACCACACGCATGCACCTGTCCAGTTCACACGTTCAGAAACACACACATTCTATGGTCACTTTATAGAGATCCAATGTCGCTGTTCATTCCATCCACACCTTACGAAACGGAATTTCCACGATTCTAAATACTTTTATCATGAAGGCACATTGAATTGATTAAATGTATCAGGTAAAGACATTTATAATGTGACAAAATATTTCTATTTCAAATAAATGCTGTTCTTTTGAACTTTCTATTCATCTGTGATTCCTGAAAAATAAAACGTATCACAGTTTCCAAAAAAATATTGTGCAGCACGACTGTTTTCAGCATTGATAATAATCAGAAATGTTTCTCAAGCAGCAAATCAGCATATTATACTGATTTCTGAAGATCATGTGACTGGAGTAATGGCTTCTGGAAATTCAGCTTTGCCATCGCAGGAATTTTAAATTGCATTTTAAAATATATTACAGTTGAAAACAGCTATTTTAAATTGTAAAATTATTTAATAATATTACTGTTTTTAACTGTATTTTGGTCAAATAAATGCAGCTTTGTTGAGCATAAAACACTTTCAAAATAATTCAAATCTTGCCAACCCCAATCTTTTGAAATGTATGGTATACAAATAAATGATAGATATGAATCAACACATCTACTAGATCTGCATGAACCACGAATAATGAATCATCGAGCAAATGATTCACTCAACCAGACATCAGCATTCTTATTGAGAGAAACAGCACATACTCCAGGAAAGCATGTATGATAACAGCATTAGATTATTATATTGGTGGCAGAGAAGATAACATCACTACAGTATCCCACGATTCCTGGAGCTTAACTGTGAAAACCAGTTCAGTCCAAGCACTCAAACCAGTCTATAGATGGCGCTCATCATCACAAGCACTGCAGAACATAGTGAACTCCTCTTTGTTAATTTACTCTGTATGTTTGCTCACACTCATCCCTATTCATTTACAGTATTTAACTCTACAGTATTTAATTCTACAAGAACTACTATGGTGGTACCATGGAACAGTAGTGGTTTCACCATGGTACTTTGTTATTTCAATGCCAAATTATTACCATATACATGCACTATGGTATTTAAATGGTACTCTAAAGAATACTGTGAAACAGAAGTTGTTTCAAACAGTTTGTAAGGCATTGTGAAATGTATCTATTGCAAGGCTATCCCAGAATGCATTGCAACATGGTTTATGAAGTAAAACAAATCAAGGAGGTCAATCTAGAACCTGGCGTCTCTATCTGTTAGCCTAGACAGATGTTCAGGAGCTCCACAATTACATCATTAAGCCTTAAAGGAACAGCAGCAAAAACAGCCTGTGTAATTACCAGAATCATGAAGAACCAAACAGACCTGGACCAGCCTCTATAAAGTCTGAATGAATCCTGCAAATTGCTCCCGAACACCTCATTTATGTTACGTATCCGGTCCATGAACTTCCGTCTGCTAGCCATCAGAGGTCACCCTTTCCATTTCCATTGACTCTCGCACTACACCCTGTTGCATATCACCCCTCGACTACATATCCCATCATTCATTGCACTGATTGCACACAGCACTGATTGCACACAGCTGTTTCATATCACTCACTCCCTATTTAACACTCACTCTTATCCCTTCCCTCTGCCGAGTATTGTTTAGGATTTATCGCTCACCTAGGGATAGCTACATTACAGAGCCTGCTCTATCTTTTCCCAGTATTTCTTAGTCTTGCCTGTTTTTCCCGTGTTTTGATTCTCGCCTGTGCATTTCGGATTACCCCCTTCATCTTGCCTTTTGGACTCTGTTTGCCCCTGAGTGGATTATTGCTGTGTACCTGGATTATCTCTTTTTGCCTTGCCCTGTTGGATATTGTTCACTGTCTATCGACCCACGCCCGTTTACTGGACTGCTCTTACGTTTTGCCCGTACTATATCTGTTCGCTGGTGTTTCGACCCTGCCTGTGTTTGTTACCACGTCTTTTAAATAAAAGCTTGCACATGGATCCGCATGTCTCACGTCTTGTCAGCCCCGTAACAGAATACTTGGCCAAACAAGCATCCAGCGGCTTTTCCAATGGACATTGGCCACGTATGGACACGGCAAGAATTTTATTAGCCCTTAAACAAGGTCCCCGATCATTGGAGAACCATATTCAAGAGTTTTTAAGCCATCGCTCACTATTCTGATTTACCAGACTGTTTATTGATAGTTTTTCTGCGATGGCCTAAATCAACCTCTCAAGTCTAAACTTGGACGCAAGGGTCCACGTTCATCACTCGCTCAGTTAATGGATTATGCCTTGCTGACTGTTGGATCTTTGTTTACTGTGGGTGTTGCGGAGGAAGAACGCGACACAGTGTCTGTGACTGAAATGGCGGCTGTACCAGAGCACACTCACAAAATGGTGGCGACAGTGGAGCCTGATCGCAAAATGCACCCCATCATGTCACAGCTGCCCATCTTGAGTCCAGTCAAGTCACCATTGATCCTCCTGAGTCAATTCAACTCACAGCAGATCTTTGTGAGGCAAGTCAAGTCACACCTGTTCTTCCTGAGTCTAGTCTAGTCACAGTTGTTCTTCCTGAGTTCAGTCAAGTCACGGTTGATCATCATGAGTCAGGTCAAGTCACAGTTCATTATTATGAGTCTAGTCAAGTCACAACAGATCTTCCTGAGTCGAGTCTAGTCACAGTTGATCGTCACGAGTCAAATCGAGTCACAGTTTATTATCATGAGTCTGGTCAAGTCACAACTGATCGTCAAGAGTCAATTCTAGTCACGGCTGATCTTCATGAGTCAAGTCTAGTCCCAGTTGTTCTTCCTGAGTTCAGTCAAGCCACAGCTGATCTCTCTGAGTTCAGTCAAGTCACAACTGATCTTCATGAGTCAAGTCTAGTCACAGTTGATCTTCCTGAGTCGAGTCTAGTCACAGTTGATCTTTCTGAGTCGAGTCTAGTCACAGTTGATCGTCATTAGTCAAATCGAGTCACAGTTTATTATCATGAGTCTGGTCAAGTCACAGCTGATATTCATGAGTCTAGTCAAGTCACAACTGATATTCATGAGTCAAGTCAAGTCACAGTTGATCGTCATGGGTCAAGTCTAGTCACAGCTGATCTTCCTGAGTCCAGTCAAGTCACAGTTGATCTTCATGAGTCAAGTCAAGTCACAGCTGATCTTCATGAACCAAGTCAAGTCACAGCTGATCTTCATGAGTCCAGTCAAGTCTCAGCTGATCTGCCAGAGCTCGTCCATCTCAGCTGTTCATCCAGACCTCTTCACGTCTCAAGCTGTTCAATTCCAAGTCAGCTCACGTCACAGCTGATCATCCAGAGTCACGTCACATCACAGCTGTTCATCCAGAGTCATGTCACTTCCTGTCTGTTGTACCCAGATCCTCAAGGACTGTTCTTCAATATCACAGACTGGCTTCCAGCGTGGAGGACCCACGAGGGCCCTCCAGTTTCTGAACTATTTCCCCTGTCTGTAAGGTGTGTGCTTACGCTGCAGAACCTCCCGAGTAGCGGTGTCCGCTCTGTGCTCCCAGAATCCATGGTACCCCTGCGTGTCTTCAGAAGGTGCTGCGCAGGCTGCAGACCTCCCGAAACGGCGTGCTTCGCTTCAGCTACTCCTTGCGTGGTGGTGCGCCCACAACGCACTGTCACCTGTTCTTGTTCGGCCAAGAGGCCGCCCATGAACTCTCGCCTGTTCTGTTTCCGGCCAGGAGTCCATCTTGACTCTCTGATTGTCCTGTTCCGGCCAGAGCCCGCCATTACTCTCGCCGTTCTGTTCCGGCCAAGGCGGCCGGGCCTATGAACTCTGCGCTGGCTGTTTCCGCCAAGGAGCCGGCCTATGAACCTCTGCCCTGTCCTGTGCCGGCCAGAGGCCGCCGCAACTCTCTGGCCTGTTCCTGTCACGGCCTAGAGGCGTTGCGAAACTCCTGCTCATCCTGGTCGAGACAACAGAGCCGTTTGCGAATTCTCGCTCGTCTGTCACGCTATAGAGGCCGTTTTGCGAACTCCCTCTCTTCCTGTCACGAGCTATAGAGGCCGTTTGCGAGCTCCCTGCTCGTTCTGTCCCAGCTATAGAGGCCGTTTGCGAGCTCCTTGCTCGTCCTGTCACAGCTATAGAGGCCGTTTGCGAACTCCCTGCTCGTCCTGTCACAGCTATAGAGGCCATTTGCGAATTCCCTGCTTGCTTTGTTTCGGCCAAGGAGGTCGTTTGTGAAATTTGTCCTGTCCCGACCCAACCAAGGAGGCTGCCTCTGAACACTCAGCCTTATCTATCAACCCCAATGTTCTGTCTGTGTTGTCTGTCTCTGCTTTCTCGTTGTTACAGTCTCCGCCATGGTCTCCTGATCGATGTGGTTCACCGGGGGGTTTCCTGTTCCCTCTGCTCCGCTGTGGTGGTCTTCTGCTCTGCCGTGGTGGTCTTCTGTCTGGTTCTGTTGGTCCTCTGCTCCGCCGTGGTGGTCTACTGTCTGGCTCTGGTGGTTCTCTGCTCCGCAGTGGTGGTCTTCTGCTCTGCCGTGGTGGTCTTCTGCTCTGCCGTTGTGGTCTTCTGTTCTGCCGTGGTGGTCTTCTGCCCCCCCGTGGTGGTCTGCTGTCTGGCTCTGGTGGTTCTCTGCTCCACCTGCACTGCCGGCTCCACCCTCAAATGCCAAATATTCACTTATGCAATGGTGTCCTTTCACGGGAGATGAGTTTCTGTTGCTGGACACAAAGATCTGATGCGACAGCTCCAATGAGAAGATACACAACACTAAACACCAGATCTGAAGATCTCATCTGCTGTCCACCTTCAGAAGCAGACGCACAAACACCAGAGATCACAAAACAGGAAAAACACACAAGATGTTGGAAATAAACTCAAAACCACAAGAAGCCTTTGCAAACACGCTGTGTGCATGCACAGATGTTCTCTGAGACTACACATAATTGGTTGGGTTTCCAACAGAACTCATTTAAAAACAACAAATCATTGACTACTTCTATTTTACTGAGGCTTGATTCTGTTAATTTAGTGGTTTTGGTGAAGCTGAAATGCAGAAGGGTGATCTACAGAAGCTCATCAGACCCTTGTGATCTTCATCGGTCTGATTAAAACAATCCATCCAGAGGAGATTCCTCAAAACTCCTTGTTACAGAACAATGGCAGCAATTAACTTGTGAATCTCCCGTCACACACAGCGGAACATTTTGCATTTTATTAGGACCCAGAATAGTTTTCTACGAGCGCTAATGAGACCACCGTGAGCATGATGAGCGCCTTCAGCATCATAAGAGTTAATGAAACACGTGGCAGAGAATTAATCAGCAGCTCCTCCAGCAGAAGATCAACACTGGATCATCTTCAACATTACAGGCCTTCTGCTCCGTGAGCACATCAGATCTCCAAAAACTCCTGAAGCTTCAATGATAATCATCACTGAATCATAAAATCATAATGTATATCCAAACACTATGGTATTATGTGAAAAATGCATGGTCTTACCATGAAAAACCATTGTAAAACTATGGTAAATGTCCAAAAACACATATGGCCATGAAAAGCCACTGTTAAACCATGGTACATATCCCAAAACTATGGTACTATGTGAAAGATACATGGCAATACCACAAATAACCATTGTAAACCATGGTACATATCCAAAAATACATGTAAAACTATAGTATTATAGGAAAAAAAATACTAAGTATAAAAATACAGGGTATTGTCATAAAAAAGCAATTGTAAAATCACAGTACATGTCCAAAAACCAATGCTACTGCCATGGTACGAATAAAAAACATGGTAGCATGCCTAAAAGCAAACCTGGTATTACCATAGTACCAAGTCCAGAAAGCATAGTACTGACAGATGAGAAAGTCTCTGATCAGCAGAACAGCCCTTCTGAATCTCAGGTAAGTGATGTGTGGCATGCCTCACCTGTGAGATCTCGTACAGTAGTTTATAATGCTCCTCTCTCTTCTGTAAACTGCACAGATTGCAGCCCATCCTCGTGCTCAGGGATACGGCAGCCGTCTCGCGCTCCCTCCAGAACGGCTCGCACACACACAGCGCCTCTCATCCGTGTGTCAGCCTCCGGCGTGTGTGAGAGACCCGCTCGCTCTCTGTGGCTCTGAGACACCCGACACGCCCCCTTCAGCAGCTCAGCCTATGAATAATGATGGAGGGGTGTGGCCACATCAGTGGGAGGAGTCAGTGAGCATCAGTGCTGAAACAATGAGGCTCTTTTGTGTCAGTAACACTGATGCCACACACACACACACAGCCAGCGCTGGTCAGACTGCACATTAATGTGTGTTGTGGCCGAGATTTTAAATTGATTTTAGTTTTAAACAGTTATTACTGGTTGGGGAGACGCAGCTCACTGTGGAATTGATCAGAAGCTTTTCTACATAATATGCAAAAAGCAAAGTAGGTCACAAATCAACCAACCCATAGGGACTTCACACACACACACACACACACACACTGGTTTACATTTGTGAAAAGTGGGGACATCCCATAGCTCTAATGGTTTTTATACTGTACAGACCGTATATTCTATTGCCCTACACCAACCCTACCCCTAAACCTACCCCTCACAGGAGACTTTGTGCTATTTCAGATTTTCAATACACGCCATTCTGTGTGATTTATAAGCGTTTTGAAAAGTGGGGACATGGGTAATGTCCTGAAAAGTCACCTTCTCCTTGTAATACCTATGTCGTACCCATACTATTATACAAATTTATGTCCTCATTTGTCACAAAAAACGCGTACACACACACACACACACACACACACACACATGAAAGCATCTATGAAATATGAGTATTATCCATGCACATTTTAGCCAAAAGCAATAGCAGATAACTTTAGATTCATGGCTGATCATAAATCTATAGTATTTGTAAAACAGGGTTAAGCTGTACAAGCAAACTCAGAAATGACAATGTACAGGTTATTATCATGAAAAGAAGGAGAAAAAACATTGTAAAACCATTGTCCAAGATTATGGTATTGTCTGAAAAAAATACATGGTATTACCCTGAAAAATCATTGTAAACCATGGTAAATGTCCAAAAACTATGGTATTACCATGAAAAAACCCCCATTGTAAACCATGGTAAATGTCCAAATATACATAAGCATTAGCATGTAAAACTATGGTATTATGTGAAAAACAAGTCAGAATCAATACTAGGGTATTAATGTTAATTACTCAGTATCACCATACTTCACCAGTTAAGACAAATGTTTTGTATGGCAAGTTGCCTGAAATGTTACGTTTTAATAAGAAAATTATGCATTATCTAAATAAAAATACACAATCTATTACCATCCAGGAAATACATTTGAATACCAGATGAAGCCAGGTTCAAAATTGTCTTTCATTTTGTTGACATATTAGAGCTAAAGGTTTTTCTGGAGGGATTTTGGATTTTTCTTTTTATCACTACATAAATCAGAAAATACTGTCAATAAAATAAATTTTCACCATGTTTTTAGGAATAAAATGTTATATAAACCAGTGTGAACCATGTATGAATAAACCCTTCAGAATATGCAAAGGAAAAAAACTCTAAGTTTTGGTGTACTAAGTGCTGCTGAAGGGAGGAAAAATATTTAAAGATATGTTTCGAAAAAAAAAAAAAAAAAAAAAAAAAAAAAAAAAAAAAAAAAAACAATTGAACTACATACACAAAAAGTAAAGTGTCATAAAATAAACACTTAAATGTGTATTTTGGATGTTTTCTTTACACTAGCCTGAAAGAATACATGTTATGGAAGCAAAACAGACCAAAATCTCAAAATTGAGCAAACAATGGTTTTGCCGGTAGTGCTTTGCTTTAAAGAGACGTCCAAATGATGAGCTGAAGAACATCATCATGTCCATCACAGCAGGTGTGATTGTGTGGCTTTCAGATACACGACACACTGAGAAGAGATTACAGAATTAACCAGCTCTAACTGCTCAGAAATTGGCCCTAATCCACCACACACACACACACGCAGCCACAGACGCGACACAGACACACACACACACAAACACACACACACACACACACAACAACCCTCTCACCACACACACACACACAGACCCACACACACACATACACACTCACACATAACCTCTCCCCCACCCACACACACACACACACACAATTTACTGCTGTGGCGCGGGTATGCCTAATAGCTCACAGTGCTCAATGAATCAACCTCTGACTGAGTCTCACCAAGCGACACAAATTACCCACAAGCCCACTGAGACAGTCAGGGAATGTTTTCCAGTTTATCTGGTTTAATTAAACCGCTGTCCGTGTGCACGCTAACGTCTGGAGGAAACATACCTGCATCTCCACGTTCAGCCCGAGGGGTTTGTGCTTCCTAATGGGCAGTTTGGGTCGGACGGTCAGCGCCTTCAGCATCTCACACATTCACTAACAGCTGCAGGAAACAGACAGTCAGACTATATGCAGGTTTAGTTTGATAATGGCCCTTCTGACCAATCCAGCTTAAGTTGGTCCTTATCTGGTTGACCAGCAGTAATGTTCCTAAAACCTGCCGGTTTGGAACAGCTATACCATCATCACCCATAATTCTTGATACACACATTTCTAATGATCAATATGATCAAACTTTGCTGTTAAATCTGTTTCACACTCGATCTCCTGCATGTCTTCTGTCTCTGATTGATAGTTTAGAGTGTTTTATCCAGTCAAAGCTCTTTTAGTGTAATTCTGGAGCTGGATCATCACGTGTCAAATCTTGACTGATTTTGATCAAGTAAAGGTCAGAATAACTGCAGTAATATCTCCAGATGAACACTTACTGGACTGAAGCAGCTCAGCTTTACTTGATTCTCCATCAATCATGTTTTAGAGTCTCAAATCTGATCCTCAGGATCTTTTGAGGAGCGTTTGTTTCCAGAAGCTTTAATTTCACTGTTCCTCAGCGGAGGAATGATCTTCACAAGCCTCCAGAACATCTCACATCTTCTGAGGAGCCTTTATTTCTTCAGCTCTCAATCACTGCATTATATGTTTGGAGCATTTCAAGCTCATCTCACTCAGACATGTTACTGCAGATATAGAGCGGCCGCTGATATGTATAGCATTTATGTCAGTATCTGCTGTTATAAAGATCGGGGGGTCAGTGATTTCATCATAGAAATATCAGCATCTGCAGCAAATTCATATTTTTGCTCAGTTTAAGTCTCTGAATAAAACTGAGTTGTTTTGTCCTCCATATTCTCACAATATGAGCCATAAAACCCTTTTTTTTAAAAAAGTTTTTTAACAAATATTCAATAAACTGTTCCATTTCCAAGAATAAACATTGAAAAACACCTGAATTAGACAAAAACAACATCATCATGTTTCACAGTTGAACTTATGACTTTTGTCCCTGTTTAATACAATGCTAGGAAAGTTTCTTGTGCACACTGTGAGATTTCGATTCAAAGGCTGGTGAACGGGAAACATGAATAAATAAACCCCTCTGAGCCGTGTGTCGCTCCCGATACTGAAGTTCCTCAAAAGTTCATAGTTTCCAAATATTTGCAGTGCAACGATTTCAAGTGAGATGTTCCATCACCCGCAGAGACACGTATGAGAACATGAATTATTCATGACTAAACAAAAAGCAAAGTACGAGATTGAATGTGAAGATGCTAATGAAGAGAACACTGAACGCGCTGTTTATTTACATGTGAACTTACACACTTTTCAGTATTAAAAAGCGTATAATCAGGTCATTCAGAGAGTCAGAAAGCATGTGAACATTATCCTGCTAACACACTGGCTAAGATGCTCTGGTTTGAAGGCTTTGGACTGGTTTTGGGGACCAGCTAAACTGGCTTAGACTTGCAGCAAACCCCTTTAGACTGGTTTATGCTGTGTTCTACAGTTCATAAATATAAGAAATATAGATATATTACTGTCACTTTTTAAACAATTAAAAAAGAGGAATAATTCACCCCAAAACAAAAAATTATTGACATCTTTATCTCAATTCTGTATTCTGTTGTCTGTTTTTCCTTGGTTTTGAAAAAGGAAGAGATGCTAACAAACGTTGTTCTGCACTTAGACTACATTTAAAAGATATTTAGGCCTAAATGTAAGATTTATTTTAATTCCATATCAAATTCCCATCCATTTGGATTACACAGCTTTAACATACAATAAGAAACTTGAAGTAATGCATATTTTTCAGTCATAAATGAAACAAGTCAGATTTCTGTAATAGTACTAATAAACTGAATGTGTTTGAAATACACAATAACCAAGTTTATACATTTATTATCAATAAATCCAATTTGTTTCAGTTTCATACATTTTAACTGATTATTGCTTGTTCCACAGCTAGCCATATTATAACAATATTCATACTTTTTTAACTGAATAAATGTAATTATTTTCACAATGAACAGATTTATGCTGATTCTAAGCAAATTGAATAAATGCATTAAATATGTTTAAAATCAAATAGATGCAAACGGTTTATAATAAATTATGCCGTGATTTTTTTTGAGTGCAGAAATCTGACCTGTTTCATTGACTGACAAATATGAATCACATTATGTTTATTCGTTTGTTTTTGTTAAAACTACTTTATCTAAATGGATGGAAATTTTATATGTAATTCAAATACATAAATCCTAAATTTAGGCCTACATTTTTTTTTTGGGCACCAACTAGTATTTTGCACAAATCTACTCGCACTCAAATGTCCCTCTGGTTCATATACAGAAGCTCTGAATTCTAAGTGTGATCATGAAGAACGTTCTCTGACGAGAAACACACAAAAGAAGATGAAAACATTCACAGGTACATGGAGCTAATCTGATTTTCCTCATCACACCGGAGCCAATGTGAACATGCATGAGCGGAAAGTCATGTGACTGACCTCTGAGGTGAAACTTCACAAGGACATGCTGAACTCTGATGCTCAAATGACTCTGGTCAATGATTCAGATGGTAAGGGAGAATTCAGATCCTGCTGGTCGGTTAGATGATGAAGTCAAAGGCTCTATGAGGAGTTCAGCTCATATTCACACTCTCTGTATAGGCTCATAAAGGAGTCGTGTGCCATACGTGCTGGTTAAGTGTTTAAGCTGAGATGTGTGTTACGAACTTCATGACTCTCATCCTCCTCACGTCTTTTGGCCTACAGTATTTGACTTTTCAAAAAAAATGCAGTTTTAGACTAGTGGAAAGAAAACACCCAAAATAACACATTTGCATTTATTTTATTGCACTTATCTTTTTGCGTCTGTAGATTTCAATTGCTAACCATACTTTTAAAAGTTTGTTTCTCCACTTCAGCAGCACTTACATACACTAAACTTAGCAGTTTTATTCCTCTCTATACTCCGAAGGTTGTTACTGAGGGGTTTGTTCATATATCATTCACACTGATTTATAACATTTTATTCCTAAAAACATGGTGAAGATGTGTTTGTTTTCTGTCTGTTGACAGTATTTTCGGATTTATGGAGTGATAAAAAGAGAATCCAAAATCCCACAGTAAAAACCTTTAACTAATGTGTCAACAAACTGATTTCTTTTTTTTTTACCTTGCTTTATCCAGTGTTCAGATTTATTTTCTGGAAATGTATGCAAATTAATCAAGCGGCAACCTTCCGGTCTCTCTCATGAAGCCAACAAGGAAGTGTTTTAAACTGTAATTCATCGACTGGCCGCTAGAGGCTGGTTCCAAAAGGGAGTCAGTCCCATAGACTGCCCATGTTAAAATGAACAATTTTACAGCAGAAAAAAATGTTTACAGCCCGGGACAAAAAAGTGTTTTTGGTCTATATAGGTAATTTTGCTCTTCATGACAACTGTGAGAGGGGTGAATTTTTTTATAGCTCATCCGTTTAAATTATATTAAGCCTTAAAGTTCTGCATAATTAAGGGCGTGGTAATTTGAGTGACAGGTGGACTGCCGCTCTGCTCCAGAGTGTGAAACTCGTTAGACTGTGAAACTTAGAAAAATGGCTTTAAAGATTTTTATTTGTCCAGAAAAAAATTATTATGGGTAGGACACTGGAAATCTGGTAATTAGATGTTTTAATGAAAATGATCTCAAACTTGATTTTTACCGCTATTTTGAAGTTATTGTAGGTACTACTTTGCACTGTCTGCAAAAAGTGAGATGTCACGCCAAGGCAAAAGGCAGTAGCTTCCACATTATATACAATATTTGGGTGCTGATCACCATTTACAGAATCATTATAGTAACATCTGTATAAAATCTAGTGATAATTGGCTAGGCTATAACATATAGTAATGTAATAATTATTTTTCTGACCTTAACAACCAGACAAAAAGTTAAACGTGAGTGATTACCGTTTTGCAACCAATTTATTTGCAATGTTCGCTAACATTAAAGGATGCAAGACATACGTACTTAGCCTATTGTTTTTACATAGAACTGAATGAAAATAGCTTAACTCTAAGAACAACTTGTGGATTGATGTGAATACCAGCAGGAATAATGCTCAGAGTGATTGTGAATTAAACATCTCCGATGACGTTCATTGCAATGTTTTTTTATTGAGTTACAAGAAAAGGTATGAAACGGATTTAATTGCATACAGTAACTGATTTTATGTGATACTCTGTCATGGTATTCGACTCCTCACATGTGCAGAAGTGGGCAGCCCTAGACTGAGAGCTGGCATCTGGATTATAAAAAGAAAAAAAAAACTTTAAAGATTATTTACGATTAATTATTATTGCCAAGTTATCTAGTCATTGCTTGTTTACAGTGCTTTGTTATATGGAGCAGACTGTTAGATTATTTTGTTTGTCTAAAGAAGTGCCGACAGATGTATGAAAGTACACAAGTCACACCGTAATTTAAAAGCGCAGTCTTTAATGTACAGTAAAACAAAGGCAGAATACCGTATAACTCCAGGCTGGCACAGTAATATTGATGAATGGCTAAACAGATGCAGAGCACCGTAACTTAATTTGAGCGATCTAAAAGTCAAAGAGCGGTAACTGATGATACTGTGTTCTGCCTTGGTTTCTCCTGGGCTTTTCTCCAAGATACTTATACACAAGATAAAGGAGGTCATATACCTGTATGTCCCAAAATGATCAATAACTAATTTCGACCAAAAACGAAGTTATGCTGTTTTGTCTTTGCACGGCAGCACTGCTGTCACCATAGACGGGCGTGGTTTCAGCAACTAGCTTCTCAGCTTCACCCACGTCCCGCCTTTTTGCCCATTTTCGATTATCCGGGAGTGACAGCGGTCAGCTACGCCCACTTTAGGTTTCAAAAATGCTCTTCTGAACACTATGAGTGACGTCACGGACACTATGTTCATTTTTTTTTTTTACAGTATATGATATTAATGCATATTTATGCTCTGTTTGTGCATTTAAACATGACATTTCACAATACAAAAGATTTATGCAATTTTTAATGTAATCAATCTACTGGGGAAGTTTGATGATATATATTAGTCATTTTATCCTATTCACCTGGGGTCCCCCCCCACCCCCCCCCCCCCCCCCCCCCCCGTCCTTAAATACATTACCGTTTTTTCTGGCTAAAACAGCCATTTTGCTGAACTATAAACACTATTCCCCTGCTTTAACACATGAGTCAGATTTGGTGAACTGTTACTGCAAAACTCTACACACAAATCCCTATATTTCTCAGTGCTTTCACCATGTGGTCATTTAGAAAGCACTAGCATTCAATATTGTTCACTCAAGTCAGCACAGCTTGAGCTCAATTAGCACACAGTTACCCAATTGGAAACACTAGGAGTCAAAATTGAACACACATCAGATCCTTCAATAAAAAGATAAAAGGGCCCGAATCAGTTCACTGAGCTTTGGAACAATGGATCCACAGAGAAATGAAGGAATAGGTCGAAGAGGAAGAGGAGGAGGAAGAGGAAAAGGAAAAGGAAGAGGAGGGGAGAGAGTAGGAGGATGGCATGATGTTGTGTAGAGGAGGAGGAGGGAGAGGAAGAGGACATGGTGGAGGAGGAGGAAGGAGGAGGGAGAAGAAGGGCAAGGAGACAAGCAGTCTCGGATGAAATTCGGGCCAGTTTAGTTGACCATGTCCTTGTCCATGGTATGACTATGAGGGAGGCTGGGCAATGAGTACAGCCAAATTTGAGTCGTTTCACCGTCACCTCCATCATCAGAACCTTCAGGGAGGAAAACAGGTAGGTGTACTTGCAGTAAGACTGCTCTGTACAGTAACTTTAGATTGCATACACTGTTGCACTATGCTACTGTAATAAAGAAATGCATCAAATTGCCTCGCATACAGATAGAGTTTCAGTATGTTTCCATTTTTTCCTGTATAAAGGATGTGTGACAGTTACAGTAATGAGTACTTCTATTTTTGTAGGACACAGAGACGACCACCTGGTGGAGGCAGGCTAGGCTTTTGTCGGAGGAGCAAGAGAGGGAGCTTGTAAACATGGTCATTGCCAATAATTTAATCCGCCTGCGAGAGATTCAAAGGAGAGTGATTGAGGATAATCATCATTTTCGAGGGATAAATGCCATCAGCCTCTCCACAATTGATCGTATCCTCCGAAAGCACCGGTTCCGGATGAAACAGGCGTACCGTGTCCCTTTCGAATGAAACTCTGACAGAGTGAAAGACCAATGAGTGGAATATGTTCAGGTATGAGTTTTGATATCGTATGAAGTATTGTGTACCATCACAGTATAGCAGTTTATGCTGCCATTTGTGCCCTCTTGAACTGTGCTTCAGGGCAGTGATTTACTCTACTGTGTTTCATGTGTTTTGCAGAGAATCTTTGAGATTGAAGGCCGGCCTGTTCCCTATGAAATTATCTTTGTGGATGAGGCTGGTTTCAACCTGACCAAAAGGAGAAGGGGGAGGAACATAATTGGCCATCGGGCTATTGTAAATGTCCCTGGTCAGCGCGGAGGGAATGTCACTATGTGTGCAGCCATCAGCCAACGAGGGGTTCTCCACCGTCATGCCATTCTAGGACCCTATAACATTATGCTCCTCCTTGCTTTCCTTGACTGTCTAAGAGAGCATATGTTCCAGCTGGACCTCAGGGAGCCAGCACAGCCAGAGCAGCCTCGTTACATTGTTGTTTGGGATAATCTCAGCTTCCATCGCGCTGCTCTGGTTCGTGACTGGTTTACCAATAACCCGAGGTTTTCTAACATCTTTCTGCCTGCATACTCTCCCTTTCTAAACCAAATAGAGGAGTTTTTTCGGCATGGCGGTGGAAAGTGTATGACCGAGAACCTTATATCCATGCTCACCTCCTCCAGGCCATGGAAGAAGCCTGCCTAAACATATCAGTAGATGCATGCCAGGGGAGGATCAGGCATGCAAGAGGATTTTACCCTCGCTGCCTGGCTAGGGCCAATATAGCCTGTGATGTGGACGAGATTCTCTGGCCTGACCCAGAACAAAGACAGGTTGCTGAGGCGGAATTTTTTTTTTTTTTTTACAGTTGTGCTGTGTAGTACATGAATGAATAAAAATGTGCCAATGTATACATTGGTTGTGTCTTTTGTGTTCATGTGAAAATGTTTTTGAGGGGGAGAACCACAAGCAACATAACTTACCAGTTTTGGATATATTGTTTTGAATTTATTGCACCAGTGTGTAAGACTATGTTGTAGTGTGTGTGTTTTTGAAAGCTTGTGTGTGATGTCTGAGGGAAAAGTTTGTTTTTTCAGCAAGAGTGAATGGTTTTGAGTGTAGAGCTTCATTTTGACCTGAAAATAGGATGTTTAGGGAATTGGGTGAGACGTTATGGATTTGTGTTTACTGTTTTGAGAATACGAGGCATAGTTTCAAGAAATGTGTTTAAGCAATCGATAAAAACTGTAATAATGCAGTAATACAGTTTTTGACATTTAAATCTGCAGTAGAAACCCCCATAACAGATCTTCCTGTGCAGAATAACTATTTACATTAACCTATACATTCATGCATTTAGAGGATGCTTTTATCCAAAGTAATCTATGATTCGGTCTTTTTCTGATGAGGAATGGCTCTCAGAAACGCTGTTATTTTCAGACATGGAAACTCAGAAAGTGAAAGCGCGTGACCGTGGGCTCCATGTCTCTGCTGATTGGTTTCAGCAGCAGGTGTGTTTCTTCTGACCTCCAGGGTGAAACAATTTTACAAGGCTGTTTTGTAGCCCAGCCGACAGGATTGACTCATAAAACGCTGTATGTTCACGGACGCCGTTCCATAAAATCCTGACACCTACATTTGTTTCTCAAACGACGTGCTTAGAGCCGCGCTCACGGCCGACGGGGGGAAATGATCCGGCCGGACTTTGTTCTTGACACGACTAAGAAACTTTAAGATCTATGAGAGATGGTGAATTTCCTCAAATATGTCTAGATGAAATCACATCAGAATTCATCAGAAACTGTTTCTCCATTCATATGAGATGATATTGACTGTTTACATTTGACATTCATCAATCCATACTGATCAGAGTCAACATGAGACAACAAACACAGGCCATTATACTTCAGAAATGTGATACATTTTAGAGAAACAGGATATTGAATGAGAAAAACTGTGAGCAGGACTTGAGGAATTAAAGAGATATTGAAAAGATGTCGGTAGTTAAAAAATATTACATCAAAAAATATTCTAACATTTCCGATGAGCTGCCAGTGATGTCACTGCTTAACTAGTTAAAAAGGTAAAATGGGTTTGTATTGATTTCATGTTGACTTTTTGATCAGCTGCTATCAGGATGACATCTGGTTTTCAGACAGTCAAAGCAGGTATATTAGGATTAACTGAAACTAACCATTTACCAAAACAACAACAACACTTCATTACCTGAAATAAATAAAGGTAAATAAATAAATTTACGCAACCTAAAATATTTCGTCTAGATGCCAAGGCAACATTTCTCATTTTCATTTAGTTTGATGTGAAGTACTAAAATAACTCAAATTAAAACTGAAAAATCATTAATAAAAACTATACATAGATAGAGTTAAAACACACCACACTCAAAAATTACTTAAATTTACGTTTTTTTTTTTTTACCTTAAATGTATTTATTTTTTACTTAATTCATTATTACTTAAATTTAAAAGAAAATGAAACATTAAAAAATGGAAAAAATTATTTTTGAAGCTGTAAATAAAACAAATAATTTTGAAATACTGTGAAAACAGTATTTCCGTTTTTCTACTTAAAATTTTCCACATGTAATTCAGTCTGTTTCTTGCCACTTTGTAATTATTTGTGATTTTTTTTTTTTGCAATTTCTGAGTGAAAATTGTTTCTACATCTTTTTTTTTCTTCTTCAGTGTAACAATGAAATCCATTCTGGTCTGTCATTGTGTTCACGTCCAACTCTGACTGATGAAAAATTAAAGTGGCCTCTCGGTTTCACAGATCTTCCTCAAACTCGCGAGGTGTAGTTTGGGATTCCTCTGGAGGACAGATGTGATCTTTTATAAGAGCACCTCATCTTTAATACAGCGTTACGTAATGTATTCCCCTCACAAAACTCATTTTGGCGTGTGTCGTCTGACCCTCCAAGTGTTTAATGCCATGCAGACAGAATATTTCAGAACACTTTAGGAAACTTCAGTTTGATTTACACACTTTCACAGAAAACACGAAACACGAAAATCAACCCTGCGTCTGGACGCTTTCATCTTCTGGGAAAAGAACGTCAGATATTGTGAGCGTTTCCTCACAAATGGCTTCTGTGGGATTGGTTGCTATGGAAACTCCTCTGTTTTATGATGTGGATGTCAAAGGACACTTCCGAGACACAAGACTTTTACTGGAAAAGGAAGGGACAGGAAGTCAAAACACTCGAGAAATAGACCATAACAAAATCAATAGTACACTGATATTTGATGCTAACAAAAGATAGATGTGAGCAGGCTTTGACAATTAACTTTTTCACTCACCAACCAAATTTGGCTACTAAATTTTACAGTTACTGGCCAATCAGGACATCTATCAAAAATATAAAAAAATTAAATCATAGCTTAAATTTAAATATATATTTATTATGAAATCTGATTCTGAATCACAATCATGCCATAACATATAATGTCATGATGACATTATTACACCCCACAATAAAATTTAGCTTTAGAATTTAATTAAAGTAAATAATTTTTATTAGCATTTTTAATTTGACTTAATATTACTTTATACATGCATACTGTATCTCATTTGTTTTGTCAGTCTGTAAAGGTGTCCCTCAGGGGTCTGTTCTGGGACCAATTTATTTTCCTTGTATAGAAATAATATTTGCGATAACATTCCCAATGTTCATAAAGACTACACTGCTATTTATTGTTGCACTTCATCAGCATCACAAGCTCTTCATTAGTTACAGTCAGTCTTTGATATTGTTCACTTCCGCGTTTATGTCAACTTAAGCTGGTTTTAAACACAAATAAAAATAAATTATTTTATTTTTTTTCAAATTCCAAAGCTTTACCAAGGAATCCTTCTGATATTATATCCTCCTTAATTTCTAAACTTAAGCTTAAATTGGGGTTTTACTACAGAAACAGATCTTTATTTTCCTTTAGTGCCAGGAAACATTTGGTATCTGCAACCTTTTTACCACGATTGGTCTATGGAGATGCCCCAGGACATAATCTAAAAAAAACGTAATACTGTTTTTAATATCGCTTTACTTTTTATCACTTGTTGTAGCTATCAAAAACATCACTTTATATGATAAGGCAGAGTTACCATCTCTGTATACTCGAAAAAGTTTTAATTGGTACTGTTTTATTTATAAGTCTATTTGGGGTTTAACTCCATTTTACTTGCCTCTCGGCTTTTCAAATACTACAAACTAAATGCTTACTAAATGCTACAAACTTCTTTCAAATGATCTGGTGTATTTTAAAGTTCCTCGGGTTCGAATGGAGCAAGGAAAAAGGGTTTTAGATATAATGCTCTATAATATATACACACACACATACACGCATACAGAATATTCCAGGTAATATTTAAATTATTTATTGAAGCAATTAAAAGTCAATTAATTTTGCTAACAACATGTTATCTTTATAATATACAATACTATATCAAATATAAGTAGGACACCTCCTGTTATATAAGATTGTTTGATATGAAAACTCTTTAACTGTGTTTAAATGACTGTAATGTATATCCTCTCATAGATCACTCCTTCATTAGGTTTGTTACTCCTTTATCTGTTCTGAATTCATTACAGCAGAAGTCAATCTGTTAGAGATCTTTTTTTGTTTTTTTTTGTCCTTTTTAACTTCTCTTTTGCAAAAATGAATAATTTAATACACTACAATAAATGTGCATTATGGGAGAAAGGGTCTTTTTTACCTACAGCATTAACTACGCACATGCACGCACACGCACGCACGCACACACACACATACAAACACACACTCTCTCTCTCTTTACCTTCATATCAGCGTTCATATGCTTCTCTGGGGCAACACAGATTGTTAGGCACCATAAGTGTCGCGGCGAACAAACGAGGCGATCATAAACCGTCCTGTCTATACATGCCTTCCGGCGCCCATATTTCCATGTCAACCCTTTGGCTGGCTCTAGATATTAGTAGTCTGGCTTCATTTGGCCTATCGCTAATTTGCGGAGTGCTAGATGCTAGCGCAGGGTCAGAGGTCACGCTCGCAGCAGCGGGGTCTCTGTGAAGCGCAGCTAATCGCTCATAAAATGTGTCAACATCGTGCAGAATGATAGCGCGCGGACTGGGGGGGGGGGGGGGTTGGGGGGGGGGAGGCGATACGACGTGTACAGCCTTCTGCATGGGCCATACACGGGGCTGATGGGATTCAACGAATCACATCACACACGTCATGAGCCGTTTACGGCTGCGCAATACAACCCAGATCGGGCTACTGAGAAACACTTTTGTCACCGATCCGAGAGGTGAGTAACATATTGGCAATATCGCACCATTCAACACTGCTTTCTAGCCATTAAGATCAGCCTGTGAGTTGCATCATCTAAAAGTGAACATATTACTCAGCGTTCAATTGAAATGAGATATGAGGCCGGGAAGTGTCCTATTAAAGACAGAATTATTATTGTATCTCATGTTGGGCTCTTGATTTAGCGTTTCATTAAAGCATCAATAAATTAGCGCAGCAGTAGTCATTGTTATACACTGCACAAAAATTATTTTTAGACTATGTATTTCTAGCTATAAAATGCTTATAACGCGCAAACACAAAAATCGTGGTGAAACAATATGCATTTATTTGAAATATGAAAAAGATGCATAGGGATCAGCATTCATAGACATTCTGAACTCTATTGTGGTTAGACAACACGTCTCAGAGCTACTCATTGCCGCTTACTCATTGTCGAAATCATACTCTAGATTTAAAACTGTCACATGGAATTGATGTTGATGCAGCAGAGCGATGATATCTCAGATCACTATCTAGTCTTGTGCAAACTTCATATAACTAAAACTATAAATTCTTCTCCTTGTTACAAGTATAGTAGAACCATCACTTCAACCACAAAAGAATGCTTTGTAAGTAATCTTCCTGATTTATCCCAATTCCTTAGAATATCCAAAACCTCAGAACAACTTGATTATGTAACAGAAACTATGGACTCTCTCTTCTCTAGCATTTTAGATACGGTTGCTCCCTTTATTCTTGAGTAAGAAGATTTAAGGAAAACTGTTCTGACACACCGTGGTATAATGAGACACGTCGCACCACGCTCGGAGACCCTCGCACGCATAAATAGAGCAGCCCGGAAAATGGAGAGCAGCTGGAGGAAAACAAAACTACAGGTATTTCGAATTGCTTGGCAGGAAAGTAATCTATCCTACAGAAAAGCATTAAAAACCACTAGCTCTGATTTCTTTTTGTCTCTTTTAGAAGAAAACAAACATAACCCCAGGTATTTATTCATTACAGTGGCTAAATTAACGAAAAATAAAGCATAAACAGGTGTTGACATTTCGCAACAGCACAGCAGTAATGACTTTATGAATTACTTTACTTCCAAGATCAATACTATTAAATATAAAATTCTAACCATGCAGCACCGTCATCTACAGTAGCGGGGCATCAGATAGCTTGCTATACTATCCTTGCGCTGAGGCACAATTCCACTCATTGCTCTCTACTTTAGGAGAGGATATATTTGTATAAACTTGCTTAAATCATCTAAGGCAACCTGTGAGACGCGCTATCCATCTAAGCCCTAAAAGAGTGCTTCCGGATAGTCATAGATGCCAATTCAACTTCTGAATATTATTAATTCATGGGCATTGTCATTAGGAATCTGTCCGCTGCGAAAACCTTCAACTGGTCTGTTATTAGCTCTCTCATCAAACAAACTACAACTTGACTCCCAAAGAACTTGCAGTTGAATCACACAGACGCACGAAGATCTCTGAATGCTCCGCTTCTGTCCAAAGATTACTAGAAAAGGTAGTTCTCGCACATATATTCCCTTTCTAGATAAAAATGGTATATGTAGGGATTCATTCAGGATTTAGAGATCGCTCAGTATCAAAGATACTAGAAAAGGTCTGCTCTCATCAGAGTTACAAATGACTTGTTCTTTTCATCCGATCGTGGTTGTATTTTTCTATTAGTGCTACTGGATCTTAGCACCGTGTTTGACACTATTGACCACAATATTCTTTTGAATAGACTAGAAAACTTGTTGGCATTAATGGAAGTGCATTAACATGGTTCAAATCGTAGTGCGTTATAGATGAGCGTCCCCAATTTCAATTGTAGCAAAGCAGTGATATAGGTATCACTGATCGATCACAAGTGGCAGTATGGAGTACCTCAAGCTCGATTACGGCTAGGGCCGTATTATCCTCTTCACGTTTTACATGGTAGCCCTTGGGATGATATCATCCAGGAAACACGGCTGTTAGCTTCACTGTTATTCTGATGATAGCTCGCTGCTTATATTTTTTCGCAGCCCGGTGAAACTACCATGTTGAACAACTAATCCGATGCATATGTCGATATAAAACCTGGATGAGCGAGAGTGTACTTTCTTACTCGGCTAATTTCTGAGTAAAAACAGAGATGTTAATAGAGGACAGTAGAATTAACTCTGGCATACTAAAATAAAAATAACCTAAAACAATGTCTAAGACTTGATGGCTGCTCTGTCAATTCTTCGTAATCAGTTAGGAACCTAGGTGTGCTATATCATAGCAATCTTTCCTTAGAAAGCCACGTTTCTGGCATTTAAAAATAAACATTTGAAAAACTGCACTTTTTTCCATCTTAAAAATATATCTAAATTACTACCTATTCTCTCAATGTCAAATGCAGAAATGTTAATTCATGCGTTCATAACCTCAAGGTTAGTTTATTGTAATGCTTTATTGGGTGATTTGATTTGTTCTGGCATTCCTTGCTGACATCTGCACGCTATTAATAACAACCAGCCTAAACTATCAGCTGGTCAAAAATGCGAGCTAGCTAAATGTTCTTGCGTAGAGAACGGCAGTGAATATGACCATATAGCTCCGGTCTGATCAACACTAGGGCAGCTGGCCTCCGCTATTAAACATTGTATAATTTTAAAATCTTTCTTATAACTTATACAAGGCCGCTGCTGGTTTAGCACCGCAATCAGTATATTGAACAAGCGTCTTATTGCATATACTTCCGCGTGTTGCACTCTTCTGCCTGCGTTCTTCCTGCAACTCTGGCCATATGATAATACCTATAATATATCAAAACCAACTGGTGCGGGCGGCATATATTTAGACATGCCACACTCTGAATAACTACCTAACATTGTTTCGGGAGCAGACATTCACGCTTGCAGTTTAAATCTAGATAAAACTGCCATCTCTTTACCTGCCTACACATAGCATACGCACTAACAGCTTTCTAATAATTCAAATTCCATTAAAAAAGATTCAAATCCGTTAAAGGATTTTTAGGCCGCATTAATTAGGTCAACCGGAACCAGCTAGAACATTACTTTCCCCTCAGATAACACCCGATGTACTTGCTACATCGTTAGAAGAATGGCGTCTACGCTAATATTAGTCTGTTTCTCACTTATTCCGAGGTCACCCCACCGTAGGCGCACTCATTATTTCTCAAGTCTGTATCTAGATATATGGTGACGTGCAGTCACCCCGCGGATTCCAGTCTGTATTCGCGACGGGCATATGTGCTGGAGACCGGCGAAGTACCAGGACAATAGCATGAGCCTACAGATATGCAGACGCCACTGTAAAGACCTGTCTCAGACGTCAGCCGGGAGCAAGACGGCACAGGAACCAGATGATTCCTCCATGCACAATCTGACTTTCGTCTGGCAGCCTTGGAAGGAACTGAACTAGTTTGGATTTGTTTCATCATTCTTTTGTCTCTCCAGATGTTAACTGATGGAACTGGAGTGCTGTGATACTTGGTGGATTATTGGATGCTTTTTATAATCAGCCTAGTTTGACTGCCTCATATCAAAGAAAGAAAGGAAAGATACGGCACCCATTGACTGCAGAGCATCCATTGCTGAGACAAAATCTGATGAAGATGCTACATTTCTCCAACCTGATGAGAAACAAACCTCATGCCTGATCTGGGGGGCAGGGGCTGCAAAAAAAAAGATTAAAAGAAAAAAAAAAATAAAAAAAATAAAAAAAAAAAAAAAAAAAAAATAAAAAAGAAAAAAAAAAAAACTCAGAGACCCCTATTAAAATGTATCGCTATAAAGCTCCATATGAGCCTGTAAAGATGCGCCTTCATTCAACATTGGTCGCATTAGATCGTATCTGTCTCTTGTGTTTTCACGATTCTATTGCTGAATGAACTTTAAGCATCTTGGTTTCTGTTCTAGATAAATGGTCTAGGTAGTTGTGGTTTTCTCCGACCTCGATCTCACCCAAGCGATCGGCTTCCTCATTCTAACTTCTGCTCTGGCGGCTTCTGAAGGTGTATTTTTAGGTGGATAGAGGCGTTACACGGTGTCTACCCATCGAGGGACATCTATAACCAAAATCCGAGCTGTAATTGTGTCTGTCGGGGGTCAGCAGTAGTTTGACGCTGTTCATTTCTCACTCTAGCTATCTCTCTGAACCGGGTACAGAGAGTCTTCCAGCTCAGCTCCAGGGTTTCATTGCTCCCGACTTCGCATTCTCTGCCGTTTGGCCCTCCTGGAGTCTCTCTGAAAGCAGAGGAGGAACACGAAGCGAACGTCAGGAGAGGCAGCATTAGCACAGAATGATGAGTGGTCGGATTTACAGTTTTCTCTCAAACGGCGCTAGGAAATGAGTCAGTGAATTAACCGTCCTAAACTCAAATATATCAGCATGTGTGGATAGGACCGTAAAAAAGATACAAATATTAACTTTTAAAAGGGAGAAATCTGTCAGCTAGTCATCATAAAACATGGAAACATCATGAACATGAAACTATTCATCTAGATATTAACATGTAGAAGAATCCACCTATATAATTTTCATCCTGTCATCTGTCAGCTGCTAGAAGCTCAAGTAAACTGCAACCAGGCAACTATCAACCAGATATAAAGACATCCAGTGGCATGCGCATGAGAACATAAATGCATAGAGATGATTAAGGATTGATATTAATATTAATAATATGATATTATGTATTGCATTGTTACTTTAAATATGCACTATATACACAACTCAAGTGGAAGTGAAAGAGACGATCACTACCGAGCAGAACAGAAGTTAATTTCTCATTAGTTGAAACGGAAATGAAGTGTTATGTTAGAGCAGTAATGCAATCATCAGCAGAATTTAGAAGATACTCAGATCTGAGGTGCTTTTATAAACATTACAAATGTTACTGTGTTTGCTTTTTGACTTTGAGTGCCGGCCCTGAGTGCGTGCCTGGTTTCTGGGTTCTACATTGAATCTGATAATCAGATTTGTGTGATAAGACTTTAATTTCTCTCAGTCTCTAATGAAGACAGATTCTTCTGCCAACAGCTATCAGATGGCAGCGCTGGGTTTTACTCTCTCTATAGCCTGAGTAAATGTGATTCCAGAAGAATCTATGAGCCCGTTAATACCCTAAAAGATTCATTTATTCCTGCGAATGAGGCTCAGATCACGGGCTTTATGTGTTACTGGATAAAACAACCGTACAGGAGCCAATCCAGAGCAGAACCTCCTGCAAACACAACCAGCTGAAGACGTTTCTACAGCAGAGCTTTCTATCTACAGACACAATGTCATAAAGACTTCTGGAAGACGACGATGTGTTTAAATCAGCATATTTCTAGATATATTATGAAATGTACTTTGGGAGAAGAAAAAGTCAAAATATTGGAATAAATAAATAAAAAAATTAATGTATTAAAACCATTCAGGATGAATTGTTTTCAGCATTTATTAATAATTGCTTATTTTCAGTTCTTCCGTATTTAATTTTTTTTAGCTGATTTTACTTTTGTGTATTTAAAAAAATATATATACATGCATTTGGTTTATTTTAATTTATAATATATTACTATATGCAAATGTGTTTTCAAAACATGTATTTAATATAATCAAAAACATTAAAAACAATATTACAAATTTAATACAAAAACTTTTTTTTATTTTTTTAAATATTTAGAATATTATCTTTTTTGTATCTTTAAAATCTACACCCATTTTGTATGTCTGAATTTATGATATATTATATGCAAAATATTTTTCAAAACAACGTATTGAAATAAATAAACACATAAAAAACTATTAAAGGAATGTTAAAAACAACATACAATGTTTTATATAAATTTTCAATAAATTTACATGTGTATGTTAAATTAGCTTAAACTATACATTGAGTATTTTATTTCATGACAATAATACCGAATAAATAATATAACAATACATGTTCCTGTATATAGTTTGACCATATTGTTACATTTGGAAATATTGGCTTGAATATTTACCGTGATTCAGCTTTTCATAAACAGTTATCTCTCTCACACACACCACACACACACACACACACCCACACACCACCTCGTCATTGCGGGATTCATGGCCGCTCACTGAACGGTCGAGATGTAATTGACTATTCACACACATTTGAAGGACTGCGACTAGCAGGTCAAGGCCACACACTCCCTGTCAATCAGCTACCTGGCCCGCACTCAAGTCAATTACTATCACCACCCCAAGACGAGACGAGCCCCATCTCAGTCACAGAACAGTTTCATAGCCTCATCCGGAACATGTGAGGAGGAGAGGTGTGTGGGTGGGTGTTGTGTGTTGTGAGAAGTGAGAGCGGTGTTTGTGTGTGTGGATTGGTTTGTGTGGTTTGAGTGTGAATGTGAGGTGGAGTGAGAGTTTGGTGAGTGTGGTGTGTGTTGGGGTGATTGAGTGCGGTGAGTGAGTGATTTAGTTAGAGAGATGTAGAGAGAGAGAGAGAGAGAGAGTAGGGAGAGAGAAGAGAGAGCGAAAGGGGGCGAGGAGGAGAGGAGTGGGAGAAGAGAGGGGGGAAGAGGACGAGAGAGAGTATGTGGGTTTTGTGGTGTGTGCGGAGAACAAGGAAATTGTTTCCGAATGAACCACTAGCGGCTTGCACACTGTACATAAACTTCAGACTATTTGCTCTAGAATAACATGTACCGGCTTTACTCCTGTACTTAAATGAGTTTGGATTCCCTGAAGAATTCAAGATCATATTTAAGATGTTTCTTTTGTCCTCACGCTGCATCTGGTGAGCCAGAATGATCTTGACAAATACAACACCATTCATAACGGAAACTGGCCCATTAATTAGGACTGTAATAAATATACTTTTCAACTTTAAAAGAGAAGAAAACCTGTACTGCATGCTCATCTCATCCTCAAAACCCATGAGCAAAACTCAAAGAAGAATTGTTAAAACTAGGAGAAAATACTGAATTATTTATTTAAAAAAAAGTGATAATCACAAATACTGAAGTATAATAAAAGATCTCGAAATAAATGTTTGATTTTTAAATATAAAACTATCACTAATATTAAAAGCACATGACAGAAAGCACAACAAAAACAATAACTGCAAACTAAAATTAAATGAAACATAAAATCTACAAACTTAAAAGTATTAATGTAGTGACCCTGGAGCAAAACCCCGTCATAAGGGTAAATTTTTACGAAATTGATATTTATGCAATCATCTGAAAGCTGAATAAGTAAGCGTTCCATTGATGTATGGTTTGTTAGGATAGGACAATATTTGGCCGATTTGGAATCTGAGGGTGCAAAAAAATCTCAAATATTTAGAAAATCATCTTTAAAGATTGTCCAAGAAGGTCTTAACAGCATATTACGATCACAATAAGTTTGATATCTTTACGGTAGGAGATTTACAACAAAATAGTGCTTCATTGGGAGACAGATCTTTTACTAATATCCTACTATTTTGGCATAAAGGACATGTATAGTGTGACCGTGAACAATTTTTTTTGGCTATTGCTACAAATATACCTCAGCGACTTAACACTGCTTTTGTGCTGCAGGGGTACGTATGTAATTAATAAATTACATTATTATTGCATGATCATATATAATACCTTGAATTTCACAGTAAGTCAAATGCATAAATGTAATGTAATACACAAAATGATAAATATTTTACTGTGTTCTTCTTATCTGGCTGAGTTCTGGATATTTTCATCACATGCATGCGTCGTCAGGTTTTTCACATGCATGCAGGAGACTAGAGAGTAGTTTAAACAAACTACTTCATTACTGTAATTTCTGAGTAAAATAATACCTATTCTTTAAAGCAGGATCTTTTAAGCATAAAGTCATTTCATTTTGATATATTTTTCAGAAAACAAGACTTCATATCTTCATTCTGCATATCAAGTGAATGTATCTTAAATTAAGGATGTTTAGATGTTTGTACTGTAAAACAAGACAAAACATACTGAGGAAGAACATCATACTTTGCAGATATGAATATGAACTATATGGAAACATCAGAGCTGCATGACTTACATTCAGCTGTGCATTAAAGCTGAAGTGTGTGTAGTTACTGCATGTTGCTGAAATGTGTTCTAAGAAAAACCAAGAAAAAACAAGAAAGAGTTGATTTGTGAGGAAAGCAAACACATTTATTTTCTAAAACCAAAATAAAACTGAACACCTCAAAATTGGCAAAAAAAAAAAAAAAAAAGGTTGTCTTCAGTTAGGGAAAAATAAATAGGTTTAATGAAAATTAAAGGCCGTAAGCCTTCTTCACTGTGTGCTTTGGTTTTGGCCTCATTGCCGGCTGCGCAGTCATGTCTCACGCATAACAAAACACCTCTGATTCACAAATACTTGCTAAGGAACTCGCATTCACATAAAGTAGCCTTGTTGACAAGTTTGGGTGAGTAAGGGTCAAAACGCACAAGATACAGTACTTTCAGTGACCTGTAATAGGCAATATCACGTCTTTTGTAGCAGAAATAAACTGCTGCAGAAAAAGCTAGGTCCATGCAAAATGTAATTTGTTACTGCAACACTCATTTCAAATGTAGTTGAGTAAAGAGTACAGATACTCATTCAGTAATGTAGTGGAGTAAAGAGTAAAAGTTGCTAATATTTTTTATACTCAGTACAACTACAAAGTACCCGAAAAGATACTCAAGTAGAGTAACTGATTACATTTACTCCAATACTTTACACCTCTGCTCGTCAGATGGGATCGAGTGCGTCCCGTCGTCTGCATGCCACGGATTCCCTGCCAATTAACACAGAGATGAAGGAACGATGATTCCCACACGAGTCTCTCATGAGTGAAATTAAACTCTAATTAATCTCTGAGATCCACAACCATCAGCAGAGACGCTCTCATAGACGACAGTCATTATGCACTTCAGCTCACACTCATCATGATCACACACACACACACACACACACACACACAAACTGGTCTGGTTTGCTATCCTTGTGTGGACTCTCCATAGGCGTAATGGTTTTATACTGTACAGACCGTATATTCTATTATCCTACACCAACCCTACCCCTAAACCTAGGCCTACCCCTCACAGGAAACTTTCTGCATTTTTAGATAAGCTTTTGTACCCGTGGGGACCACAATTTAGGTCCCCACCGTGACACGAGTCCCCATGAGTCTGTGTGTATTCAGGTTTAAGTCCCCACCAGAATATATAAACCAGTGCAACGGCAAAGACACACGCGGCTGGGCAGAAAAAAAAAAAATCCAACGTAGTCCAGGCAACCCGGATCAACAATCACACACACACACTCACACACACACACACACACACTATTTTTATGGTTTAGGGGACTTTCCATAGGCGTAATGGTTTTTATACGGTACAGACTGTATATTCTATTGCCCTAAACCAACCCTAAACCTAAGCATACCCCCTACAGGAAACTTTCTGCTGCAGTTTTTTAGATTTGTCAAAAAAACTCTTCCTGAAGTTTTTATAAGCCTTTTGAATTAGCGGGTACAGTTGAATTTCCGAGATAAATCACCTTCTCGTTTTAATAACATATGTCCTAACCGCATGTGTCTACAATTTGTGTCCTCATAAACCCATAAACTGCACACCACACACACACACACACACACCCACACTCTCTCGCTCTCTCTCTCTCTCTCACACACACACAAACACCCACACACACACACACAACACAACGCACAGGATCGCAGTTCGCACATCGCACCACACACACCAACGACACGAACACTCCCTCTCACACACACAGACACACACACACCTCTCTCTCACACACACACTCTCTCAAACACACACACACGCATGCGGTCAGCTAGCCTGGTGGTGAGGACTCTCCATAGGTGTAATGGTTTTTATACTTTACAGACCGTATATTCTATTGTCCTACACCAACCCTACCCCTAAACCTTCTCCTCACAGGAGACTTTCTGCATTTTTTAGATTTTCAAAAAACTCATTCTGTATGATTTATAAGCTTTTGTACCCTTGGGGACCACAATTTAAATCCCACCGTGACACGAGTCCCCATGAGTCTGTGTGTAATCAGGTTTAAGTCCCCACCAAAGATATAGAAACCATACCACACGACACACACAACACACACACACACACACTCGGCACAACACACCGCTCACACACAAACACACTCCGCGGCGCACACTACACACACCCCCCAGCCACACACACCACGCACGCGACGGCACGCACTGCACGTCGCACACACACACACACACACACTCACAGCTCACACTCGCACAACACCGCACACACCACACACACCACTCTCTCTCTCTCTCTCTCTCTCTCTCTCACACACTCACAAACACACACACACACCTCACACTCACACTCACACTCACACACCGAACACCCACGAGTCTCTCTCTCTCTCTCTCTCTCTCACACACACACACCACACACACACAACTCGCACACACCACACACACACACACACACACTCACACTTCGCACACACACACACACACACNAAACCACAACTAGATCCTAGTATACTGGCAAATTACAGACCCATCTCAATCTTCCTTTTATGTCTAAAATTTTAGAAAAGTTGTGTCTGCTCAATTGCGCTCCTTCCTGCAAAACTGACTCTATGGTACTTTTCAGTCGGTTTCCGGCCCCCCCCATAGCACAGAACTGCCTTGTTTAACTCAAATGCTGCTTCTTGCGTCAGACACGGGCTATGTCTCCTCTAGTTTCCTTGATCTTATGCTGCCTTCGTACTCTCGCTCTGCTCTTCCTAGTCGATCCCAAACATACTGTATTGCAATGCCAGGCTTACGATGTTTAGCTCCTACCTGTCCGCTCGCTACCCCCACTTGTTCATTACCTGTGAGTCATCCTCAATTACACAGGAACTTATGGAGTGCCAAAAGGATCTGTCAGTTCCTCTGCTATTTTCGATCTACTGTTGCCCTTTGTAATATATCGAAAATACGGGATTAGTTTCCACTGGTATGCCGATGATACTCAACTATATATTTGCAACTAGACGGATGTACGGTTACTTCCTTTACAGTCAAAAATCTGGGTGTTATATAGATAGCAACTTGTCTTTTGCAAATCATATTTCCCATGTTACAAAAAAACTGCATTCTTCCATCTTAGAAACATTGCCAAGCTACGGAACATGTTACCTTTTTCTGATGCAGAAAAGCTAGTTCATTCATGACCTCTAGACTGGACTATGTAATGCACTGCTAGGTGGTTGTCCTGCATCTTTAATAAACAATTTACAGGTAGTCCAAAATGCAGCGGCTCGAGTCCTTACCAGGTCAAGAAAATATCATAATTTTTACAGTCTCTGCACTGGCTACCTATTAGGTTCCGTATCAGTTACAAAATATTATTACTTACCTATAAGGCCCTTAATGGGTTATGTCCTGCGTACCTAACTAGTCTTCTATCACTCTACAATCCATCTCGCTCCCTAAGGTTGCAAAAATCTGGACTTTTGGTAGTACCTAGGATATCCAAGTCCACTAAAGGAGGTAGAGCTTTTTCCACATTTGGCTCCCAAACTCTGGAATAGCCTTCCTTATACCGTTCGGGGTTCAGACACACTCTCTCGGTTTAAATCTAGATTAAATACACATCTCTTTGGCCAAGCATTCAAATAATGCATCTCATAATGTTTTACTGCAGTCATAATCTTTTACTTCAGTTATATCTGATCAAATGCATATTTTTATTCTTTAGTTTGGGTTAAACAAATTCATTTTGCTTGGTTGGAACAGCAGCTACGCTAATTTTGTTTGTATTTGTTTCTCTGTTTTTTGCCTAGGATTTAGTTTGGAGTCTGGATCCAGACTCCTTTAGCTTCAGTCTGGATCCAGAACACCTGAGAAGAGATGATGCAACTCTTCAGAGGACCTCAGATGATGCCAATCCCCAGACAACATACAGAACTACCAAATTTTGATATAAGTTTGATTGCTTCATGTAATAATTGCTGTTAATAGTGTTAATCGTATGTTTTATTACATCTTAAATTGATTTTTCCGTACTGCTGGTTCGTCTGGTCAGAGGAGAACTGGCCCCCCGACTGAGCTTGGTTTCTCTCAAGGTTTTTTTCTCCATTTCTGTCCCTGATGGAGTTTTGGTTCCTTGCCGCTGTCGCCTCTGGCTTGCTTAGTTGGGGATACTTCATTTCCAGCGATACCGTTGATATGATTGCAAAAATATTATTTAAACTGAGCTGGATGTTGACATCACTGAATTCAGTGATGAACTGTCTTTAACTGAAAATTTAGTGTTTACTATTGTCATTTTGCATTATTGACACTATTTTCCTAATTAATGCTGTTCAGTTGCTTTGACACAATCTGTATTGTTAAAAGCGTTACATAAATAAAGGTGACTTGACTTGACTGGACTTATAAGAGCAGGTCATAGGTTTTTTGACAAATACCTCTTTTGCAGTTTATAACATAGCTATCTTTAAATGAAAACAATCTGCAAAGTTGTTATTCAAAAAGTGCATGATAAATAAAGATATTGTCTCAAAAGAGAGAGTCGATTCTGAATTGCCTTAACGAGTTGTCATATTTTCTAATCTTTTGCCTGTTACGTCACTGGGTAACACATTTGCATAATCCCCGCCATAATAAAGTAGTTCTGATAATTCACTGTGTACCCACTGTTTCCTAAGAATGTGTCGATTAATGTAGACTGGCGTTCTAATAATTACTTCGTTTTATAATAAAGAATGTAGTGTAGCGCACACTTTATAATCATTATGAAATTGCTGTTTATCTTGCTTCACCGGCAGTTATGGGGTTATTGCTGGAGAGACGAGCGAGTTAGTTAGGCTGCTGCACCTGTGATACAGCTGTTCTGCGTTCTGATTAAAAGTTAAGACAAAGCGTCTTTTGTCTGTCGTTCTTCAAACATTACAGTAGACTTATTTTGGTTTACAAACTGTATTGTTTTATCAGTTAGTCATGTTAGCACTCGGCTAATGTATCCACCATGATTGTTTTAAGTGTTGAGTTTAGCAGCTAAACTGTAGCTGTGGGCACGATTCGCTTGCATAAGTGTTTTTTGTATTTTATGTCATTATTATAAGAACGTATTGGAGCACTATATTATTGTTTTATGTAAAGGTGCTTTGTCAATGGTAGCGCTCGCTAACTTGCTTTAAGGACTCCTCTCTGTGCCAATCACAGCATGCTTGGCCAGCTGACCAATCAGAGCAGAGTAGACTTATGGAAGGGAGGGGCTTGCTCCGAACTAGCTTGGAAGGAATAATTTCGAAATCATTGGCAAATGACACTAATATTTACATGTATATTCTGAAAAATTACAAAGGGGGGGGATGTTTTTTTCTGACCTTAGATGCATTTAAACCTGTTGTAGGGGACTCCGACACAATATCAGGACACTTTAAAATACCATATGACCTGCTCTTTAATATCTGAAGTTATTTTGCTTCTCCAGTAAATGTATCTTGATTTAAAAATGTTTAGATATTTTTATTGGAAAACAAGACACTGAGGAAGAATTCAATGGAATGGAAAATAATATCAAATTCTCAATAAATATAAATTCAATAAATGGATCTGACATGCCGTTGTGACAACAAAATACTGTACATCTAAACTGAGCCCCACAGGGATGTTACTGCATTTTTATTTATTTACTGAAAAAAAATATCAGAACATTCTTAAATCAAGATACATTTACTTCAAGATTTACTTTAAGATTTTAGTGACCTTTTCCACTAAAACATCTGCCTCATTAAGTTATGAAAACGTTATTTCTGAGGGGCCGTTTACACAACACCATTTTCAACTAAAAACAGAGGAGTTTTTATGCATTTTATCCGTTCAACGGCCTGTAAATGCAAACTTTTGAAAATTGGTTTCAAAGGTCAAGTTGGTGAAAATGATTCCATTATGGTCTCCATGGAAACTATAAAAATGCAAATTTGTGAAAAGGATGACATCATGCGCATGCATATTACCTGTTCAGTCTACAGGTACGTGGTGTTTCTTTACAAAGTGACAATATGCATAATATAATACAGCATAATACAGCACTTCTAGTCATTTTTGCAGATGAATCTGTGGGTTAAACTTTTCAAAAACGCAAAAGCAAAAGGAGAAAAACAAGGAGAAAACATATGGGGAATGTTCTATTATTTTGCAAAAATTATGGGAATTTAAAGGGATAGTTCACCTTCAGGGGTCAGGGATCCTGTGTCTCCACTGCTTACTCGGGGTGTTTCTCACACTATGGAAGTCAATGAGGACCAGCGACTGAAGGTGAACTATCCCTTTAATGTTTGAATGTTCTCGGCCAGCTAACAGGGAACGTTCTCAGAACATTCTGGCAAGGTTCTCTCAAAGATATGAACAAATGTTCGTCCAGTAATGTTAACAGAATATTCGTTTAGAGTTTTATCTGTTATTCTCAAAACGTTAGCACAAAAACACTATCTATACATCGTTAATGGAATGGTTTTTATTCAACCTTGTAGTTGGATGTTCGTCTAACATTGTTTTAAATGTTACTACTCAGAGAACATTCAAAAGTAACGCTCCCATAATGATAAAATCATAAAAATGAATGTTTTGCAAAATTATAAAATGGCATGTTTCCTTAACATTCAACGTTTTAAAAACTGGACGTTCCAGAGAACATTAAAAAATAACGTTTTTATAACTTAATGGGAACATTAGCAAAACACTCTTAGAATATAACGGTTCCGTCAACATTCCGAGAACGTGTGTGAAATATTAATACTGTTAAAAGAACGTTCCATAAACATTATTTTAAGAGGTTTATTTTAAGAAAATAAAAACATTATTTAAAGAACATTTACATACCCTTTAAAAAACGTCATGGGAATGTTCCCTGCTAGGAAGGTAGTAGCGTTTAAAAAAAACTAGATGAACGTCCAACTAAAATGTTTCATAGAAACGTTCTATAAATAAAGCAGAAATGTTTTTGTGCTAACATTTTGATAATGTTATTTGAAGACCAGATGACTTTTAACTAACGTTTGTTCATGACTTTGAGAGAACCTTACCGGACCGCTAGCTGAAAGATATTCAGGTCCGACCCTCAAAGTGACATGAGAAAGAGACATAAACACCTCAAATGGCACATGCAACATTAATGAAGAGAGCAGACCTTTCCTCGCATCGCACCGCGACATTTTACTCTGAAGAACCTCGACGCCTGCAGCGGATGAATGAGAGAGAGAGAGCGCGAGCGAGAGACCTCAGCCCTCAGTGTGCGTGTGTCTCATGGCCTGTAGCTAATCTGCTCTTAATTGCAAACTTAGCTCATTTAACATCTGAAGTGGTGCCAGAGAGCAATGCATCCCTATTGGATTCACATCAATCTCACGCAGGAACCTTTCCAGGAGTTTATTGCGAGTCGATGGATTCTTTGGGGTCAGTTAATTCAAGCCGCAACACCGGACAATAGAAACAGCCTCTAAATGTCAGAGTATCTTCCACGAAGATGATTGACTGAGCCAATGACTAAGAGCAAAGCTAAATGAGTCCATGTGGAGACGTTAGCATTGATCAGTCCACAGGAGCTCATGGAGACTCATCCATCAGACACCACGCGTTTGAGCTCATCAGAGAAATCCTGCTGACGGCACAAATTACATCTTAGGGTTTTATCATCAACATATCAATAGCAGATTATATGAAAAATGCACATGATCATGTTGGCTTGACAAAGGGTTTTTACAGCAACAGATAAAAACATCAGTTACACCTTTTTTTCCACTTCATGCGTTTTCACTAATAAGATATTTACACTGCAAAAAAACAGATTTGTTTCTCAGTATTTCTGTCATATTTTCCTGCACAAATATCTAAACATTCATAAATCGACATACAGTAGACTTTCTGGAGAAGCAACATGACACAAAAAATTATCAAAATCATGTGAGTTCATGCTTAAAACAGGAACAAATATCTGCCAATGGGGTCAGAAAAATAAGCTTGTTTTCCCTTTGAATTAAGTTTATTTTTTCTGATCCCATTTGTTCTTGTTTTAAAGCAACAACTCTTTTCCATTATGAACATTTTTAAGGATTAGTTCACCCACAAATTGAATGTGCTCATCTTCAGGCCCATCTGAATGAGGATGAGTTTGTTTCTTCATCAGGTTTGGAGAAATGTAGCATTGTATCAGTTTCTCAGCAATGGATGCTCTGCAGTGAATGGGTGCCGTCAGAATGAGAGTCCAAACAGCTGATAAAAACATCACAGTAATCAACAGCACTCAGTCCATCAGTGAACCTGGAGAAGACCAAGCTGAAACACATCCAGCATTGTTAGATGTTTTTAATAAACTACCCTGAGTCTCCATATCCTAATAACTCCTTCCTCCATGAGAAAGTGTGTTTCTGGATGTGATCAGGAAGAGAAATCTGCACGAGAGCAAGCATCGGTATTCAACAGCTCGAACAAATAATGTGTGCTGTATTTTGATGTGATAGACAACACAGATATCACTTTTTCACTGGAGGAAGCGTTATTATGGATTATGGACTTGTATTTGAGTTCAAAACGTCTTAATGCTGGATGTGTTTCAGCTTTTGTCTTCTCCAGATGTTAACTGATGGACTGGAGTGCTGTAGATTACTGTGATGTTTTTATTAGCTGTTTGGACACTCATTCTGACGGCACCCATTCACTGCAGAGCATCCATTGCTGAGACACTGATGCAGTGCTACATTTCTACAAACCTGATGAAGAAACAAACTCATCCTGATCTCAGATGGCCTGAGGATGAGGGTATTTTCAGCACGTTCCATTATGGTGACCTGTCCCTTAGAAAAATAAAATATGAAAAATTGTGCCAGTGCCACTAAACATGTGGATTGCATGATATTTCAGTTCCCCTCATATAACTGACACGCTCCGGTTCCTCTACGCATTAATGACTGTGGTGTTTGAGTGGATGTGAGCTGCTCTAATGAGTGTTCATGTCCACAGCACTTACAGAGGTCAGCGCCGGCGCTCGGCTCCGCTCCACATAATATCTGAGGAAGGTTGAGAAGCTCTTAGCTGCAGGTACTTCATCAAACGCCCTTCTGAAGAGTCAAATATGAACTCCTGAAGAGGTTCAGTTCAGTTAAACAGCACAGACGCTGAACAAAGAGCTGGGATACAGCGTATACAAGATATATATATCTTAATGCAATATCTATGATTCTTCATCTAATTACGTAAAGAAAATGAAGCATTTTTATTCGACAATAAAGCACACTCATTTTCATGCATTTTATTTTTTGACAATTATTCACAAAGGTGATTTTTTTTATTGTAATAAGAATATTTCCTTATGATAGTATATTGTAGGCTAAAATGCTGAAACATAGTCCAAAAAAAGTGCTTAATTATTTTTAAATAAATATGTGAAAGGTATTTATACATAAATATTTGTTTCTTATTTCATTTTTGCCTTTCATTTAATATTGCCTTTTGTGCCGAGTGTAATAGCTTTATGTGAATGCAAATGTTCTGCAAAGTTGTAAAGACGAAAGTACACGATAAATAAAGTTATTGTCTCCCAAAAGAAAGAATCCACTCTGAACAGCTGAAACGAGTCATTAGTCATTAGAATCCCTTCTGGGACGGCTACACCTCACTGCAACACATTCACATAATTCCCGCGTATATGTTGACTGCCGAGAACAACTTGACCCGCCATCAAACACGTGATTTTATTGACGACTGCTTCTCTGATCTCGAGGAGTTCAATGCAGGATTCACAAACGCTCGCTCTTGAGAGATGAACCAGTTCCCAGTTTATTTGGACCAGCTGCTCCACTGAGTCACCACCTGTAAGTATGATTAATAATAGATGTTTATATTTTCTATCGAGCGTTCAAAATAATTTCCGACACATGCTGTACGCAATAGACCAATCACAACAGACCGGGCCATCTGACCAATCAGAGCAGAGCAGGCTCACAGAAACGAGGGGTTTAGAGAGACTGAATCTCTGAACTGCTTCGAATGAATCGTTTGAGAATCGCTGGAAAATAAGGTGATATTAAATACATATTTTGAGAAATCGAAAGCATTTTTTGACCTTGCATGTATGCAAACCTATTGTAGGAGACTCCCGAAAAAATATTAGGAACCTTAAAAATGGCATAACAGGGGCACTTTAAATATTTCAGATTTATTCATTCTCTGGGAATGTTCTAGGCAGGTTTGATTAACGAACGCATAACATGATTAATATGGGCTGATAGTATGCGCTGAGGTCAGGTTTTCTCTATGTTTCGTGCCTCAAACTGAGCTGAACGTCTTCTGTCGCTCTAAAGCTCTTGTGAGAGTAGATCGCGTGAGATGACGCTCGTCTGCATTGACTGAAATCACTTCAACGGTCTCAACTGACACAACGAACACAACAAAACCTGTTTTCTGAGAGACTCTGCTGCTAGATTTGGCAAATCCACCAGCACTGACATCAGTCATGTTCACCAGAGTTTGTTAATTGTCCAATCAGATCAAGGCCAGGCTGGTTAATAGCCATGTCAACTTACAATCCTATTAACCCCTGACTGACAAATAGTACTAGTTAAAGCCTGGAAGGAAAACAGTGAGCAGCATTTTAAATGAAATCAAGCAACCCGGCTGAATCATGAACCCCGTGACCTGCTGAATACATCTGTGGTTTCATCAAAGGTTCTCTGATGTTGGTTAATGATCACATGACATGCAGGTAAACAAATACAATCATTTATGTTTTCACTTAATGCTTTATTTGCATTGTTTTTTATTTTGAACTGTACATTTACATGTATGCATTTAGCAGACACTTTTATCCAAAGCGAATTACAAAAGAGGAACAAAAACTATTCGATTAATTGTGTAATACGCAATGCCATGTTTATTTGACAACTATAAGAAACAAGCTAGAGAAGAGGAGAATGTGGAGAAGAAAAGGCATTGTCTTTATTATGTTATAATTATTTATATATTTTTAATTATTTTGTATTTAATTGAAAATGTATTATATATATAATTATATTAATTACCTTATACATTCTTATAATATTTTTAAATTTATAAAAATATTTTTCCTATTACATTTTATATATATTATATACTATATATATATTATATTATACATGACATTTATTAATTTAAATCTATTTTTATATTAGATATAATTTATTTTTAAAATAAAATTACATGGCAATTAAATTAATTTCAACATTAAGTAATGTAATTATAATAGTTCTCTATATTATTATTTATTTATTTTTAAATTACAATCTAGTAAGTGCCTAACATAAAGGTAAAGTTTAAAAATACAACTCTGACAATTGTGAAATTATTTTTTTATATACACTTATTTAGATATTTAACCGGACATTCTTTATATTATTTCATAATCTATTTTAATAATAGATATTAAATTTTTATATATATATATATATATATTATATATCTATTATATATATAATATATATTAAGTTGTATAATTCATATGCTAATGACATATTTTTTATTTGCGTTTTTTATTTTTACTTATTATTCACTTTTCCTCATCACTCACAAACCCCAGTTTGGGAACCACTGATCTAGGATGTCTAAGCGACTGTTATTTTACATGTGAAATATGTTTCTATTCATGCATACGTGAACATCATATGTCATGTGATTATGTAAATTATGCACGCATGCATATGCGTCTCTGCTACAGATGAATACATTTCACTAGTTAATTCCGGTCCCGTCACATTTGAGTTGAGGGATCGTTATACAGATCAACCGCAGATCATAGATCCTCTAATAGGACCGTCCTGGACGGGCCGCCCACATGTCTGGAGCGATCTGTGGCTCAATGGACTCCAGACAGCTGGAGACTGATGCACCTTTATTACAATCAAGTGGCATGGCGAAACAGAGGACGGTCCAGCAGGAGAGGCGTTAAATACTCATTTATCATGACCGCTCGTGATTATTCCTGCGTTTCTGTGAATGCACACTCAGTGCTTTTTTATTCTCTCGGGGCGAAACGCAAGCGGCCCGTCTTCCTGACGTGTGTAAACGCTATTCAAATGAGAACTATTAGCTGGATTAAACAGGACGGCTGTGACTCGTGGCAGAACGAGGGGCGAGAAATGTGCACTGAGCTAATTTGTGTAATGCACAATGACAAAAGAAAGAGGCTGGAGCTCAGAATGAATCTGCCATCCATCATGGAGCAAACGGCCCTCCAGCTTCCCAAACCACATCTGCTGTCGGCCCGTACAGAACACAATACACACAGAGTTCAGAGTCATTCATAAAACACACTTACAGTCAGATCTGATCCTGTTAAAAGCAACAAACACGCCAGGCTTTATAGAGACAGAAACTCTGAAAAGCATGCATATCTTTTCTTGCACACAGACTGTGTTCAGTACACTACAGACTAAACAGCCTAAAACAATAAGCATTTATGCAATGAAACATAAGTAATCAACTGTATGCAAAGTGACCCTCATTTGGTTTTCGACCACCGAAAAGCAGGGAAAGAATTCAATAATTTGCACATGGAGCCATATTGAGATCCATGTATCTGTGCGACTGAACCACATGTGGCTTTATAAATTAAAATAACCCAACAAAAAGTTTTTTAAGAACCAGAATCTAAAATTATATTGAGATATATTTAATACTTATTGAGTTACAGTCATGCAAACTTTGGAAAAATAGTATTTTTGGCACTCAGACATGCTCATATGCAATTGTTTGGATAAAGGGGAAGATACATTTATAGTTTTAACATTATTTATTCTTCAGACATTCCTCTTTAAATACAATAAGTATCAGTTGAATGCAAAGTGACCTACACTTGGTTTTTGACCAGTGAATTTGGAAAAAAAATCAACAAATTTGCACATGGAGCCACACATCCATTTATCTATCTATCTATCTATCTATCTACTATCTATCTATCTATCTATCTATCTATCTATCTATTCCTTTCTATCTATCTATCTATCTAATATCTTCTATATGTGTATATATATATAATATATATCTATTTATTTTTTTATTTATTTTTTTTTTCTGTGAAAAAAAAACCTAAGAGGCTATAGGAATCATATTCTGTGCCGAAAACACGCTATATCGCCTGCCTAACGAGTCTGTAATATATAAAAACAACAACGGAGTGTTTTTAAAAACCCTCTTTTGTGCGGAACTACTTTCTTCCGCCACAGATTCAAATCTCTGTTTGACATTTTAACAGCTGAGCTCAAGATCCGTTACTAATTCGAGAACGTTACTTTAAAACTTTAGTAACGAAGGACAGCTGAGTTGCTTCATTGAAAGCTTATTGTATTACTGTATCAAAAGTATTTATAATACTATTACTAATCACCATCACGAACACACACACACACACACCGTTTCTCAGTACTAAATACTATTATTAAATACTACTATTATTTATATAAAATATAATTTATTGAATAATATTATTTAATAAACAACAACAGCCATCAAAAAAGTTGCTTGGCAATTCAGTCATAAGTACAAAGGCAGCGCTCTGATATACATCATTAAAGTTACATAAAATATAACGTGATGAAATTAGCCCCTCAGCCCAATTGTTTTGCTCTGGAACAATAATAGATTAATGAGACCAAAGACTGCCCGTTAGATTTACCCAAAACTAATTATATCTCATGTTTAACCGCTATATTAGAGACATCAGAGCCAGCGGCAAATTCCAGCAGATCTGTCTGAGGTGAGACTGCTCTCGGCGGGTTCATGAGCGCTGAACGGCCGCTGACACCCTGGAGCTCACATCTCTGAAAAAGTTGAAGCATATTTTCAAATAGATGTTATCTTTATTGACAAACCACATATTTGAAGTCTAAACCAGTACATTCTCGCCTGAAAAACTCTTAAAAATACTGCATTCCGGTCCACAAAGAGCATTATTTAAAAAATTTTATTGCTTGCACGTCCCTCCAATGCACTCGCTGTTAAAAATACCGCAAGCGGAGTGATACACGTGAACAGTTGCAAATTCTGTTATCACAGATAAATTATAGAATAGATTAATAAAAAAAAAAAAATTAATATTTTTTATATATATATATATATATATGGGTGACCCCCTCGATACAGAATTGTCACTTTGCAGTCCGACTAAAAAAAGTCAATAAAAAAATTAAATAAATAAACATTAAAATCACTTCCCGCTTATTCATGAACCAGATGGTAAAGTTAAATGCATTGCATAATGCGATACAGTATTCCATGAAGCTGATTTGCATACAGTATACAAAACATTTAGGACATTATTGTGCATTCACATTTAAAATGAATAAATGTTTTTAAAGGTGAGCTGCTGGGTTGTAAATATTACTTTCATTTACAACAAATACAGTTCTTCAGTAAATGATGTGATGCATCATGAAGTGTGAAATCTGCAAATGCAAAGTCATGGCTTCAGCTCTCTCAGCGAAGACAGGAATGGAATCAAAAAGCATGGCCCATATCAATTCACTTTGGATAAAAGCACCTGCCAAATGCATAAATGTTTTATGCAAAACTCTACTTTGATAAAGCCCTGCATGCACAATATTTCATTATTCCAATTGTCTTGGTAAATTATCCACGGTCTGCGCTGAAGCGACAGTGTGTTCCTCCTTTTGAGAGTTTATTAGCAAATACTTTATAGTGAAGTAGAACTGAACAGCAGCCTCACATCCTGCACATATAAATGAGATTCAAAATTGCTTCCAGCAAACACGCTGCAAAAAACTTTTTTTAATCACACAGGTCAAACTTTTTTCCATGCAATTCTAAGAAACAAACTCAGAAATGTGAAATATAATTTTCATACCTCTGCGTTTACAACTCGTAATTATTGCTTTTTGTTTCTAACACAGGCTATAAAAAAAGTGTGCCTTTTTATATCTCACCATTTTTATTTTTTTTCTTGGAATTCAGAGTTTATATTTTATAATGCTGAGGGAAAAGTCAAAATTGTAAAATATGAACTCAGAACAGCAAGGAAGAAATATGAATTATGAGATAAAAAGTCTGAATTGTGAGCAACTTTTTTATTTTTAAATAAACTTGGTATCTTTAGTAATTTTGCGTCTCCAGTAAATATATCTTAATTTAAGAATCTTTAGACATTTGTACTGGAAAACAAAACAAAAATACTTAAGAAGATTTAAGGAATAATTGGCATAATTGCACACTAAAATGACAGAATGAAAACCCAAAAGACTGATTCTTAGAAACCAGAAACAAAGGTTAGAGGTTTGTTTGAGTAAGCAACATCAATCCTTTACTTAGCGAACAGAAAAAGCAGTAATTCAAAAATATTACACATGAATCATGAATTACACGGACAATAAACCATGACAATATTTTTGTAATACGTTTTCATTAAATCTCTTCAGTCCCTTCATTGAATTTGTGTCTCTGATTACAGCTGATAAGGAGTAAAATCAATGCGTGTTAAATCATTAAATGTCACTATAATCGCAGCTAACAATAAATCAATGAGCAAATGCTGAATTATCGCTGCAGCACATTGAAACGACGTCCCTAAACAAGCAGGAGTGCATGACTGACAGCTTCAACACCCGTCAGTCATTCAGTCCATGAGCTCCACTCACTCTTCATATTTTACACACACACACACACACACACACACACACACACTATCTCTCTCCCACACACACACACACACGCACCCACCCACACACACACACACACACACATACAGGTTTGTTTTTGTGAAAAGTGGGTGTGTAATGGTTTTTATACTGTACAGAACGTATATTCTATTGCCCTACACCAACCCTACCCCTAAACCTACCCCTCACAGGAGACTTTCTGCTATTTCAGATTTTCAATACACTCCATTCTGTGTGATTTATAAGCGTTTTGAAAAGTGGGGACATGGGGTAATGTCCTGAAAAGTCACCTTCTCCTTGTAATACCTATGTTATACCTTTGTCATTATACAAATTTATGTCCTCATTTGTCACAAAAACGCATACACACGCATACACACACTACCACTCATCGTCACTCACTCACTCACTCCCTCACACACACACACAGACACACCATGACGGGAAATCACGGTCTTTATAGCATTGTACTAACGTTAAAGGTTTGACCTCCAGGCAGATCGACATGATGTGTGTTTACTCTGTAGAGCCTGAGAGACGCTCAACACATGAAAATCAGTGAGCTTCAGCAACACTGAGCTGAGAAACACTAAACAACTGATCCGTTGATCTAATAATTCATTGACTGTGCTGTTGTGCATCTGTTTAAAACACTTGATTATTTGGTCTATTGCTTATTTCTACGGTAGCTCAACAATATTCCTGCAACCATCTCTCAACATTCTCTCAACATTCTGGCGATATTTGTTATAAATAAATGTTCTTCCAGTAACATTAACAGAATGTTCATTCAAAGTTATCTGGTCATTAATAATGTTCTCAAAATGTAAGCACTAAAACATTATTTATACATTCATGGAACATTATAATTCTGAAACATTTTAGTCGGACATTTGTTGAATGTTTAATGTTACTATTTGCTTCAGAATGTTCAGAGAACTTTCAAAAATAACGTTACATTTTATGATGCCAAGACTAAAACTGGACGTTTAGAAAAAGTTCAGATAAAATGCTTTCATTACTGACTGGAACGTTAGAAAAACACTCTTGGAACATATTTTTGTAAGCTGGGATGAAGCAAGTAAAAACCAATGCCTGTTTCATAAACGTTATGGGTTATAATGAGACTGATTTAAAGTAAATAATCATATAATGCACATCACATATTCTATGCAAATAAATAAACATTTAAATCACTCTTCTGTGGAGTTATTTGAAAGTCTTTCACTAATACTGAAACACTGTAAACCGACACCTTCCAGGTAAAACCACACATATTAAAGCAAATTATCATATTATACTCATTACACGTTCTATGCAAATTAATTAATGGTGAAATCTCTCTTCTGTGACAGTATTTGCAATGTGTTTCAGAAATATGGACATACTGTAGATGAAGAAAGGCTCCAAAAATGACAGAAGAAAGCACACATATTAATAGATGACATTATTATTTACAGACAAACACTCATATTTCTCACAGCACCTCAGAAAATCAAGGTTTTTTTTTAACGAATAAATCAATCAGTAAGATGTCATCATGGGACGTTTCCAAACTGTCATTGAAATGAACTGAATTGATCTGAATGATGACTCTGTTGTCTTCTGTAGAGCTGCTTTTACAGCAGAATCTGAATTAGTCTCATATTTGATGAAGTCTGCGTCACTGATTCTGATATTTTTCCTGTTAATCACTGTAAAGCTGTTTTGAAACAATCTCTATTGTATAAAGCACTATAGAAATAAAGGTGTCTTAACTAGCTGTTTCTGAAAAGGTATGCATATTTACAGTACTGCTAAAATGTCTTGAGCAAGTCATATACAAGAAATATCTACGTGCAACAGTATTTAAGCAATAAAAACCTATACTGCAAGTCTGATGCACTGCTCTCATCAAATCTCTCAAATTCACATCAAATCGATTGAACTGAACATGGGTCAGTTCATCACAAAATGACATTTCAAAACATTCAAATAACATATCACATGATGTATATCCTAATATTCCATTTAAAGAAACATGAAACATGAAGTTTGAATATGTGGTTCAAATCTATGCTGGAGTTCAATAGAAGAAAGAAAGTCAAACAGGTTTGGAACGACATGAGAGTGAATAAATGATGACAGAAGGTTCTGCGAAGGCTCTTTGTCAGCATTAATGGTTCCATGAAGAACCCCCAGCATCTATGGAATACTTCCTTGGTTCTTTAAAGTGGAAAAAGCTTATTCAAACGAAGAAATAATGATCATTAAAAGGCTCTTTGGGGATCCAAACATGGTTCTTCCAAAGCATCGCTGCTGCAAAAGGCACCTTATGAAAGCTTTATTTTTAGACTGTAGTCCTTTAACACATCTATTTTCCTCTGTGATTAAAGCTGAACTCACACTAGCTCTTTTCTTGAATTTTTAAAGAGGCGAGTCGCTGGGAATCACAATCTGCTCCAAGTGCGGCCGCTTCCATCATCCTGATGTAATGACATCGGAAAAAAATAATAACTCAATCTAAGGATTGTTCAGATCGATACCTAATCCATTCTGCTGCAGGAGCTCTTCTGGAGCCGAAGCCAAGCTGTGGGTTTATCTACAGGACACGAGGCCAGAGCCGTTCATCAGCTCCACTGCGGCGGGAGAGATACCGCTGACAGCCGGAGCCGCGATAAGACGAGAGCCGAGCGCATTGGTTCTCCGTCTGGACTGGCACAGGAGCGATGGGCCGATAAGAGCATCGACTGCACTGACAGAGGTCAGACACCTAATTTATCGGGTCAGGAATGGATGTGACACTCACACCGAGGCAGGTAAATATCTGTCATTTCCAGATGCTGTTCAACAAGCTCCTCACTGATATCCAGACGTGATTTGAGTCTCATCTGCCATAAAACACCAGCGAAAACAGAAGCAGATCATCACAGCTGCATGAAAACAATTAGACCAGATCAACAATAAAACTACTGACCTGAAAACCTGCTGAGATGTTGATTACTGCATGATTTAATAAACCATAAAGACGTCATAACACGCCATTACAATAAACGAAAAGCTGGATATGAACACAGACCGCCACGCATTATCAGTCATAATATATTTTATACGGATAACAGTCATTTATATTAATAATGCCTCATAGTCTGAAGCAAAGATGATTAATCGGAGGGTTTTTGTAATCATGACTTAATTATATCAGCACAATCTTTCAGAACAAAGCAAGATGTTCACAATGAAGTTACACTGCAAAGCATGATTACTCTGTATTTTTGTCTTGTTTAGAATTTTGTAGAATGGAGTATATTAAAGTTGAATAGAGTAAAAAAGACAAGAATGGAGTATAAAAGTGTAGAACAGAGTAAATTTTATGGAGTCAAATAGGGTACAATGGAGTACATTGTAAATTTTATGGATTATATTATAGTAAAATGGAGTATAAAAGAGAAGAATTGAGTATAAAAGGTTAGGATTTAGTAGAATGGAGTATATTAGAGTTGAATAGATTAGAATGGAGAATAAAATAGAAGAACAGAAGAATAGAGTACAATGGAGTATAAAGGGTAGAATAGAGTAAAATTTAGTAGAATGGAGCATATTACAGTTGAGTGGAGTAGAATGTGATATAATAAAGTACAGAGTAGATAGAGTAGAATAGAGTATAAAAGATTATAAAAGAGTTGCATTTAGTAGAATAGAGTAGGGTAAAAGAGAGTAGAGCATAGTAAAATGGAGTATATTAGAGTAGCATAAAAGAGTAGAACATAGTAGAATGGAATATAAAAGGGTAGAACAGAGCAGAATTTAGTGAAACTGAGTATATTTGAGTTGAATAGAAGAACAGAGAATAAAGTAGAATGCAAAAGATGAAAAGTGTTGAACAAAGTGGATTAAATTTGACTCAAATAGAGTAGAATGGAGTACATTACAGTTGAATAGAGTACAATGGCATATAAAAGGGTAAAAGAGAGTAGAAAATAGTAAAATACACTATACTAGAATAGCATAAAAGAGTAGAACAGAGTAGAATGGAGTATAAAAGGGTAGAATTTAGTAGAATGGAGTATATTAGAGTTAAATAGAGTAGGATGGAGAATGAATTAGAAAAAAGAGAAGAATAGAGTACAACAGTAGAATAGAGAAGAATGGAGAATATTAGAGTTGATTGGAGTATAAAAAAGAACAATAGAGAACAATAGAGTACAAAAGGGAAAGAATAGAATAGAATGGAATAGAAGATCAGACTGGAGTATGTAACGGGTTTTGTATTACAATATCAGAGTAGAATATTGAAGAACAGCGTATAATAGAGTCGAATAGAGTAGAGTGGTGCATTTAAGGGAAAAACTGTGAGATGCATTAGAGTTGAATATAGAATAATGGAGTATTTAGCAGAATACAGAAAGAGTAAAAAAAAACTTTATATCTTAAGTAATTTCCTTCTCCAGTAAATGGATCTCGATTTAGAAAGGTTTAGATATTTGTATTAGAAAAGAAGACAAAATCACTGTCTTGCAGTGTATCAGAAGTAATAGTGATCTTGACTTAGTAAACACGACTAAACATGTTCACTCTGATTCACAGGCTTCAGTTCGAAGTTTTAAAACTGATGAATCACAGTCCACGCAAACAGTAATGAAGCGGTGCTAATGAGCTGTCCCAGCCGCTAATTGCTAGTTAGAAAATGCGGAGGTGTTCTAAACGAACTAAAGCCACTTGGCCACTCGTCACATGCAGCCACGTCCTCTGATTAACCTCAATTAGTTCAACAACACGAGATGTGCAGTGATGCTATCAGTGACTGCATGAGCTCAGATCTGCGTGTGATGTGATTATGTGCAGGAAGTGAGTGATGCTCCGATCAGCAGTGATTTCCTGCATTTCCTGCTTCAGATCTCAGCGTCTGATCTCATCTGTCAGATGATCGCAATGAAAACAAATGCTGCTCAAACAGGGGCAAACTAAACTTAAAGCAAACCAGTACTGTTGTTACAATTGTTATATTAAGTTACTAAATAAAAAATGATTACTTCAAATAAAATAAAGATTAACTGAAATAAAATAAAATAGTAAACAAATAAAAATATATAAAACTAACAAAAGGGACAAACACAACAAAATTCCTAAAACTTTAAAATTAATGAAATGAAAATATTCTAAATGAAATACAACTCAGAATATTAACAAAAGACTGTAATAGTAAATCAGTGATACTAAAATAAAACTGGTGCAAAAATATGAATCTGATCTCAAAAAATGTCCACTAAAGATCTCTCAAGAATAAAAACCTTTCCAGCAGAGGATTTCACTCACCAGTCCTGCGTTTGTCCTCGACTCCTCCGAGATTAATCCACACGAATGACTGTAAACCCATCAGACATCAGTCAAATTCCTGCAAAATCTGTACAGTATCATTCAGTGTTACATGTTTAACTCCATTTACTCAAGATGGCTGCTCTCAGGTACTTCCTTAAAAGTCCCCTGCACTTCCTGCTGAGAAGGAACCCTGTGATCTTCACATTCTCCAGCACACACAGGGAAGAACAACATAAAGTCATTGATACGTTTTTTAAATTAATTTTATTTTGTTTCTCTATAATTTATTTGTATTTTATTCAATTTTATTTTGTTTCTGTGTCTGATTTATTTTTATCTAATTTTATTTTATTTCTGTTTCTATTTTGTTTTTATTTGATCCAGTTTTATTTTGTTTCAGTGCCTGTTTTATTTTATTCAATTTTATGTCTATTTTGTTTCCTGCTGTGGGTCAAGTGACTAAAGATGAATATGAAGGATCTTTATGTGTGCAAAAGGCGATAAAGATACTGATGGTGCGCTGTCGCATTGCCTCTGTTGGAGACTTTGATTATGAAAGACATGCATCACATAGCGGTACGCTACGGGCAGATGTAGTATGAGGAAGCTGACAGTCTGTGTCTGTGGCAGTTAGCGATCGGTCTCTCTGCATAACGAGTACCAGAGACGTTCATTATCATTTATCAGCCTCAGCTTGACTGTATTTGTGCCGTGTGCGTCATATAGGAGTGGGTAACGATCGCTTTACACTGTTTTCGATTTATAGTTCTTTTGCTAGTTGTGACGCAGTTATGAAGCGAGAAATGCTACATGATAATGATAACGCACACGTGCTGCATCTGATGTTTCTACGATTGCAGTTAACGTTACAATGTTAATACCTTTATTATCGATCATGTAGATATCAATGAATGTGATGTTATATTCAGTGTTTCTACTATTGTATTCCAGCTTGAGGGGAGCAGCCTATAATGTATGTCAATGATGTTAGTTCATTACGTTAATTGCTGATGTTAGATTCCTGTTCTTTGTGTTCGCAGATAAACCACACACATCCACAAAACCTGTACTCATATGCCCTGCATATCTCTACAATCAAGCTCCTGTCCGTTGATAATCATCCAGTCTGTCAGACTGAACAGCGCTAAGAATATTCATCTCATCTGAGTACTATAAAGCGGCCCGTTGACTGATCACAATACCCAAACCTCTCTCACTGTAACCAAGCTCATCTTTCAGGATCCAGACATCCAACCACTAATTGGAAGTGTATGTAAAGGCTGTCTTCCCTCACTACTGTTGATTATCATACTTTATGATCATTAAAGCTGTTGAAACTGATACTCCCCTCTGTGTGTTCTGACCGACACCCCTGGTTCACTACGATACCTTACTAGCCCTAATAATTCAGGTAGCACTTCGCTACATAAAGTGGTCCTTCGAGCCGGATCGTAGCTGTGCTGGGAGCATGCAGCAGAGTGCTGGAGTATCAGAGGCCCTGTCCACCCGGCCTAAGCGTCTAATCAGACCGCCCTCCTATTTGCAAGACTATGAGGTCAGTGCAATGCATTTCCAGAGACAGGGTTCAGTGGCACCTCCCACGCCACGAGAAGATCGCAGCTTACAGCCTCATGTGACGTGGAGTGAGCAATACCCGCCTCCTGATGATGACTCTCTGAGCTTCGAGGAGAGCTTCTTAGACACATCCAGACAGTCTTATACCCCTATGCCTCACAGAGCGGAGGGAGTCACACAGAGCAGGTTGCTGAGTGAGAGTATGCAGTATGATTCTGTTTTACATCATGATACTAGAGAAGGTTTGGGTGAATTGACAGCCTCAGCAAGAATGCCATTAGCAGTACAGCGAGATCAGTCCACAGGGCGATGGCCCATGCCACCCCTTCCAATATCAGATGACTTTCAGGCTTCAGAGGCAGAGGAGCCTGATTAAGAGTTGCCTCCTCCGCCGTGGCCTTCCACAGATTACCCTCCGATGTTTGCAGTTGGTGAAGAAACGCGAGTGATCAGTGTCTTGGATCGGATGATGAGCGAGTTGCAGATCATGAGTGATAGTGTAGCCTACAATATCCCGACCTCCACTCATTCACACTCTACCCCTAGAGAAGTAGGCCCTTCTCAGCCTAGAGGAGGTTTTGATCAGTACAACGCCAGGTTTTATACTCCGAAGCCAGCGCTTTATTCTATATTTTCACGTCCGCCACCTGTGTACCACTCAGATGTGGGCTCCGTACAGAAGAGTGCAGTCAGACCTGGCATGAATCAATCATACCTTACTCGAAGTAGACGGCTCTCACCTGGGTCAGTGACGGTGGGAGGGGAGTACAGGGGGCCCGCTCCAAAGATTCCCCTTTTCATCCGTAATGACCCGATGGAGTTCTCTCGTCTGAAGTTAGCCCTGACTAATCTGTTGCCGGCTGATGCTTCTGAGCTTTTTAAGTATCAGATTCTGGTGGATCATGTAAAGCTAGAAGAGGCTTGTCTCATTGCCGACTCCTTTATTAATTCACATATGCCATATACTGACACAATGACTGCCTTAATAGAGAAGTTTGGGGAGCCGCATCAAGTCGCGTTGACGAGGATTGCGGTGGTTATGGATTCACCTGAGGTGAGGAGAGGAGATATAGGAGCCTTTGAGAGGTTCTCTCTGCAGGTGCAGTCGCTTGTGGGTATGCTGCAGACGTTAGGTCCAGATGGGGAGGTTGAGTTACGATGTGGCTCACATGTTGCTCGATTGCTCACTAAGCTTCCGCCAGAGATGCGAGCAAACTTTCGACGTCAGATGTTTCAACATCCTGGTCACACACATACATTGCTTGACCTGGCAAAGTGGCTTCGTTATGAGTCGTGGTGCCAAGGCTATGATTACAACTCAGGTGTCAGTGGCCAGGGGACATCAGGCTATCGAGTTGAGAGGAAACACAGCAGACCAGCAGCTACAGTGTTGCATGGATCGGAGAGCGGACAAAGCAGAGCGACTAAGACAGAAGGCTCTTCAGTGCAGCAACTGAAGAGCAGAGTGAAGACGTATTGCCCATATTGTGAGTGTACAGAACACTTCCTCAATAAGTGTCCAGCTATACAGAAGCTCACGAGGGAGGAGGTTATTGAATGGATCAGGGTCAATAAGAGATGTTGGAGATGCGGCAGAGCACATATGGCGGCGCAGTGTGATCTTAAGAGGCTTTGTGATGTTTGTCATGGGAAACACTTGAGAGTCTTGCATGATGCCAACTCACGCTCTTCAGCCGAGCCGCTGAAATCTGAGAGTTGCCTGGTGAGTACCAGCACAGATGTTCTTTATGTAGATAGGCCCTCAGCTACTTCTCGTGTCTTGTTAAAGGTTGTCAGAGTGCTACTGCGCAATGGAGGCAGAACGTTAGACACCTATGCGATTCTGGACGATGGGTCAGAACGCACAATGCTCCTCCCAGAAGCGGTTGACATCTTGGACTTGCAGAAGAAGCCAGAAGAGCTCGCCCTTCGTACCATCCGTCAGGAGGTGCAAACTCTCAGAGGATCCGCTGTCTCATTCACCATATCGGCCCTTGCTAATCCCAAGAGGACCTTTCGGATTAGGGAAGCGTTCACCTCACAGTGCTTGGGTCTTGCAGACCATTCCTATCCGGTGGTTAGCTTGAAGAGGAAGTATAAGCACTTGGCTGATCTTCCCCTTGAGTCGTTTGAACGAGTTAAGCCACTCATTCTGATTGGAACAGACTATCCTCACCTGCTTACCCCTGTTGAGCCAGTGAGATTGGGCCCTCCAGGAGGACCTGCAGCCATTCGCACAAGGCTGGGATGGACGCTCCAAGGGCCAGCACACTTTACACAATGGACGTCACCTATGCAACAATGTCTTCTTACTGGTGTTTCGTGCCAGACTGCCGAGTTTTTACAGGATGTGGAGAAGCTTTGGAAGATGGATATTTTGCCATATAGAAGCAATAAGCTGGCTATGCGATCGAAGCAGGATAGAGAAGCGGTGGAGCTGTTGGAAGCCAAGACTCAACGAGTGCAAGTTGGAAACATTCTCAGATATGCCACAGCATTGTTACGGAAGCGGAATGTTCCCCCTCTTAGAGTGCCTATTGAAGCCGTCCTAACTAACCTCCGGAGTCTTGAGAGGAGTTTGGGTCGGGACCCTTTACGAGCTCAGGAACACAGTGCAGCGATTCACAAGTTAGTAGAAGTGGGAGCAGTCAAGAAGGTTGACCCCAATGAGGCCTCGGCTACAGACGAGTCGTGGTACATTCCCCACCATGTTGTGAGCCACAACGGGAAGAGTCGTTTGGTCTTCAACTGTTCCTTTCAGTTCCAAGGTAGAAGTCTTAATGACACACTCCTTCCCGGTCCTACGCTTGGACCCTCACTCCTGGGAGTTCTGTTGCACTTCAGGGAAACACGCGGTAGCGGTCAGCGGCGACATTCGAGCCATGTTCCATCAGGTTCGACTTTTACCGGAGGATAGGTCACTTCTTAGGTTCATATGGCGTGATATGAGACGAGATGAACGCCCCGATGTTTACGAGTGGCAAGTCTTACCCTTCGGTACCGCCTGCTCACCGTACTGTGCCACTTTTGCACTTCAGATGCATGCAAAAGATCATACTGGGACAGGAGAGGAAATGAGACATTCAGTGGAACACTGCTTTTATGTAGACAACTGTCTCCAGAGTGTGCCCACCACAGACGAAGCCATGGCGTTGGTTGACAGTCTCAGGTCAGTGTTATCCTCTGGAGGGTTTGAGATCAGGCAATGGGCTTGCAATAACCCGGAAGTTCTTCAGCACCTCCCACCAGAAGCAAGGTCAGATAGCATAGAGGGATGTCTCTCAAAGAAAGAGTCTGGATTGTCAGAACCGATCCTCGGGCACAGTTGGCAGTGGGAGACAGACACTTTAGGCTACAAGAGTCGGACTCTGGAGTACAAAGTGCTGACCATGAGAAATGTCTATAAAGTGTTAGCCAGACAATACGACCCCCTGGGATTTATAGCTCCCTACACAACTCGCGCCAAGCTGATTGTCCAAAGCATGTGGGACAAACCGCGCGATTGGGACGACCCCCTCTTACCAGCAGACTTGCAACTGGCATGGATGGAGTGGGAATCTGAGTTGGCCTTGCTGTCGAGTATTTCACTGCCCAGACCTTATACTCCCACTCATACCCAACAGGGGATTGCCTCACGGCAGATTCACGTGTTTAGTGATGCCTCTGAAAAGGTGTATGGGTCAGTGTCTTACATGAGGACAGAAGATGCCCAGGGTAGGGTCTATTTAGCTTTCATAGCAGCCAGATCCAGAGTAGCACCCCGCAGACAGCATTCTATTCCCCGTCTTGAGCTTTGTGGTGCCTTGACAGCAGCTCAACTTGCTAAGACCATAGAGAGAGAGCTGATGGTGAAGTTGGATCAGATCGTCCTTTGGAGTGACTCGACAACAGTGCTGACATGGTTGCGGTCTGAGTCATGCCGCTTCAAGGTGTTCGTGGGTACTCGTGTGACGGAGATGGATTACAGCTTACAGCAGGGTGTACCTGGCGCTATGTGGACTCCGCACAGAACCCAGCAGATGATGTCACCAGGGGAAAGACCTTAGCGGAATTAGGCATGCCTAATCGTTGGAGTCGAGGCCCATCCTTCCTCTTCAAAGGACCTGCCGAATGGCCATCCTTACCGGGAGAGGTGTCAGAAGTTGATACCTCAGAATATAGGAAGCCAATTTCATGTGGAGTGGTATCCAGTGTGGATAAACAGGAAACCCCTCCGGATCAGTCATACTCGTCATGGAGAGCTCTGGTAGAGGCAGTAGCAAAGGAGGCTCATGGGGCGGCTGACCCAGAGAAGTCCTTCTCTGCAGGGGACTATCGGCAAGCAGAGTTGACTGTTTTCCGTAGGTGTCAATCAGAGTGCTTTACCGATGAGCTGCGTCGTCTCAAAGCTGGAAGAATAGTATGCCGGAGCAGCCGGCTTCTTACCCTATCCCCAGAGCTAGACCCGGTTGAGGGAGTGATACGAGTAGGAGGTAGACTCCGACGTGCAGAGTGGCTGGACCCTGCGTTCAAGCATCCAATTATTTTGGATACAACTAAGCTGCTTATCCAAGATTATGATGCACATCTATGTCACCCAGGACCAGAGCGGGTCTTCGCAGAAATACGGCGTCACTTCTGGATCCTCCGAGGTAGAGAGGCGATTAAGAGGGTTCAACATCAATGTCAAGAGTGCAGGAGATAGAAATCCAAGCCCTCAATCCCGAAGATGGCTGATTTACCAGTAGCCCGTCTACGGTTATACAAGCCGGCGTTCTACTCGACTGGAGTAGATTGTTTTGGACCATTCCAAGTCAAGCTAGGGAGGCGTTCAGAAAAAAGATGGGGTATCATTTATAAGTGCCTCACCACCCGAGCTGTGCACTTGGACCTCATACATGGGATGGATGCCGACTCCTTTCTGATGAGTCTCAGAAGATTCATTGCCCGCCGAGGGACTCCAGCGGAGCTCTACTCAGATCAGATCACGAATTTTAGAGGAGGTGAGAAGGAGCTCAGTGAATGCTTCCGCAGTATGTCCTCAGATCTCCGACAACTTCTTGCCAAACAGAAGATTGATTTCTGATTCAATCCTCCTGCCGCACCTCATTTTGGGGGTACGTGGGAGCGGGAAATCAAGTCTGTCAAGACAGCTTTGTACACGGTCATAGGAGTTCAGCCAATCTCTGAAGAGGTACTGCACACAGTTCTTTTAGAAGTTGAGGCTATCTTAAATTCAAAGCCGCTGGGTTACACCTCATCTGATGTTGTTGACTTGGATGCCATAACCCCAAATATCCTCCTCATGGGGCGGCCTGATGGGGCAATGCCTCAAGTAGTCTATCCTAGAAGTGAGGGACTGAGCAAACGGAGATGGCGACATTGCCAAGTTATAGCGGATCACTTCTGGGCCAGATTCATTCGGAGTTATTTGCCGACCTTGCAGCACAGGCAAAAGTGGCATGGAGCCACAGAGGATCTGACAGTGGGCTTAGGCCATAAAATTAGTAGTTCTGTACTAGATCCGCCAAGTTTGCCCAGAGCGCTCTGCCCTTGGTATGAGTTGGTGGAAATGTGGCGTACATGGCAGGCAGATGGTCACGTCAGGTACTCCGCCAGATTCCAAAGGCAAGGATAACGGGTCTATACCAGGCACACGTTTAACCGGGAGTTATTACCTTCTTCCGGGCAGACCTGAACCGGAGCATGAGGGCATGACGCCGATGGAAAACTCCAATGGCCAACGATGTAAACGTACGCCTTTTACAGAACAACTACTCGTGCAACAGCCACGCAATTTGGGCGTGAATCTCTTTGTGACGCGGGGGCTAACTGTGCAAAAGAGCGGACTTAAAGACTAATGATCGGTGCACGCTGTCGCAAATGGGCCTCTGTTGGAGAGTGCATCGCTACGGGCACGGATGTAACGGAACATAATGAGGTGAGAAGTTGCAACACAGGTCACAGGTGTACTGTGGCAGTTAGCGAGTCGGTCCTCTCTGCAGAACGAGTACAGAGACGTCTCCCCCCAATTATATTTATCAGCCTCAGCTTGGACGGTATATGTGCCGTCGTGCGTCATATAGGTAGTGGTGTAACGAACCAACGGCGACCCGTTACACGTTTTCGACTTTATAGGAGTTTCTTACAACCCTGGACTACAACAAGATAGAAAGTTGTGAACGCCGTTATGAAAGCGAGAACCCGGGACATGAGTACTGATAAAAGCACACGTGCTGGTATCTGATGTTTTAACGAGTGCAGTTACCGTTACAAATGGTAATACATTTATAGAGATCAGTAGATATCAATGAAATGTGATGTATATTCAGTGTTTCTACGATTGTATCCAGCTTGAGGCGGAGAGCCATATATGATGTTAAAGGATGTTAGTTACTTCTGCTAATTGCCATGATGTTAGATTCCGTTCTTTGTGTTCGCAGTATAAACCACCACAACAGAATCCACAAAAATCTGTACTCTATGCCGTGCAATCTCTACAATC
>JADLZN010011816.1:155000-226470 GCA_018155175.1 Sinocyclocheilus anophthalmus
ATAATTATCCACTGGACATCAGCCGTTAGAATGACTTCTAATGATCTCTCGTTAATTAAAGCTGAATTTCATAACTAATGGTCTGTAAAAGTGACTTTAATATGATATCCAAACAACAAATAAAGCAATACAAGTTACATTTTTTGTAGCTGTATTATATAGTTAAAACATAAAAAGGTCATACCAGAGATAAATATAGATCAATGAACACCTTGGTTTAAATTACTAGTATATTTAAACCAACCAAATTCAAAAATAATACTATAATATATATAGTATACTCTAAATTAATATAAATATAATATAGGTTATTTTGTATTGATTAGTGTTAATAATAAATTGCTTGGTTTGTAATCATCATGTCATTTAACTTAAATATGTAGTGCCTATGTTAAAAATGAACAAATCTAAAATAACATTGAATACAAATATTTTATTATTGATTTATTGTTGATAGTGCAAGATAAATAGTCTTTGAACCATGTGAAAATCAAATAAAAAATAAATTAATCTAAATAATATTAAATAAAATATATCATATATATATACACTTAAATCTGAAACCTGTAAAAAAGCACTTAAAAATGAAATAATGTAATAATTTTTAAATAAAATATATAATATCATGTCTAACTTATATGCAAGAAACAGTTTCAAAATTAAATTAAAAAATAATATTAAATACAATGTATTCACTTAAATCTGTAAACCATACAAACATGTAATGGGAGTGAAGGGTTGATTAACATTAGACTCATATACAGCCTCTGAAAGCCAGCTTCCTTCATAAAGCCTGAGCCGTGTCATTGATCAGAAACAGTGCTGTAATGTACTTTATCCATCACGCTCTGAAATGGGATCTTTCCTTTATGGCCGATCGCTGAGTGATTGATTTGATTGCTTTGTTAACCTTGATAAGAACGGAGCGGTGCGTCTGCACTCGTTTATTGGATTTTTGTCCATAATTGCTGTTGTTGACAACTTATCAATCAATATGCACTGAGATTGTGTTTCAACAGTACAAAGCACTTCACACAACGCAGCTGTGTTATTGCTTTATTCTATCAATATCAATGAGATTCACCAATAAACCAATATTTCTTTCCCAATATTTAATAATTCTTTCTTAATTAGATATAATTTTTTTATATATATATTTTATCAGGCATTTCAAGAATTGCACACCATTATTCCCGTGAACTAGCTGGTTATATTTACTCTGTCCTAATAAGTAAGCATTATTTACTCCTTTGACTTGTTTACTTGAGTTTAAAGACTCAATATTTGAACTATTTTGGATTTAATGCACTGACACTATCAGATGAAAACAAAACTTAAACACACTGAATTGATCTGAATATCATTATTAAAGACCAGTGAACTCTGAAGTAACTGGAAGAACGTTTCTTCTTCATAACGTGGAGAGAACAGTCTCTGTTATCTGTGTAATGACTCGCTGCTCTAGAGATTAATGCATGAAGCCTGATTAAATGGAGAGAGTCATCCGGACCGAACAGAAACAGAAAGCTTGGCATCAGACGCAGCTGAGGGCCCGATAACATCAGACGAGCAATAAAGCAAACGCTGCACAGCTTCTGTCCTAATAAATGAGCCAAATGTGTTTCATCTCAGCGGCTTCATCTTCATCGCTCTGGAGAATGTTAGCGGGACTCGAGTCAAACACACACGCGTGACATGCACAATAAAGCCTCACTTCGCATCAAAGCGTGTCTTAATGGCTGCAATTAATTTGATATAGAGTGCTTTACACTGCAACTTCAATCTAATTACTGGCTCTTAAATAACAGCTTCATATGAGAGTGCCGCACACAGAGACCATTTATGATTAGCTGCTGCCGTATTTTATAGATATTATTTTATGCTCTGTTTAATAAAACCTCTAAAATACAAAGCATTTAATTGTTTGTGTAGAGAATATTTGTCATAAGTTCATATACACCAAGATTACATGTACATTTATTCATTTAGCAAATGCAACATAAGATATTCTACCAAACAAAATGATATGATGCCAGCAAGAAACCATACAAACCATCCTACAAACAGTTTTTAAAATACACATTAAATCCACACCTCACTCACACACTCACTCACACACACACACACACACACACACACCACACTCACTCACTCACTCACTCACACACACACACACATCACACACATCACACACATCACACACACACACACACCACACACACATCACACACACACACACACAAACACAACACCCACACACACACACACACACACTCACTCACTCACCCACACACTCACTCACACACACACACACACACACACACACACACACTCACACACACTCACTCACACTCTCTCTCTCTCACACACACACACACACACACACACACACAAACACACACTCACACCCCTCTCTCTCTCACACACACCCTCACACCTCTCGCTCGCACCCACCACACACACCGACGCACCTCACTCACTCACTCATTCACCGATTCCACTCTCTCTCTCACACACACAAACAGACTCTCTCTCTCTGACACACACACACTCTCTCTCTCACAACACACACACACACACACACCACACCACTCACTGCATACTATCTCTCTCTCTCTTCAACACACACACACACACACACTCACACACACTCACACACACACTCTCTCTCTCGCTCTCTTTCTCTCACACACACACACACACACTGACTGATTCACTCACTCACACACTCACTCACACATCTATAATCACAACACACACACACAAACTCACTCACTCACAAACACACACACACAAACAAACAAAAAAACACACACACACACACACTCTCTCTCCTCATCTCTCTCACACACAACACTGCACACACTCACTCACTCATCCCTCACTCACCTCTCGCTCTCACGCCACACACACACACACAACAACACACACACACACACACACACACTCACCTCTCTCTCTCTCACACACACACACCACCACACACACAAAAAAACTCATACTTCCTCTCTCGCTCTCTCTCTCACACACACTCTCTCTCACTCACTCACTCACTCACACACCTCACACACTCTCTCTCTCTCTCTCAATCACACACACACACACACACTCACATATCACGTGGAGTCACCACTCACACTCGCTCTCTCTCACCCCACCCACCACACAACACACACTCATCACTCATACTCTCTCTCTCTCTCTCCTCACACACACACACACACACACACACACACCCACACACATACTCACACACACACACAAACACTCACTCACATACACACACACACCTCACGGCACACAACACTCAACCACCACACACCTCACACACAACTCCCTCTCTCTCTCAACTCGCTCTCTCTCACACATCACACACACACACACACACCACCTCACCATCACACTCTCTCTCTTCAGCACCCAAGGGGGGCGCAGCACACACACACACACCGCCCCGCACCATTCGCTCCGCGCTCGGTCACAACACTCACACACACGCACCACTCACCATGCGGGCACCAAAACACTAAGAATCTATCATCGGGAACAGAGGAGAGAGGAAGCGGGACACTCCGAACAAACACCTCTCTCGCTCTCAGGCTCCACACCCCACAATCTCGCGAAGCAAGAAAATCACAAGAAGTCGGGTAGAGATCACACTGGCTGGACCTCAGCACTCACATGAAAAACCGCGCGGCAGAAACGGGTCACACAAGTGGGAGTGGGGGGGGGCGGACGCACGAGGGCGGGCGGTCGCGGTCGAGAGTCAACGGTTGGCTCCGGGGGCACCGCTGTTCATAGCACACACACACACACACACACACACACACACACACACACACATCACACTGCGGGGTGAGGAGGATGAGGTCATCACATGGGACGCTCAGATCTGGACGCAACACCCCCTTCCGGCAAGGGCAGTGCGGGAGGCCGGAAGCGGACGCCATTCGGTGGTGAGGGCTGGAGCACCTGTAAAAGCCAACAGCCAAATCAGAGGGGAGAGCGATATTGCCACTGCAACAAAGACGAAAAGAGAGCCTGCGCTAAAAGCTCTTTCCACAGCCTCGTGTTTTATCTCTGGCTGCGCTGAGAGCAGATGCTAACATGCTAATAATCTCCCGAGCGCTGCGGTCTTTAAACGGCCGTAAAGCCGCGTCTCCAATCTCGCAGCGCAGACACGGCACATAAACATTCACCCGGAGAGTAAATCATAAGAGCTATCAATAAATAATTACGTTTAAATGTCTCTTAATGACCAAACTTTGCTGACGCTGCTGTAGTTTATGGATCTGACGAGGGCCAGCCAGCGCTGTGGTCATAAAGAGAGGCCTAATGAACAGTGCACTTTGGCTCTATGAAGACAAACCGGCGTTTCTTCATCGAGGAAGAAGACAGAGAGCATCAGATCTTATCGGAAAACACAGAAAGAGTTCATTAAAGAAGTAGTTCAACCAAAAATGAGCACTCTGTCCTCCAAACCCGTGTGTTGATGTTTGTGTAGAGCACAGAAACATTTTATTCTGTGCATCATGTTTGCTTACATTCAAAGCACAATGAAAGGCTGTAAAAGCTCAAGCAGCACTAAAATTGTTTATTTTTCAGAGCGCATGTAAAACTGTTGGACGGCACGTAAATGAGAGGCTAATCGAGGCGTTACGACCCTATAAACCCATCAGCAGGAGCTGCGCTTTTATGAGCAGAAACCCAAGACGAGCGTGTGCGAATCCTTCAGGTGCCGCGGGTTTCCCGCTGAAACGTGGATGATTAATTATTCATGACAGCTTCAGTTTAACGACTGTCAAAACACACACTCTCTCGTAAAAGGTAAAAAGGGAAAAAAAAAAACGAAAGAAAAAGTCCACTACTAAGGCGCTCAACAGAAACACCAGAAGGGATTCGGGCCTTGATCCAACAAACCCAGCGTTGTTTCTCACCAAAAAATACTCCCCCCTCCGTCGAAATACTTCTTCGGTGCTGACATACAAGTGCGGAGGCTATCTTCATGTGTTTGGTTGCTTATTAATTATTGAAGTTTTCATTCGATTTATTTATTCACTTCTTTTTGTTCTTTTTATTTATTTCCTTTTGTCTTAACATTATTAAATCTAATTGGATTATTGCACGTCATTATTTATTTTACTTTTCATTTTCTTAATTTTTAGATAAATGACTTATTCACTTTATTTATTATTACATTCGTTTACTTTAAATGCATTCATTTATTTTTTATTACCATATATGTAGCTTATTATGCACTTATTATTTATGGATTTATTTACTTTAATTTTAAAAACAAGATTTCATATTTATATTTAATTTATCTACAAATGTTCATTTGTTTATTCACACATTCTTTTCTTTTAAGTTCATTCATTTGTGATTTAACTTATTATATTGCGCTGTTCTTTGTGAATTATTGTCAGTGCACATTATTCTAACGGAGCCTAGGGTCCGAGAGGCTGTAACACTCAACGCAGTCCTCAATAATGTATGTCAGGTAAGTCAAAAAAATACGTGTGTATCTTCAGTGAAATGAGTTCATGAGAGATGCCAAAGAAATCCACCCACACTCTCTCTCTCTCATCTCTCGGGGGCTCTCACACACCCCACAGCTCACGTCACGGACACTCACTCCTCCTCTCCTCTCCCACCACACACACCCTGCACACAGACAAAACGCACACACACACACACACCCACACCCACACACACACCTCACTCACACACACACACACACCCACACACCCACACTCACCCCCTCACACACACTCGACTCTCTCAAATCTCACACACACACACAGGCAACACACCCACTCCCCAAAGTGAAACGACACGGGGGGACCACACACGACACACACACCTACACACAACAGCCGACCCTCACTCACCTGGGCACTCGCTCCTACTCTAGGAGCGTGCGAATAACTCACACACACACAGCCCACACACCACGACAAAAAAACACAACACACACACACGACAGGGGCTACCATCAAACAAAAAAAACCACTCTCATCGGGGGGGCTCCTCTCACACACGGGCCCACAACACACGACACACTCACCCTCAAACAAACACACACACACCACAGGGGAAACACACACGTCTCTCTCTCTCTCTTCTCTCCCGAGTTCACATCCTCACCCAAGAGGAGACTCCCTGATCGCTCAGAGCGGCGCTACCTCATGCCCGATGCACATCCATCATCTGGGTGGCTCTGAGGTCATTTACGGTCATATCTCACCAAAGGGGCCCTCTCAAATGCTTGAAGCTATGATATTAAGCCTTACGTTATGAGTAATCACAGATCATGTACGAAAATATACGAACACACCGGAGAACCTCATCACTGAAATGATCATAAATCATCCTCATCATCATAACAGCATCCTCTCATCATCAGCAATTTAATTTAAGAAGACAAAGATCTTTTGATCTATCGTCACGCGAGTCTGCGAAACAGAGGGCAGGAGGTCATAGGAAATAATAAAGCGTAGATCAAGAGAGCACTTAAGTCGACAAACTGACAGTGGCCCGTTCTGATCCCATAAAGTTGCGCTGGGGTGTTGGCCTAGTCCAGCTCTGAGTCATAGTAAAAGGTCGTTAATCCTACGAGGAACCGAGGGAACCTTACATACAAATTTACGAGCTGGTCACACATAAACGCCAACACTCTGCAAAAACAACAACCGCAGGCAGCACAGACTGTGACATGTTACAGCAGCATCCGTAATCACTTGGTGAAAAAATCCGGGCTGTGTATGAATGTAAACAATGAAAGAACACACTGACATCTGAAAAAACTGCTAGAGGGGGCACGAATTCAAAACCACTAGGCGGTGCTATATACGTGGTATACTACTGCACAACCAATACAAACGACTGTACGCTCTGTCACCATCAAAGTGCACTGCGTGTTGTCCTCGCATGCCCACAATCCCAGCCCCACGTATGTGTGATTAGAGGGGCTGTTCTATACACAAAACCAGCTGGGGGAGGGCTTGCTCTGTGCAGATCAAGTATCCTACAGAAACTCCGTGATGTCACTCGCAAGAGACCTGACGTTCACTGGAAGGAACGAGATTAGGGCAGTTAAATCGACGGGATCTCATGGTATTTAGTACTAAAAACGTCTATCATGGCGGATTAGGTCGTAATCAAAGCTTGTTGTCTTCCTCCGCAGATGTTCGACTGAATGGACTGGGAGTGCTGTGAATTATTGTGATGGTTTTAAGGTTAGCCAGGGACCTGTTTTGACTCTTCATTCCTGCACAGCAGGCCGGGGGATAGGTAAGCACTGCAGGCTGAGCAGAATCACTGTGACTGATAATCTGTCGCACCCAAAGGTGTAGGGCAGAGGATGGCACAGTGTCGCACTGACCAAGCACATCCAAAAAATACAAGAACTTTTGTATTGGAAGGGTATAAACAGAGTAAAAAAATTCACAAATGAATGTTACCCAAAACATGTCTTAAGCTGAAAATGGAACTTTGTTTCTCGTAAGAAGGGGGTCTCTAAAAAGAAGTGACTAAAAGATGAAGAAGTAATCAGTATCAAAAAATGGGCAGCTCATGCTATTCTCTTAGCGCACAAGTTACATTTAATACTGTGCCAAACATTTGCTTACTGAAACAGGGGTTTCCACGGGGAGATATATCCTGCGGATATCTGTGAAACAACAGAACGAGTTTCAATGGGGAGGGGGGGGGGGGAAACCACTTGTTAGAAGAAAATGTTGGGCATTGTATTTCAAAGTCCGGTATTACTATGCATGCCTGACAGGAAACTCCATGAAACTTCTTTCTGTTTTGACTGGCGCTAACGGTGGGGGTGTAATACTTACTGGAATCACTCTCTTCTGTTTGTTTATCTGTCACACAGCATACTGTATGATTTCATTGGAGAAATAACACATACTTCAATGGCTGTTCAAAAAAGGACATAAACTTTTCAAAAAGAAAGTTCTTTGGGTATAGTAAAATTTAGACAATGTGACTGGCACAGAAATGCAGCGCGGCTCAAACCAAGCTGGGTAGATTTTAACGTTGTTTAGAACAGCTTTATACCAGACTTGCACATAGAGGATGTTGTGGTGATAACTGGCTTCATGACCTGCATTAAAGCAAATTAAGTCCATAGATTTGAGGTCGGGGGCGAACTGGAGATGCTTTCTTCTATCTATTCTTCATCATCAATCTTTCACAAAAATTAATTGTGTTTTCTGTGTGAGATGATGGTGAAGGAGAACACACAAAACAATACACAAATGTCAGTGGAGATCATATCTGAGTGCATACTCTGTCTATCGCTCCAGCTTATAACTTTAAGTATCGAAGGGTCACATAATTTTTAAAAAAAAACAAAGCGGAGATTATTTACAACACTCGAAGTACAAGTGAAATTCAAATAGCTAAGCAAAGCACGAAACTCCTGAAGCAGGAAAATGCCTGATGTGTATCGCCAGGGGAAGGGTGTCTACTAATGTAAATAACTACTAAGAGCCAGAGTAAACAGCATTTGTGACTCGTTATGACGCTGGAAAGTAAAGGGAGGACCGCGCGCCGGGGGATACCGGGAGGGGGCATAACGCCGCTCTCAGACAGAACATAGCGCGGGTTTCGTTCCGATCACTTTATGGCACACGCTGAAATAAAGGGTGCGAAATACATCATCTTACAACTATAACAGTACTATCTATTTATATAGTTTATGTGTAATGCATACTCCTCAGGTGACCCCGAGATCTCACATCCTCAAGTGGTGTAATAACCCATATGATCCCAGTAGTCTGTGCTTTTAGCTCAAAGTGATTTGAGAAACGGTAAACACACAAGAGAGAGCTTTGGGGGGTGCGCGGATGCTAATAAAAGAAACCGAGGATCAGCAAACACCAATATATCAACATTACAAAGAGAGATTAAGTTTTACTCATTAAAATATGACATCAGAATTGTTTTTTTGTCTTTTTGCTATTTGCAAACTGTGCATTGGCAGACGTCTCAATAGAAAAGTGCTGCATCTACGTTCCGTGCAGATTTTGTTTGTTTATATCACAGTATATCATCACATATGATACCTAATAGTCTATTTTTAATGAAAACAGAACCATACATGGAGCATAACCATAGAAACCCAACACTGAAGCGCTCGACTCACATTCATCTTCAGAAGAGTTTTCTTTTCAACTCTTCAACTGTGGTGCTCTTGAATTCCTCCTCTGAGTTCGCCACAGACACGTTTATTTTCCAGTCTTCTTTCATCCAGTCTCTAAGCCAGAGCTGAAAAGTCATTCTGCATGTGCTTAAACCTTTCCAAAATGAATTTTAAATGAATTGATGCGATGCACGTGAAGGAGAAACTGCGGGTAGCGCGTGGACCGGACCCGCAATGAGCAGAGAGAGCCACCGCATGGAAAGGGGAGGACGATGGCTGAAATCATTGACACCGGCACTGGACGCCGCAAACGAATGATTAAAACTACGCGTGGGGCGGCCAGTAAGTGAACAGACACACGAAATATTAGTAGATATATTATTGCCCCGTCGCTCGGACCGGCAAAAACAACGTTGGAACATCCTGCGATTACTATGCAGGCTACACCCACTACAGTCGGTCTGAAAATGCGATATTCCAAGACTGTTTCATTATAATATTGATTCATACCGCAATCGGCTATGAATAATCTATATCATAAGTAAGTAGTAACCACTGTGCATGCGGTTGTGGCACGACTTTAATCACGCCACGTCTACCCTACGAGCAACTGATACCATTCTGAGTTACTTTACTTAGATATCACTTTGCACAACAGACGCTAGGTATACTGATAAAAGATCCGGAAGGTATAATACTTAAATGAAGAGAACTTACCTAACACTTGCTTAATAAACGCCGTTTGACGATATACACTATAAGATCCGAGGCACATAACGTACCGGTACTCTATTTCGAACATGTGTGATTAAGCACATCCCCAAATAAAGATAAAAAGCAGCAAAATAAAACGAGGACAGCAAGCACCAAGCAGAACCGCAAGGTCTGAACCCGAGAATGCCCGAGAGGCTTTGGTGTTGTAGTGGGCGTGATCTTGTTATAGCCCCTGCGATTAAGCTCACTGACCAAGCCATATGGTAAGTAAAGCTCAGTTACTTACGTGATAAGGGGTAGTTCAATAGATTTTTACATTTATTATTTGTTTGAATATGTGTTACGGCATGATTACTTGACTTGGAAAACACGATCGTCTACCTATCTTCCGACACGAGTCTAATAAACGCAACTAGATTTGAAGTGGTTTTATCATTGACCAATAATAAAATAGTACAATTGATGAAGAGCATAATCATCAGGTTCCACTACGTAGCTTAATCACAAGCTAGATGATATTAAATCATTTATAAATTCACAACACAATCTAAACTATTGGCGGGCGCGGGAGAGTCCCCATACACTAATTATGCCACGGATAATCAACCTTGACAAGGCATAATGCATAAAGTATTGTAAACTGTGTAACGCAATAATAATATAAATATAATAATACAACTGGCATATAGTAAAGTGTGAGTTAAAATTATCTAGGGCTTGCACGAGTACGGCATATTAACATTTGCATAAATAAAACTGCATGTTAAACCATTTACAACCATACGGAAAGCACTAACGTGTGTGTGGTTATCACACCCTCCGCGACCAAATTCTGGTGGTGTCAAGACTAAAAACATCCTATGTGGGGGGGGGGGGTACCAAAATAGATAAGCAGATGATCCATAAATATTAACCATCACAAGTTTCCACCTAACCTTTTCTCCCACAACAACGGCAAGGCACAGTGGAGGGGTTAGGGACCGTCTCAAACTAACCTCACAGTACCACACCAGTCCAATCATATCAGTCAGTTTTAATGTTTACGGTCTACGTAATGCAAATGTCAAACTGACGGAAAGATCACACACACCAATAGGGTCTCACTTAGCCAATACACATACTAGTGGTAGTACAAGTACACAACCTATTTTTAAGAAAAAAAACATAAAAATTATATAAATGACAGGTACTCTAACTGCATGGCCTGCAGGATCCGGTGTGCGTTGTTCACCACACTGAAAATAAATTCAAATAATCTGCCGAGCTGAAGTGCCTGTCGAGTATTATACATCGTATTTGTAAACTCTGGAAGGTGAATACGAGATTGTTATCATTTTTATTATGAAATGTTGTGTTACCTTGTTATGCATTGAAAAATAGTTACACAAACTTACAATTTACACTATGTACGAATGTCGATGGGCAGTTGGAGCAATACAAGCCCGTGTATCGATGCCATATCATTTGTCACGACACTAAGTGCAACCAAATGTGAATGCTTTTGTTTCAAAGACATTTGTCATTATTTTTCTTCCATAGTTTTCACATTCATTTAATATTTTTTTTTTTTAAATCATCAACAGAATTCACAATTCAAATGAACAATTTTAATTAAACAGTGAAAGTAACAGATTAAATAATTGAACTATAGGTTTGATAAGAATGTCTAATTTTGTCAGTAGAGCAAAAATAATAATGATTGATTCCAATATGGTTTATTGCATTGTTTTTGTTACAGTTCCTGGAGCCTTTTTAATTAATTCTATTTTTATTTGATGCTTCTGGCAGTGACGCACAGAGTCTCATTCAGCGATTTCTGCTGAAGAACTTCATTCCACTCCACGTGTGCCTGAGATTAACCACATTTACTGACTAATAATAAACCAGCACGATTACACGCCGGCCCTTAAACTCACATCAAGCATTAAAGTGGCATATGCGTGTAGCTACTGTAAACTGTATAAGGTAAATAATAACAGCTTTAGAAAGTTAATTTTGTCTGCATGTAAATGCACGGCGAATTCAAGTTAATTTGGATCTCAAATGAATGTCAAAAGTGGCACAATTGATCTAAATTCACTCTTTTGATATACTTTAGACTTTCCCTTACATTGACCTAAATACTACACTTAAATGCAGTTTAGAGAGAGAAGAATCAGATCAGTCTTCAGTGAGTATCTGAACTCTGATGCTGTTATGAGTATATCTGAGGAATATGAGTCTCTGATGAGTGAATGTGTGTTTCAGCTCAGCATCAGACACATCTATGAGAGACACGTACGAGGAGCATCATAATCCATACATTTGCTCTACCATATTTGAAATGCATATTTCTGAGGCCTCTAAGATTTTGATCAAGTAAAGGTCAGAATAACTGCAGTAATATCTCCAGATGAACACTTACTGGACTGAAGCAGCTCAGCTTTACTTGATTCTCCATCAATCATGTTTTAGAGTCTCAAATCTGATCTTCAGGATCTTTTGAGGAGCGTTTGTTTCCAGAAGCTTTACTTTCACTGTTCCTCAGCGGAGGAATGATCTTCACAAGCCTCCAGAACATCTCACATCTTCTGAGGAGCCTTTATTTCTTCAGCTCTCAATCACTGCATTATATTTTTGGATCATTTCAATCTCATCTTACTAAAACAGATTATTATAGATATAGAGCGACCGCTGATATTTAAGTCAGCATCTGCTCTACTGTTCTCACTGATTTACATCACAAGCAGAAGAATTTCGTCATAGAAATATCAGCATCTGCAGCAAATTAATATTTTTGCTCAGTTTGAGTCTCTGAATAAAACTGAGCAGTTTTTCGTCTATATTCTCACTGTATCAGACTCTATGAGCCATAAAAACCTGATGAGTCTAATATGATGCTCAACATAAAACATATGCAAACCTTTTATATTTTGTCTAAAGGTTCAACAAACTGTTGTATTTTTTTTAAATCTTCACTTTTCATTTTTTTAATATATTTGATTTATTTTATGTTTTAGTTAATATTTTAATTTTATATTTTAATTATTTCTTTCCATAGTTTATATTTTTATGTATTTTTTAAAAATATTTAAAAATATTTTAAAAAGTTTGTCATTTGACCAGTGTTTTTGTCCATTTTTATTAGTGTTTGCTCTTTTTAAATAGTAATATTTAGGTTAATTTATGTTTATTTTTTATTTCAGTTTTAGTTTAGTTATTGCAGTTAGTATTTTATAAACTTTTCAGTTAATTGCCAAGGCAACATTTCTAATTTACTAAATTTGTATCCAATATTTATATTTGATTTAATTTCAGCTTTATTTCAATGAACAAAGCTGTTTTTAATAGTTTAAGTTAATGATAATAACCCTGCCTCTTATTATCTACCATATTCATATAGAGAACATGTTTACCATCCAATCAATTCCTGCTGGATAAATTCATTCATTCACTCACTCACACACACACTCAGCACGCACACACACACGCACTCACACACACAAACACACACACAGTCACATCACCACCCACCTACACCCCACTCTTCACGCACTCCTCACTCACCTCACTCACACCACACCACTCACTCACTCACTCACTCACAACACACACACACACAATCACTCACTCACACACTCACCTCCCACACACACACTCCCTCACTTCCACTCACTCACTCACTCACACACACACACACACAGACTCACTCACACACACACACACACGCACCCACACTCAACTCACTCCACACACCACACACACACCCACCATCACTCACTCACCCTCACACAGACACACCCACACTTCATCAGCACACTCAACACCCACACAACCACATCACTCACCTCCACTCACACAGACACACACACACCCCACACACACTCACACCCTCTCACACTCACTCACTCACCCCCCTCCAGACACAAGACACACATACTCACTCACTCACACTGCACACACACACACCACNACACACACACACACACACACACACACACACACACCCACACTCACACACACACACACACACACACACACACACACACACTCACACTTCACCCTCACTCACTCACTCCACACACACTCACTCACTCCACTCACACACACACACACACCCCCACCCACACTCACACACCCACACACTCCACACACAAACACCACACACCACACACACACACACAACACACACACACCCACTCCTCATCACTCCTTCCCTAACACTCCCTCCACTCACTCACTCACACACTCAACGCAACACCCACACACACACACCCACACACACACGCACACACACACACACACACACACACACCACTCACACACACACACTCACCTCATGTGTGTAGTTTGAGTGTGACTGTGGTCTTTCCCAGCAGGAGGCGCAGTACTTCTATAACACACTGTGGCAGGATCTCAGGAGAGAAATGAACCGGCTCTCATGACTTCATGCAGTCTGATACACTTCAACATTTATTCTGACCAAAACACAACACTTACACAGGAAGAGACAGCGTCTGATTGACAGGTAAAAAGACCAATTGGTTAGCTTTGATTCAACTTGTCATTTAGAGGCGAGCTGATCTAAACCGGTTTCCACAATAATAGAGCAGCGTGGAAGAAACTCATTTGGATCATTTCTGTAATAATGTGTAATCATGCTTGTATGTAAACGCAATCTGCCATTATAAATACTGAGTGAGGTTAATTTGCACAGTAGTAAACGTTGAGTTTTGTTTTGTTTGTTTTTGTTGTTGTTTTGTTGTTGTTGTTGTTTTTAGTAACTGTTGACTTTTTCATTACTTTTTTTAAATAAATCTATATGGATTTTATTAGTTTTTATTTCAGTTTTAGTACTTCACATTTAACTGAAACTAACTGGCAGCTAATTAAATAAAATAATTTGAAGATTTTTTGCATTTTATTTTATTTTAATTATGTAAAGTATTTTTATTTTATTTCAAATTACTTCAATGTCCCTAAGTTTTTAGTTACTGAATAATAACTCTGGTAGGTTTTTGAAACGAACTGTTCTAAATCAATTTTATTAAATTTGAAAGTATTTTATGTCATGGATTATATTTACATACCAATTGCCAAAGCCGTATAAGCACAAAACAAGTATGTCAAGAAAAATAAGTATTACATATATTGTTTTATAGTTAATAGATGTTTATCGATCGGTAATCCATATGAAAGCTGTATCTGTGCTGATGGCTGTCATATGATCTCCAGCAGGTGTCAGCATAGCGCTACTGTTTTTCTTTCTGCGCTGCGCTAAAGAGGACTGGTCAGAGTCACACGCTTCTCAAAACCGAGACGCTTACGCCATGAGCCGCTGATATGTGGGAGTGGCACATGTTACACTGATGCGTGGCACTCAATGAAATAGTTATAGACATGAAGGGGTGGAGTTTAAGGCGATATTTTAGTTTATATGAGCATGAAACGGTGTAGATTAGGCGAAATGTAATTATATGAGATTGAAGGGGTGGAGTTTAAGGTGGGATTTAGTTATATGAGATTGAAGGGGTGGAGTTTAAGGTGGGATTTAGTTATATGAGATTGAAGGGGTGGAGTTTAAGGTGGGATTTAGTTATATGAGATTGAAGGGGTGGAGTTTAAGGTGGGATTTAGTTATATGAGATTGAAGGGGTGGAGTTTAAGGTGGGATTTAGTTATATGAGCATGAAGGGGTGGAGTTTAAGGCGAGATTAAGTTATATGAGCATGAAGGGGTGGAATTAAGGCGGGATTTAGTTATATGAGCATGAACGGGTGGAGTTTAAGGTCGGATTTAGTTATATGAGCATGAAGGGGAGGAGTTTAAGGCAAGATTTAGTTATATGAGCATGAAGGGGTGGAGTATAAGGCGAAATGTAGTTATATGAGCATGAAGGGGTGGAGTTTAAGGCAGGATTAAGTTATATGAGCATGAAGGGGTGGAGTTTAAGGTGGGATTTAGTTATATGAGATTGAAGGGGTGGAGTTTAAGGTGGGATTTAGTTATATGAGCATGAAGGGGTGGAGTTTAAGGCAAGATTTAGTTATATGAGCATGAAGGGGTGGAGTTTAAGGTGGGATTTAGTTATATGAGCATGAAGGGGTGGAGTTTAAGGCAGGATTTAGTTATATGAGATTGAAGGGGTGGAGTTTAAGGTGGGATTTAGTTATATGAGATTGAAGGGGTGGAGTTTAAGGTGGGATTTAGTTATATGAGCATGAAAGGGTGGAGTTTAAGGTGGGATTTAGTTATATGAGCTTGAAGGGGTGGAGTTTAAGGTGGGATTTAGTTATATGAGCTTGAAGGGGTGGAGTTTAAGGCAAGATTTAGTTATATGAGCATGAAGGGGAGGAGTTTAAGGCAAGATTTAGTTATATGAGCATGAAGGGGAGGAGTTTAAGGCAAGATTTAGTTATATGAGCATGAAGGGGAGGAGTTTAAGGCAAGATTTAGTTATATGAGCATGAAGGGGAGGAGTTTAAGGCAAGATTTAGTTATATGAGCATGAAGGGGAGGAGTTTAAGGCAAGATTTAGTTATATGAGCATGAAGGGGAGGAGTTTAAGGCAAGATTTCATTATATGAGCATGAAGGGGTGGAGTTTAAGGTGGGATTTAGTTATATGAGCATGAAGGGGTGGAGTATAAGGCGAAATTTATTTATATGATTATGAAGGGGTGGAGTTTAAGGTGGGATTTAGTTATATGAGCATGAAGGGGTGGAGTTTAAGGCAGGATTTAGTTATATGAGATTGAAGGGGTGGAGTTTAAGGTGGGATTTAGTTATATGAGATTGAAGGGGTGGAGTTTAAGGTGGGATTTAGTTATATGAGATTGAAGGGGTGGAGTTTAAGGTGGGATTTAGTTATATGAGATTGAAGGGGTGGAGTTTAAGGTGGGATTTAGTTATATGAGATTGAAGGGGTGGAGTTTAAGGTGGGATTTAGTTATATGAGATTGAAGGGGTGGAGTTTAAGGCGATGTTTAGTTATATGAGCATGAAGGGGTGGAGTTTAAGGCGAAATTTAGTTATATGAGCATGAAGGGGTGGAGCTTAAGGCGAAATTTAGTTATATGAGCATGAAGGGGTGGAGCTTAAGGCAAAATTTAGTTATATGAGCATGAAGGGGTGGAGCTTAAGGCAAAATTTAGTTATATGAGCATGAAGGGGTGGAGCTTAAGGCAAAATTTAGTTATATGAGCATGAAGGGGTGGAGCTTAAGGCAAAATTTAGTTATATGAGCATGAAGGGGTGGAGCTTAAGGCAAAATTTAGTTATATGAGCTTGAAGGCGTGGAGTTTAAGGCGAGATTTACTTATATGAGCATGAGGGGTGGTTTAAGAAGGCGAGATTTAGTTATAATTAGCTGAAGGGGTGGAGTTTAGGCAAAATTTAGTTATATTGAGCTTGAACGGGTTGTTGATTAGGCAGCAAGGCAAGGCGTTTATTTGTATAGCACTTGCATACACAATGTGTAATTCAAAGTGCCTTTACATAATAAAATAGATAAATAATCACAACAATAAAACAAGTAATTTAAAACTTTGAAAATTATAAAAAAAAAAAATTTGATTTAAGTGGTTTAAAATGAATTTAAGAAAACGAGTATACATATAATATAGTGCAATCAGTTAGGACAGTGCACAGTGCTCATTCAATAAATGCTCAGCTAAACAGATGAGTTTTGAGTCTGCCTTTAAATGTGACTAATGTTTTAGCACATCTGTTCTCTTCTGGAAGCTGATTCCGCTGCGGGTGATAAAACTAAAAGCACATTCCCCGTGTTTTGTGTGAACCCTATGGTGTTCTAACTGCCTCGATCCTAATGATCTGAGTGGTCTGTTATGTTTATATTCAGTGAGCATATCTGCTATATATTTAGGTCTTAGGCCATTGAGTGATTTATAAATGAGCAAAAGTACTTTAAAATATGTCTTAAATGTAACTGGAAGCCAGTGTAAAGGCCTGAGGACTGGTGTGATGTGCTCAGCTTTTTTTGGTTTTAGTCAGAATCCTGGCAGCAGGTTTCTGGATGAGCTGCAGCTGTCTAATTGTCTTCTTAGGAAGGGTTAGGAGACCATTACAATAGTCCACCCTTCTGTTGATAAAGGCATGAACAAGTTTCTCCAGTTCTTGACTGGAAACAAAACATCTAATTTTTGCAATGTTTTTTTTTTTTTGAGATGATAGTATGCTGATTTTGTTACAGCTTTGACATGACTACTGAAACTGAGGTCTGTCTCCAGAATCACACCAAGATTCCTGACTTGATTTTTAGTTGTTAGACCCCTAGAATCAAGGTATGCATTCACCTTGAGAACTTCATCTTTGTTTCCAAATGCAATGACTTTCTCCTTGATTAAATGAAGAATGTTCTGGCACATCCAACTGTTAATTTGATCAATGCATTGGCAGAGGGAGTCATCTGCATAGCTGTGATAGGCGATTTGGTTCTTTCTCATTATTTGACTTAGTGGGAGCATATACAGGCTAAACAAGAGCGGTGCAATAATTTAGCCTTGTGGGACTCCGCATGTCATGTACGTCCACTTAGACTTATGCTCTCCTATACTCACATAATAACCTCTCCCTTCTAAGTATGACCTGAACCATTTAATTACCATGCCAGAAAGCCCGACCAAGTTTTCCAGTCTCTCTAGTAGTATGTTATGATCGACAGTATCAAACGCAGCACTGAGATCTAGTAGTACAGCACTGATATTTTGCCAGATTCAGAATTTAAGCGAATATCATTTATTATCTTAATGAGTGCTGTCTCTGTGCTGTGATGCGGTCGAAAACCAGATTGAAAATTGTCCAGGTATCCATTTGAGTTTAAGTATTTGTTCAGCTGATTAAAGACTACCTTTTCAATAATCTTTCCTATAAAAGGAAGATTTGATATTGGTCTATATTTGCTCAATATGGTGTTATCAAGATTTCTCTTTTTCAGAAGGGGTTTAACAACTGCAGTTTTCAGGGAGTTTGGAAAAGTCCCAGAAAGAAGTGAGGCGTTCACCACTTCTAAGAGATCTGCTTCCAAACAGTTAAGCACCCTTTTGAAAAAATATGTGGGAAGTGTGTCAAGATAGCATGTTGACGATTTAAGGTGCTGTACTATTTCTTCCAAAATTTTGCTATCATTTGCTTCAAAAACAGACATAGTAACTGCTTTTTGAAATTGCGGTCGAGTCTGTCTGACCTCTGCATAACTTGAGGGTGTGCTAATTGCCTTTCTGATATTATTGATCTTTTCAGAAAAGAAGAAAGCAAACTCGTTGCATTTGTTGTCGGAGAGCATTTCACTGGGAATCTGATTTGGGGGGGTTTGTCAGTCTCTCAACATTAGAAAAATGAGTGCGAGTGTTGTTTAAGTTACTGTTTATAAGGTTTGAGAAGAATGACTGTCTAGCTTTGCCTAGTTCCACATTGAAAGTACGAAGGCTGTCTTTATATATGCTATAGTGTATTTCAAGTTTCGTCTTCTGCCACATCCGCTCAGCTTTTCTGCATTGTCTTTTCATACTCTGAACTGCTGTTGATTTTCTCCAAGCTGATTTCTGTCTGCCAGTCTTCCTGCTGACTTTCAAGGAGCAATGTCATCAATAACATTCTTAACTTTTGAGTTAAAGGATCAAGGAGAAGATCAACAGAGTCTGAAATGTTTGGTGTTAAAGATATAGCCTCCATAATTAGCACACTAGTGTTTTCGTTAATGCTTCTCTTTCTGACAGAGACAGATCTAGAGTCAGTGGTAGCAGAGATCAATATATTAAAGAAAATACAGAAGTGATCAGATGTGATCTTAATAACAATGTATGAAATGTTTAGACCTCTACTGATGAGTAAATCTAGAGTATGTCCACGATTGTGTGTGGGTTCATGCACATGCTGAATCAGGTCAAAAGTATTTAAAACAGTTATAATTTCTTTTGTAGTTTTGTTTTCTGCATTATCTATGTGAATATTCAAATTCCCTGCAATAGCAAAACCGTCAAACTCTGAGGAAATCATTGATAGCATTTCTTTGAACTCTTCAACAAGGCTGGAGAGTATTTTGGAGGCCTATAAATAATGATAAACAGAATGCGTGGAGCACTTTTCAACACAATCCCTAGATATTCAAGAGACAAGTACTGACTAAATGACACTTGCTTTCATTGATAGATATCTTTAAATAGAGCAGCTACACCTCCACCTCTCCTAACAGTCCTGCAAACACTCATGAAAGTGAAGTTAGGAGGGGCTGTTTCATTGAGGACCGTTGCACTGCAGCTGTCTTCTAGCCATGTTTCATTTAGAAACATAAAATCCAGGTTGTCTGTGGTTATTAAGACATTGATTAGAAAATTTTTTTTTTTTTAGTGAGTGAATGTTTAAAAATGCTAACTTGATGATATTGCTTTGTGTCTTTACAGCAATCTCATTTTGGTGCATAATAGGCCGCAGATTAGATGAGTTAGCCGTACGGCTTGAGAAGGCCTTAGATTTTCTATCACGTGATAAAACAGAAATAGATAAAACTACAGGCACACTGGGTTCCCGTTTTTTCTGTAAACATTTGTGAATGTTGCTGTCATAGCGGTGACCCGGCACATATCACTGAGAGCTGTTATCAGATGTTTTTGGTTCACCGTATTTGTTTTTGGTGTTGTGGCAGCGGCCGGAGAGCTTTCACAGGAGGAGGAGGACGAGCTGGACCTGGCTTCAGTGGTAGTGGGGCCCGCCATTTTTTTTGTTGATATCTGGGGGCTTGCAGCGAATGAGTGGGAGAGTTTTGTCCCAGCATAAACCAGTTCCTCCATTTTCTGTGAGAAGCTTAGAAGTGGAGATGTTGGAGAGAGGGATAATGTGTCTGGTGAGCAGGGCTGTGGCTCTGTTGTTTCCGGTGGCTGAAATATGTTGTCCTGGCTTCCCTGGCTGTTTTCCAGAAAGTCGTCCTTGGATGCTGAGTCTTAGAGCTGTTCTAATACGTCACAGTCTGTCTGTGATGAGCTCTGTGGGCAGGGCTCAGCCGTGATGGTGTCCATGAGCAGGGCTTGTTGTTGTGGCTGCGTGTTATCAGTGTCATTGTGGGATGTGTCAACCTCATGATGACTCGGAAACTGATATGAAGTTTTGTGGTCGATCATACTCTGTTCAGGTGTGTGTGTGCCATTCAGGTTGGGTGGTTTGGCACACACTACTGAAGGATGACGGCGGGAGAAATAGATATTTTCCTTTAGCACTCTTGCACCAAGTTTGTTTAGGTGGAGGCCATCCAGTTTAAACAGTTGTCTATGGCCCCAGAAAAGATTGAAGTTATCGATGAAATTGACTCCTTTTAAGCTTCAGATTCTTTGTAGCCATGTTTTCAGCCCAAGCAACCGTGAAAACATATTAGTTCCTCTTGTTGGGAGTGGCCCACTGATGAACGACTGAATTTTAAGTCTTCGAAGTGTTTCAAAGATTTCACTGAAGTCCTTCTTAAGGAGTTCTGACTGCTCTTTCCAAATATCATTCTTCCCCACATGGATGATGATTCGATTTGCAGTCTTGTGCTTCATTAGAATTTTCCGAAGTTCCTTGTTCATATCAGAAACTGTTGCTTGAGGAAAGCAGCATGTTGTTGTAGTCCTACTCTTGATGTTTCTGATAATAGTCACCCACTACCAGAGTCCCGGGCTCGGCTGCGCTCTAAACTGAATGCTGCTATCTGCTCGACCTTGAGCGCATGTTAGTAGCGATGTTAGCTGCTGGCTGTTCCGATCCATGTTTAATCACATTTGGGATTCCTCACCCACATTCATTAATGCTTCAAATCTGTTCTCAGGCTGTGTAGGGGGTGGTAGAATACCAGTATTCACAAGCATTGTCATAGCTGTATCTGGGGTAGAGGATGCTACGGCAGCAATAAAAGGAACTCGTGACAATCTGATGTCTCTACTGCATTTGGGTCTCGCTCCCTGTTTGTGCCACGATTAGTTGACATCATTTCGGCTTGTTTTCTCTACACTTGTTATACTAGGCGGGATTTAGTTATATGAGCTTGAAGGGGTGGAGTTTAAGGTGGGATTTAGTTATATGAGCATGAAGGGGTGGAGTTTAAGGTGGGATTTAGTTATATGAGCTTGAAGGGGTGGAGTTTAAGGTGGGATTTAGTTATATGAGATTGAAGGGGTGGAGTTTAAGGTGGGATTTAGTTATATGAGATTGAAGGGGTGGAGTTTAAGGTGGGATTTAGTTATATGAGATTGAAGGGGTGGAGTTTAAGGTGGGATTTAGTTATATGAGATTGAAGGGGTGGAGTTTAAGGTGGGATTTAGTTATATGAGTATGAAGGGGTGGAGTATAAAGTGAAATTTAGTTATATGATTATGAAGGGGTGGAGTTTAAGGCGGGATTTAGTTATATGAGCATGAAGGGGTGGAGTTTAAGGCGGGATTTAGTTATATGAGATTGAAGGGGTGGAGTTTAAGGTGGGATTTAGTTATATGAGATTGAAGGGGTGGAGTTTAAGGTGGGATTTAGTTATATGAGATTGAAGGGGTGGAGTTTAAGGCGGGATTTAGTTATATGAGCTTGAAGGGGTGGAGTTTAAGGTGGGATTTAGTTATATGAGCATGAAGGGGTGGAGTTTAAGGCGGGATTTAGTTATATGAGCTTGAAGGGGTGGAGTTTAAGGTGGGATTTAGTTATATGAGCTTGAAGGGGTGGAGTTTAAGGTGGGATTTAGTTATATGAGCTTGAAGGGGTGGAGTTTAAGGTGGGATTTAGTTATATGAGCTTGAAGGGGTGGAGTTTAAGGTGGGATTTAGTTATATGAGCTTGAAGGGGTGGAGTTTAAGGCAAAATTTAGTTATATGAGATTGAAGGGGTGGAGTTTAAGGCAAAATTTAGTTATATGAGAATGAAGGGGTGGAGTTTAAGGCAAAATTTAGTTATATGAGATTGAAGGGGTGGAGTTTAAGGCGATGTTTAGTTATATGAGCATGAAGGGGTGGAGCTTAAGGCAAAATTTAGTTATATGAGCATGAAGGGGTGGAGCTTAAGGCAAAATTTAGTTATATTGAATTGAAGTGGTGGAGTTTAGGCAAAAATTTGAGTTATATGCATGAAGGGGGATGGTGGATTTAAGGCGGGGATTTTAGTTATTGATATTTTGCTATGGGTGGAGGGTTTAAGGCAGATTTAGTTATATTAGATTGAAGGGGTGGAAGTTTAAGGTGGGATTTATTATCTGAGATTGAAGGGGTGGAGTTTTAGCAAAATTTATTTCTTGAATCCTGAAGGGGTTGGAGGTTTTTAAGGCGATTGTAGTTATATGAGATGGAGTGGGTGTAGTTTGAAATGCGGACTTTTTCACATAAAGAGACAAAAACATTCATTCTAAATTAACGTTTAAAAAATAGTAAGCTCTGGCGTTGTTGGAATTTTCGCCTCAAGTTTTTCATACTCAATTCAAATGTTTGCCCTACACCGACAATGGAGGCAATTTAAAAATGTTTCATTGTAAAAAACCCTTTGAACAACACAATATGAGTGGAATTCTTTTAATACATTATAACTTTTCAACGATTACTATAAACCAAAAAAAAACCCATTAGGCGCGTTTTGAGTTTTTTTAATTGAATACATATTTTTTTGCAGATTCTGTAATTCCTGTTCTGTTAGGCTCACTCGCTGGAATTTACCATGTTGATGCCCCGACCATGCCAAAAAGTACCAGAAAAAAGATCTTTCAATAACCTTCCAACCGGAGTTAAAATTATGTGTGAAGTGATTGACAAATGTTCCCAATTTGCATCGAAATGTGTCATGTGAGTTTCTCTTCCTGCAAAACAGGCTTTATAAAACCATTAACCCCACAATCCTATATTACTCTGTGCTATAAGCACTTTAATTGATTATTAATTTAATTATGTTTAATTTTTATGTTTTTCTTAGTAGTAATATACAAAATGGCACAAGCGAATTGGATCAAACTTGTCATATTGTGATTTCTACGCTCAGTTTAATTCTTTCAGGATGCTCACATTATACATTCTACATTATAATATTTATATGGTCTATAACATCCTAAAATAGAACCTATATCCTCCAGCTTTATATCATTCCATTTATATGCATTCTGTATTGGGATAGTGATCACAGCATCTCTCACCTCAGCATCAGTTGAGCACCGCATCTCTCTCTCATCCTGAATCCAGCTGTGCTTGCCTCTGTGGTCCAGAGCTGGGCTAATCCGCTAGCCGCTAGCCGCTAACTACAGTCACAGCGTCAAACAAACATATGTTAGCTCATCTACACCGCACTGTAATCATCCATCTATATTTACTGTATATTTACTGTATACTTACTGAAATGCATAATGTACTGTACATTTCTGTCAGCAAACAGTGTATCCGCGTGCTAGTATAGCCAACACGCTTCATAACAAAGAAACAGCTCTCAAACACACGGAGACTCGCTCCTAAAGTCTCCCCAGACGCGCGCCCACTGCTCTCCAAGGCTCTCCACGGCGCGCTGACCGTTCTTCATCGTATCTAACCTTGTAATATGATCATCATAGACTGAAAGGATCCGAGACGCGTTCGCTACAACTCTTCCGTGTGGTCAAAAGCCTTCAATTCTCGCGTCATGGACTTCATTCTCCACAGAGCACTGGCTGAGCGAGCGGAAGGTGACCCCTCCTTTCTCTGCCCACTGTGCTGACGCGGCGGTGTCAGATTTCACAGAGTCTGTAATGGCGGACCTGAGTGACGTGTAAACTGACCAATCGCAGCGCAGAACTGGCCGCAGAGCTGTATAACATCAGAAGAGCTGAATGCGCGGTGGCATGCCATGGAGAGCCTGTGAGACGCTGACGTGCTGGATTCCGTTACCTGGGCAGAACGCGAATATCTCACCGATGGAAGCATGCAGAAACGTGAATATGGTCTTTTTTGAAAGAAGAGATCCTAATCTAAAAGGTAGTATAGAGTTTATATATATTTGTGGCTGTTTGCGGCTAAATGAAGCAGTGCTACGAGTAGAAATGTTACACAATTAAAAATTTCCGTTTTTTTTGTTTTTTTTTCATCGCGATTCAATTGAAGATAATTCGATCTCTGATTGTCACACAATAAAATAACCTACATCATGAAATTCCTTAGAATGAGAGCTTTCTTGTGATATATAACTTGACTTTATTGTGAAAAATATATAAAATACACATTCTTAGTAAAAATTATTCGCAATGGTTAGGTGGAAATTTGTGTGTGGGACGAATACATTTCTAAGATTAATTTGACTGCTTTACGAATACAAAAACCAATGGTATTCTTTGTAAAGGAGACACTCCAAGCTTTCAAATGAACCAATATATGGGCTGATACCATATAAGTAAGGCTATGCAAATGAAGCATACACATTTTTTACGGGCCTTTGGACCCGTATCCTGTCCCGCATAGCCTAACTAGTTCTGCTGAATTTCAACATCGAGACCTTGCTTTCGTCTAGTTTTTAAGTCAGTACTGAGTGTTCAAAAAATAGTAGTCCTGGATTTCGTGTTCACTGTGGAAAATGCTTAGTGCAGCTATAAATAAGTGTGTTAGTCAGGCTTCAGTGTGTGTTTATCAGATCTTCAGGGGTTTGCGATGGATTCAGTCCAGACCTCACACACTCGGAGCCGGATCTCCCAGCGAGCAACTGCGCTTTATTCACAGATTCAGTCTCACAGTTCTTACGAGTCATTTACCGGTGCTTTTTTAAAAATCGATTTGAGTGAATCATTCAGAATGATTCATTTGCCAATAGGATATTGTGAAATGATTCACATACATCCTAAAATGACAAGCTCAATCTTTGGCTTTGAAGGAGCCTGTGAGCGTCTCATTTGCGTGACTTGAATCGTGGATAATGAATGAATGATGCATTTATATATAATGAGCTAAAATGGCGTCCTGTCTGAATTTGGCTGTCAGTGTCTTTTGAACCTTCAAAGGCTCCTGCTGCTTATAATGGTTATTTCAAACCCCTGCACTCATCTTAATTATGTTTTAAACTCTGTTGACTCATTGCGGTCATGCGGTCGTGATGCAGTGATGGTTTGTGTGTGTTTGGTTAATAAAAAGCAGTGTTTTGTGATGGTTTGGTGACCTCACCCTCTGCAGACAAACACTGCGGCCTTCAAATGGACGTTTGATCGCTGCACGGAAGAAAAAGACACAACTAAGATGGGTGAAAAAACACGTCCAAGTCGCAGTTCACCCTGAAATCGAAAGGAAAAAAGGATTTGAATAAGAACTTACAATGTGTATAAACAAAATGAAGCCTATTTTAATAAGATGTATTATTAAATTATTTTCATTATTATTAATTCATTATTAATTTAAACGAGTAAAACATTAAAGACAAGAAAGACAGAGTACTTGTAAAAAATATTAAACAAATTTAGCAAATGAATTTTTTAAATTTCATTTATTATATTATTGTTTTCACTATAATTAAAGAACAAAGATAAACATATATTACTGTTGAAATTACAATAAAGTACCATAATGCATTTAAAATATATTTCTGTTATAAATTTAATTGTAAATGGTCCCGTCAAATAAAAATGCATAATCATAATTTTTATTTTAATATTTAATATCTTAAATGTGCAATAAACTAGCAAACATTGCATATATTTATATTTAAATTCTTTATTAATTTTTTTTTACATTACAGTAATTAGAATTTGGAAGATAATTGAATCATAAAAACAAAGGTTACGATGCTGTTTCTGATAGTTGTCTCTTGATTTTGTGTGACATATGAGATGAACATCAGGTGTGATGAGATCCACACGCTGGTGTTTGTAGGTTTAGAGGCTGAAGTTTGTGTGTCTGGGTGTTTGGAGGCATTCGTGGCTCGGACCCGAGCAGTTGTCCGTCCTGCTGTGTGCAAAGAGCCTTATGTTTGTTTTGCTGTGTGTGTGTGAGACTCCCTGCAGATCCAACCATCCGATCCGGTTTGATTCACCCGATTCTCACACAAACACAAACACAAACCAAACCCACACACACACACACACACCACACACCCAACACACACACTCCCACACACACTCTCTCACACACACTCACACACACACACACACACACACACACACACACACACACACTCACACACTCTCACACTCTCTCTCACACACACTCTCTCACACTCACACACACACACACACACACACCTCTCACACCACTCTCACCTCTCTCACCACTCTCTCCCACACACTCACACCCCTCCACACACTCACCCACTATCTCCCCACACCTCTCCTCACACTCTCTCAACACACTCACACCACCACACTCTCACACCCACTCACTACACAAATATATATATATCTTATATATAATATAAAGAAATTCAAACCTGTCTAGAGTCGTACTTTTTATTTGTATAGTGACTTTATTTGCATGACAATTAAGAACTTTACTTTACTTTTATGCAAAATATCACTTCTTATGCCTCTATTTGATTTGGGGTGAAATATGCCCTGGATTTGACAGGTTGGAGGACATTTATTCATATCTGGCTCTGTGTGGTGTTTGGCATCTGCGGAGCGTCTGAAGGCGACTCTTCTGTCTGGAGTCTCTCAGAAAGCTCATGAAAGCTCATTACAGGCCTCCGTCACCTTCAGACCGCTCCGTGTGTGTTGTGTGAGTGTTGTGTGTGTGAGTGTGAGTGTGGTGTTTGTGTGTGTGTGTGTGTGTGTGTGAGTGTGTGGTGTGAGTGTGTAGTGTGTGAGTGTGAAGTGTGTAGTGTGAGAGTGTGTAGTGTGAGAGTGTGTAGTGTGAGAGTGTGTAGTGTGTAGTGTGAGTGGTGTGTTTTTGTGTTTGTGTGTGTGTGTGTTTGTGATTGTGTGTATGTTTTGTGTTTGTGTTGTGTGTGTGTGTGTGTTGTGAGTGTGTGTGTGTTGTGAGTGTGTGTGTGTGTGTGTGTGAGAGAGTGTGTGAGTGTGTGAGTGTGTGTCTGGTGTGGTGGTTGGGGAATGTGGTGCGTGGAGTGGTTTGTGTGAGTGTGAGTGGTAATGTGTGTGTGTGTGGTGTGTGTGTGTGTATTGTGTGTGTGTGTGTGAGTGTGTGTGGGGTGTGTGTGTGAGGTGTGTGTGTGAGGGTGGTATGTGCAGTGCTTGAGGTGTGTGAGTGTGTGTGTATTGTGATTGTGTGAGTGTTTGTGGTGTGTGTGTGTGAGGTGAGTGTTAAAGTGAGTTTGTGAGTGTGTGTGTGTGATGTGTGAGTGTGTGTGTGTGGTGCGTGGAGTGTGTGTGTGTGAGTGTGTTGTGAGTGTGAGTTGTGTGTGTGTGGTGTGTGTGGTGTGTGTGTGTGTGTGTGTGTTGTGTGAGTGTGTGTGTGTGTGTGTGTGTGTGTGTGAGTGTGTGAGTGTGAGTGCCTGAGTGTGTGTGTGTGTGTGTGTGTGTGAGTGAGTGTGAGTGCATGAGGTGTGTGATTGTGTGTGATTGTGAGTGTGTGTGTGAGACTGACTGTGTGTGAGTGTGAGTGTGTGTGTGTGTGTGTGAGTTGTTGTGTGTGTGTGTGTGTGTGTGAGTGTTAGTGAGTGTGTGTGATGTGTGTGTGTGTGAGTGTGCGTGAGTGTGTGAGTGTGTGTGGGTGTGGGTGTGTGTGAGTGTGAGTGAGTGTGAGTGTGTGTGTGTGTGAGTGTGTGTGATTGTGTGTGTGTGTGTGTGTCTGTGTTTGTGTTTGTGTGTTTGTGAGTGTGTGAGTGTGTGTGTGTGTGTGTGTGTGTTGAGTGAGTGTGATGTGAGGTGTGTGGTGTGTGAGTGTGAGTGAGTGTGTGATTGTGTGTGGTGTGTGTGTGTGTGTGTGGGTGCGTGAGTGTGAGAGTGTGTCTGAGTTCAGACACATATTAATATAATTATATTTTAATTTTAGAATGAATATTTTTTACTATTACTAAGATAATACTATAATTAGTATTATATTATTATTATTAGGAAATAATTATTAATAATTAATTTAATAATTACTTAATTTTAAATATTTTATTTTATTTTCCTTATATAAAACTTTATTTTGCTTTTTTCATTTTCTTTTCCCTATTTGTTATCATTAAAGCTACACCACTTTTTTATTATATTTTTTCATATATTTTCCTTTTCAGTTTAATTAAAAGTTTTGTCACTTTAATGTTTATTATTTATTTATTTCTGTTTCAATTATTTAAGGACATCAAGTTAAAGTAAATGAAAATGAGAAATAAAACAAGTTAAGTTTTTTTAATAATAGTTTCATTACGTTTTTTTTTTAATGATTTTAGTTTTAGTTCATTATAATGATGCTGGTGCTAATAGGGTCACACAAAAACTTAATAAAAAACTTAAACTAAATTAAACTAAATTAAAAGACTAAGACACAAACAGGAGAAAATGCATCTGCGTCCTGAAGCAAAAACATCTGAAACCACTGATCTAGACCTTCCTCTGAACAAGACCAAATACAGACCAAGAACCTGATCCAGAGACGCCACATCTGCCTCGATCCCTCCAAACCACACAGAGGTCAGAGGTCAGAGGTCAGCGGCCCGTGTCGGCGTCCCGGAGCCTGACAGACTCCACCGAAAACTCAAAAAGCCTAAAACAAACAATTCAATTAGAGTTTGAGGAGAAATGGTGGGATTTGTCCAGCATTAGCCAGCAGACGCTCCGCTCAGTTCACTGACGCGTCAATATTAGCTCTAGACCAAACACTTGTGATGAACGGCACAGAAAACACAACTGGAGCAGAGTTATTATTATTGGGAACTGAAACTAAAACTATGATACAAATACATAAATTATATAATTATGAAATACATTTACATAATATTCTAAAAAATATAAATATTACATGGAAAAACTTAAAAACTGTTGAAAATTATGAAGCACTAAAATTACGGGAAATAAATAAAAACTGAAAAATTATCTAAAACTAAAACTGAAAAAAAAATTGTAATACAAAAAAACAGGATATAAAAATTTGATATTAATAAATAAATAAAAGTTATAGAAATGCATAATAAAATAATATAGTAATAAAATTACACAAAAAAAATTAAAATAAATAAATAAAAGTTACAGAATTGCATAATAAAATTACGAAAAATATTTAAAATAAGTAAATCTAATTCAAGATATTATTAAGATATTACAGAATCTAAATAATGATATTATTATTAATGCCTTTTGGATGAACCTGCTGTGATTGTTTGATTCAGCTGCTGTTATTTTACTTGAATTATCAGGGATATTTGTCTTTGACAGTCTTTACATTATTTTGCTTTTACTTCTGTTCATTTAAATCCACAATCCTGCTGCTTTCTTTTTTAGGCCTTGTGTGCTAAACAGATGATATTTAAAATGCATTTATTCATTAAAAAACGCACTTTTATGTGTAAATGACTGCTAACTCTCTCTGACTCTTACAGAAGATCGTGTTTGGATCCTGAAGGTGCTTCAGGTGTGTTTTCAGGTGTTTCTGCAAACACTCACCCAGTGATTTCTCGCTGTTTCCTCCCAGCCTGGGGTCAGAGGTCAAAGGTCAGCCGTCCTCGGCGACGCTCTCTGTGATTAGGGTGGGTTGTAAAGACGTCAGACGCAGACTGTGATGCCCTCCGTCCATCAGCGTTTACCCAAGAGAAACCCACAACACTGCACTGAGCCGGCTGTCACAAACCACATCACGTCACAGTTTATCTTCATTACTTCACTCTTTACACATCAGTACACTTGATGAAACCTGGAGAAGTTTGTGAACTCACCAAATCCCTCTTCAGTTCAGGGTTATCATCATCAACTAAAACTAAAAACATTAAAATTGTAATTATTTTAGCATAACTTAATTAGTAGTAAAATAACTAAAAGTGAAATAAAAATTTATAAAAAACAATTTAGAGATATATAAAAATAATAACCAAAAGCATAATTAAAAAAATAAATAAATAAATAAAAGAAAAAATATGAAAAGAAAAAACAAATTCAGGAAAAAACTAATAGATAAATTAACTAAAATAATCATAAATAAAATCACAATAATAACTAAAAAGTAATTTGAGTAAAAAATCTTTACTAAAGTTATAATTTTTAATAATAACTAATTTTAATAATTAAAGTTAATTATTATTTAGTTTTACAAATATCAAATATATAAATTCTAAAAACTAATTTAAAATATTAATAGCAACTATAATAGTTTAAATTAACTTAATAGCTACTGAAACGAACTTTGAGTAATAAAATAAACAAAAATTTAGAAACAAAACTTATAGATAGATTTTTAGAAAACTAATAAAAATATAACAAATATCATCAAAATGTATCAAAATTAGATAAATTAATAATTGTTTCATTAAAGTTAAAATGAATACAGAATAAAAATAAAAACTAATTCAAATAATGAATAACTCTAATTGTATATTAATGAAAGTAAAATGAGACTGCTTGTGTTTTTTCTCCTCAGTGCTCAGTTTAATGAACACAGATGGGTCCAGGAGTCTCGGAGTGTTTGTCAGCCCTGTATGATGTCGATCAGTTCCTCAGTTTGTTTCCCGTTGTGTCTGCTTCACGGCTGGAACTGATGGCTTTTCAACACATGGTGAGTCTATAGCTCTGTCTGCGCTGGAGACACTCTGGGGAATGGATCCGGTCTGATGAAGCCCAGAGGAGGTCAAACGAGACGTGATTCTGCTGCTGCCGGAGACTAACTCAGTCTGCTTCTTTTTTTAAAAACTTTTTATAGCCTTTTAAAATGTAATATACTCTAACTACAAGCTTACTACCCAGCACTGGTAACATGCAGACTAAAACTAAAGCGCAGTTTCAAAAACTGAAAAAGGCTGGAAATGATTTCTGCCAGACTTCATCCATCACTCCAGTCACGCTCAACCGAACACATCCACCCGGACCTATTAGACCCTCAGTGCCTCTAATATTCTCTAATGTGTCCCAGCCCTTCAATAATTGCAACAGACAGCATTTGTTTGAGTGCGTGTTTGAGCACCGCTGTGTTTTATTTGTAATGTGTTTTCTAACTGTACAGTTCGGCCCTGTTTGTGTGGTCCTCGCTTATCGTACCTTCACATCACGTCTGTCTTTCTCTCCATTTGGGGGCCGAAACAACGCAAGCGCTGCCACAGCAAACAGAGAACAGCGGGGTCAAACGTTTCCTCAACCTTCCCAGCATTCACTCCTAAATATCAGCGCTATAAATACAGATCCTCTCCGGGGTGGAGAGCTTCCTCCATCTGGCGCTGGGGTTTTCTTTTTTATGTTATTGTTTTATTGTGGCTTTACTTTGTGGTTTTTAAGATCCTGTAATGTTGGGAGAAATGATTGTAATTTAAGTTGAGTGTTTATTATCGCTGCTGATTCTTTGGAGAGTCTCGGACAGAGAGTGACATCATTTGGGTGAATGACAGAGAAAATGCAATCATTGTCACACATTTGAGGAGATTCTTTGAGAAGGAGTTTTTGCTGTAAGGTTTTTGAGATTGCAGGCTATTAGATATTTAAAATTGATACATTTTTGTCATCTCATGTTCATTGTTTAGGTCTTGAAGTGACAGTTCACCCAAACATTAAAATGAGCTGTTAATTTACTCTTCAGTAAGTAATTTTTTTCTTCAGTTGAAGAGTAAAGAATATTTTTAGCTGAAACTGTGGTCCTTGGTGATTCATACAATGCAAGTCAATAGCTACTGGCACTTTGAGAGTCAAAAAAAGCATATCAGGCAACACAAAATTAATACTCGTGACGATGTGAAATGATCGTTCTGTGCACAAAACTGATTATTAACATATTTCCTGTAATCCAGAGCCTCAGGCAAACGGCCCGGAGTGATGTCCAGTTCACGAACGAATCATTCATCTGAATAAATTCTTTGTCGTGAACTGGTTCATCTAGTTCACCACAAAGAACTTATTCAGATGAATGATCTGGATCAGTTCACCAAATCGAACCAATTCACCAAACGAATCAGTTCACCAAAAATTGGATCAGTTCACCAAATCGAACCAATTCACCAAACGAATCAGTTCACCAAAAATTGGATCAGTTCACCAAATCGAACCAATTCACCAAATGAACCAGTTCACCAAATCGAACCAATTCACCAAAAATTGGATCAGTTCACCAAATCGAACCAATTCACCAAACGAATCAGTTCACCAAAAATTGGATCAGTTCACCAAATCGAACCAATTCACCAAATCGAACCAATTCACCAAATGAATCAGTTCACCAAATCGGATCAGTTCACCAAATCAAACTAATTCACCAAATGAACCAGTTCACCAAATCGAACCAATTCACCAAACGAATCAGTTCACCAAAAATTGGATCAGTTCACCAAATCGAACCAATTCACCAAACGAATCAGTTCACCAAAAATTGGATCAGTTCACCAAATCGAACCAATTCACCAAACGAATCAGTTCACCAAAAATTGGATCAGTTCACCAAATCGAACCAATTCACCAAATCGAACCAATTCACCAAATCGAACCAATTCACCAAATCGAACCAATTCACCAAATGAACCAGTTCACCAAATCGGATCAGTTCACCAAATAAACCAGTTCACCAAATCGAACCAATTCACCAAATGAACCAGTTCACCAAATCGGATCAATTCACCAAATGAACCAGTTCACCAAATCGAACCAATTCACCAAATGAACCAGTTCACCAAATCGAACCAATTCACCAAATGAACCAGTTCACCAAATCAAACCAATTCACCAAATGAACCAGTTCACCAAATCGGATCAATTCACCAAATAAACCAGTTCACCAAATCGAACCAATTCACCAAATTAATCAGTTCACCAAAAATTGGATCAGTTCACCAAATCGAACCAATTCACCAAACGAATCAGTTCACCAAAAATTGGATCAGTTCACCAAATCGAACCAATTCACCAAATTAATCAGTTCACCAAATCAGATCAGTTCACCAAATCTAACCAATTCACCAAATCGAACCAGTTCAAGAAAATCGAGCCAATTCACCAATTGAATCAGTTTGTGGCTCGAGCAGCACAGATCTACAAGTTACTTAAACAGAACTCACTTTCAGACTCCTGACAGTCACTCTGACTGGAAATGAGCTGAAACAGCGGCGTAGCTGATCCTGTGATGAATGAATCATTCAGTGCTCCAGTTCCTCAACAGACACTGAACTGAGGAAACAGACACTGAACTGAGGAAACAGTTCGACTCGGACTGAAGACCGATGAGCCGCTGATCTGCGCATGCGTGAACCCAACACTTGAATGAAGAGGTGAAAGTTTTTATGGTTTCTCTATGTAAAAAGGTGAGCTGATGCTTTAGACATGGAAAACATCCACGTTTCACATCATTATTGGGTGTTTTAATAATATAATAGTGTATACGTTACACCATTACGTGATTATGTAAACAAACTAGTGAACTGAACCACTTCATTGAAATGAACTGTTCGAAAGAAGCAGTTCATGGAAAATAATCGAATTCACTTTTGCCTGAGGCGGTGGATTACAGTAATAATGATCAGTTTTAGGGATGTCACGATTCCTCGATTAAGTTCGGGTACTCGATTATAAAAAATCCTCGATTGCAATTTGCCCGTGCCGATTAACCACTAAAATACCAGAAGTGGCACATTCCACGGACGAGAATCCATGAAACGCATTATTAGACCGTTTTCTATGGCTGCACAAAATATTAAAACTATTTAAAAATCTAAATAAAGCATAGTGCTATTGTGAATTCACAAAGGCTGCGAATCAATTAAATAAACATGTGCGCTGCAGGTTTAATATGTGCTTTATTTCTATGCGTGTAGGTTACGGCTCCGTTCACAGTAAACGCTGCCCAACACAATCAGTAATCATTTACATACACGGTCGGAACGTCTCAAACTCCATCTCTGCATATGCTGTGAGTCACTTATAACGTTCATCTGGGAACGAGTGCACCATTCTGTCAGATTTATAAGGTCAATCGTTTAGAAACCTTTACACCAAACACAGGAGAATACATCATCTTCTTTCTAAATATGCAAACTGTTCATTGCGACTTCAAAATAAAAGTTTACGCCCTCGCTCTGAGCTCAAATACTAACGATTAAGTGGACGTTTTAATTAAATGTTGTTTAGTCACTATTAAACAAGGATAAGATCGCGCTGTAAAGTGTAAAAACAATCATTGGGCCGTTTTAAATGATAAATGATTATTTATAATTAATTAATATGTATTATTAAATAAATTAGATATGAGTGGGGTGTTTGCAACAACCCAGAAAAGCCTAGGAACAACATGTCAGCCAACTACACCAGTTCTGCACAGTCACCGCTTGTATTTTCTGGTTCTCTAAGCAAACCGGTACAAAAGTGAGACACCGCCACCGCCATCACGTTCATGCGCCACCCTCTAATTATAAGATGTGTATTTTCGGACAGGTCGAAGCGTCTCAGGCCGTCCCACACACACACACACAAACACCTCACTCAACTCACACTCAATCACTTACTCACTCACACAATCACTCACTCACTCACTCACTCACCACTCACTCACTCACTCACACACACGCTCACTCACTCACTCACTCACTCTCTCTCACTCTCACACACACACACAGATTCACTCTCACTCACTCACACACACTCAACTCACTCACTCACACACACACACACCACACACTCACTCACACACTCCCTCACTCTCTCACTCTCTCTCTCTCTCACACTCACACACTCACACTCACACTCTTACTCACACACTGTCACACTCACACTCACACTCACACAGTCACAGACACACACTCAAAAAAAAAACAGTCACACTCACAGTACACACACACTCTCACAGACACACTCACAGACACACACAGGTTTACATTTGTGAAAAGTGGGGAATCTCCATAGGCGTAATGGTTATTATACTGTACAAACCATATTTTTTATCGCCCTACACCAACCCTACACCTAAAACTACCCCTCACAGGAAACTTTGTGCTATTTCAAATTTTCAATAAACTCCATTCTGTGTGATTTATAAGCGTTTTGAAAAGTGGGGACATGGGTAATGTCCTGAAAAGTCACCTTCACCTTGTAATACCTATGTCATACCTTTGACATTATACAAATTTATGTCCTCATTTGTCCACAAAAAAAGCGTACACTCAGGCACACACACACACACAAACCACACACACACACACACACCACACACACGCTACACCACACAGACACACACCACAGACACACCTCACCACCGTGCACAGTCACACTCAACACACTCATTCAAACACACACACACACAACACACACACACACAACACACACACACACACACACACACACACTCACACACACACACACACCAGGACACACCACACTCACACTAACACTACCGTCAGTCCCAGTCACACTCACACACACACCACACACACACTCTCCACACACACACACACAACACCACCAACACACACACACACGCACTCTCAACAGACCACTCCAACAGAACCACAAACACTCACACAATCACAGACACATCTCACACAGATATACTAACACAGTCACAGGACACACACACACAAACACACCACACACACAACCGTCTCACAGACACACTCACTCACTCACACAGACACACACACACAAACACAAACACACACAAAAACACACACACACACCACACACACACACACAACACACAAAAACAAACACACACACACACACACACTCACACTCTCACAGACACACTAACAAGACAAACAAACACTCACACAGTCAACAGACACACACACATACACAGACAAACCACAGGACACACAACACACAGGAACAAACACACAGACACTACTCGCACTCACACACTCTCACAGACACACTCACACAGACACACAAACACACACACACGCACTCTCACAGACACACTCACACACTCACACACACTCACACAAACACACACACGCACGCACACAAACAAACACACACATACAAACACACAAACACATACACACACACACACAGAAACACACACCACACACACACACACAAACACACAAACACACACACTCTCACACACACTCACACTCACACTCAAACTCTCACTCACACTCTCACAGACACACTCACACAGTCACAGACACACACACACACACACACTCACAGTCACAGGGACACACACACACACACACATACACACACACACACACACACACACTCACAGTCACAGACACACACACACACTCACAGACACACACTCTCACAGACAGCTCCTGAGAACCAAGAAGCACGGAGCGTCTGAATGCGGTCGGCCTCCAGAACACTGAAACTCACTGAGATCTGCGAAGTGTAATAACTCTTCAGACGTCGCCAAAGGTTCCCAGAACAAATGTCCTCTAATTGAGTCTGGAGTCGTTACTGGCAGATGGGTGGAAACCTGCTCATTACGACCTTCTGGGATGATTGTGGGAATCTCCAGCATTTAACCAAGTTGAGACAAGTAACTATAAGTTCCCTTGGATGAGTGGAGAGATGTTTGCTTAGATAACAAAATTGTTAACTTAGTTGGCAAATGGTTTTTAGAAAATAATTAAATTTACTCAAGGCCTTTTAGAGCCCTGTTTACTCATTTAAGACATTTCTGATTATTCCAAAGGAAAATTCTTCATAATATTTCAGAAAAATATTTTTAACTTGCTCTGCCGCTAATCCAACAGTCCAATCTTCTCATGTAGTATGAACCATCTTCATATAGAAGTCCAATCATCCAATTAATTCCTACATTTATGGTTACAAAACAATAATTTTAACAAACTTACTATGTGCATTTCTTTTTCCTGTTGTAAACCTTCGAGCGCCTTCAAGAGCGAGATGATTTCTGCAAACCTTCATTTGGCCTGAAAAGCAACTGAAGCACCCTCCTCTATATCTTTACAAGAGCAAACACAGGATCCATGTTCATCAGTTCATGACGCTTCATGCAGATTCATTGCAGTTCTTCTGTAAAAAACACGTCAACAGACAGTGTCAATATAGCAACTGTATTACTTTTCAACATTTACATTTCACAATGCAAAAAATGTTTTTCTTACTCAGTATTTCTGTCTTGGTTTCCAGTGCAAATATCTGAACATTCTTAAATCAAGATACATTCACTTGATTAGCAAATGATTTAAGATATTAAGTGTTGTTTTATGAAAAACTGATCACACTTTTGTTAGTTTTTGCTTGAAGCAAGAACAAATATCTGCCAGTTGGACCAGAAAAATTAAGGTTATTTCATTTTATTATTTAATTAAATAATATTTTTAAGCAAAAACGAACAAAAGCTTGATACATTTTTCATAAAACAACACTTAATATCTTAAATCATTTTGCCTAAATCAGTCAAATTAATTAATGTTGATATATTTTCAGAAAGAAAACAAACTTAGTTAGTCATTCTGCTAAGGAAGAAAAGTATTTTAGAATCAGTTTAGCTATTTATAATGGGAAAAACAAGACACAATACTGCAGCTCGAAATGATTTTGGCAGTGCATACATGTAAAAAGATTTTGACTCAGTATTTTTGCCTTGTGTTTTTCTTAGTATAAATATCTAAACTTTCTTGAATCAAGATTTGCATCGCTTTGAAAATTCAAATGACAAGATAAGCGTGGTTTTACGAAAAAATTAAGGTTTGTTAGTTTTTGCTTAAACTAAAATATCTGCCAGTGGGGCAAGAAAAATAAATGTTTTCCCTTTGAAATAAGTTTATTTTTCTGACCCCATTAGCAGATATTTGTTCTTGTTTAATAACAATAACATCAGCATGGCGCCGCAAATGGCAGCAAGGACGCTGAGCAATTCTTCTATTGTTTTTGATTGGTTGTTCTGTGTTTTGTCATTCTTCTTCAATAAGTTTTACCAGAAACGAACTCCTTAACATTAAGCAGCACAACCCAGACAATATTTTTCCGGTTTCTGATTATTCAGACATTTTGTTGGACGTTCTAGTCGGAGGTACAGCTATGTTGTTCAAACGCACGTGCAGACGCAGAAGAGGGAAACGCACCGGCGCCCTGGTGAAGCTCCGCGCGAGCAGCTTTCGGACTGCGCTCCCAAGCATTCATCTCGCGAATGTCCGTTCCCTTCCTAACAAAACGGATGAACTTCTTCTCCTCACCCGCACCAACAAAGACTTTTCAAACTCTGCTGCACTGTGCTTCAGTGAAACCTGGCTGAGTGAAGCTATTCCGGACAACGCGCTTCATCTGCCGGGCTACCAGCTGTTCAGAGCGGATCGCATCGCGGAGTTAACGGGGAAAACCAGAGGTGGTGGATTGTGTTTCTACATCAACGAAAGTTGGTGTTCAGATGTAACAACGCTGAAAAAGGTATGCTGTCCTAATTTAGAGGCACTCATCATAAACTGTAAACCGTTCTACTCGCCGCGGGAGTTTTCCTCTTTCATTCTCATGAATGTGTACATGCCTCCAGACGCGTGCGTGAGCGCCGCGATGCAACAACTGGCCGAACAAATAACTGAAATGGAACAAAGGTACCCAGACTCTATTTTAATAATTCTTGGAGACTTTAACAAATCAAATATATCTTGTGAACTGCCAAAATACAAGCAGCACATTACGTGTCCCACCAGAGACAGCACTATTTTGGATCACTGTTACACAGCAATAAAGGATGCATATCACTCTGTCCCACGAGCAGCTTTGGGGCTCTCTGATCACTGTTTAGTTCATCTAATACCGACCTACAGGCAGAAACTGAAATCAGCTAAACCTGTATTAAGGACTGTAAACAGATGGACTAATGAAGCAGAGCAGGAATTACAAGCTTGTTTTGACCTCACTGACTGGAGCGTCTTTGAAGCTGCAGCCACCAATCTGGACAAGCTCACAGAGACTGTAACATATTTAATCAGTTTCTGTGAAGATATGTGCATCCCTACCAGGACATTCTTATCATTTAATAATGATAAACCGTGGTTTACTGGAAAACTCAAACAGCTAAAAACGCCAAAGAGGATGCTTACAGAAGTAGGAATAAAATCTTGTATAACCAGGCCAAGAACAGACTAACAAAGGAAATCAGAGAGGCTAAAAAAAACTACTCTGAAAAGCTGAGAAAAAAGCTTTCAGCAAACAATCCAGCGTCAGTATGGACTGGTCTGAGGAACATCACCATGTACAAGACACCACCACCACAGCTTGCGGAGAATCAACAACTAGCTGACGATCTGAATGTGTTTTACTGCATATTTGAAAAGGATCATCTACCACCCCCCATCCGCTCTGATCTGCACTTCACACCTTCACCTACCACCCCTGCAACCCCCCTCCCTCCCCCACCATTCAACCTGCGCTTAAGGTCTGTGTAGAGGACGTGAACCGGGTCTTCAGGAAGCAGAAATCTAGAAAAGCTTCTGGCCCAGATGGTGTTCACCTGCCTGTTTAAAAGTCTGCGCTGACCAACTGGCACCAATCTTCACACAGATCTTCAACAGATCATTGGAGCTGTGTGAAGTTCCCTGCTGCTTTAAACGCTCCACCATCATTCCGGTCCCCAAAAAACCCAAAATCACTGGACTTAACGACTACAGAACTGTCGCTCTCACATCTGTGGTCATGAAGTCACTTGAGAGACTGGTCCTGGCCTACCTGAAGGACATCACTAGACCCTTGCTGGATCCTCTTCAGTTTGCCTACAGAGCAAACAAGTCTGCGGACGATGCAGTAAACATGGGACTGCAATATGTTCTGCAACATCTAGACAGACCAGGGAATTATGTGAGGATCCTGTTCATGGACTTCAGCTCGGCCTTTAACACTATCATGCTGACCTCTCTCAGACAATCACCCAGGATCCTCGTGCATACCTCTATCTTTTCAGTGGATCACCAGCTTCATGACAGACAGGCAGCAGCTAGTGAGGCTGGGCAAACTCACATCCAGGACTATCACCATCAGCACTGGCGCCCCCCAGGGATGTGTACTCTCCCCACTGCTCTTCTCTCTCTACACGAATGACTGCACCTCTAAAGACCCCTCTGTCAAGCTCCTGAAGTTCGCAGACAACACCACAGTCATCGGCCTCATCAAGGACGAAGACGAGTCTGCTTACAGACAGGAGGTTAAAGAGCTGGCTGTCTGGTGCAGTCTTAACAACCTGGAGCTTAACACGCTCAAAACTGTGGAGATGATCGTGGACTTCAGGAGAAAACCCCCTGCACTCCCCCCACTCACCATCATGGACAGCACTGTGACTGCAGTGGAGTCATTCAGGTTCCTGGGCAACACAATCTCTCAGGACCTAAAGTGGGACAATCACATTGACTCCATAGTGAAAAAGGCCCAGCAGAAGTTGTACTTCCTTCTCCAGCTGAGGAAATTCAACCTGCCACAAGAGCTGCTTAAACAGTTCTACTCTGCTATCATTGAGTCTGTCCTGTGTTCATCCATAACTGTCTGGTTCAGCAACCAAATCAGACATCAAGAGACTACAACGGACAGTCAGGACTGCTGAGAGGATTATTGGTGCCCCTCTGCCCAGCCTCCAAGATCTTTACATCTCCAGAGTGAGGAAAAGGGCTAAAAAAATCACCTTGGACCCCGCACACCCAGCCCACTCTCTCTTTTGAACTGTTGCCTTTTGGTCGGCGATACAGAGCACTGACCACCAGAACAGCCAGGCACAAAAACAGTTTTTTCCCACAGGCTATACTAATCTTAACAATTAAGCTTTCATAATTACACATCATCCATCACAACTAACATAGTATATTTAAATTAAACTGCACACTTTGTAAATAACATATCTGCACACTAATAAACATATCTGTACATTTATCTAAACAATTACATTTTTTCCTATACTTCTATTTCTGTATATAGTACATTATTCAATTTTTTTTTTTTTTTTATTATATTAGTTTTGTATTACATCCCTACTGTGTTATTCCTATGTATGTTTACACTATCATGTATGTCTGCACTATGTTTGTACTTTCTTCTACACTGGAAGCTCCTGTCGTCAAGTCAAATTCCTTGTGTGTGTAAACATACTTGGTAATAAAGCTCTTCTGATTCTGATTCTGATTCTGATTCTGATTGTTTAGAACAATTTATCCAACACAATTTAGATACATTTTTCATAAAACAACACTTAATATCTTAAATCATTTGCTAATCAAGTGAATGTATCTTGATTTAAGAATGTTCAGATATTTGCACTGGAAAACAAGACAGAAATACTGAGTAAGAAAAACATTTTATTGCAGTGTAAACTCCATATTAAATATAAAAAAATTCCTCCTCAAAATATCAGTGCAGTTTAAGATTATTCAACCTGGATGCTCTCAAACCCTGAGTATCTTTCTTCTGTTTGCGGTCTTGTTTTCTCTTTCTCGGGCTGTGTTGTTCTTCTTGGCTCACCTTTTGACTGAACCCAGAACCCCTCCCGTCTCTCTGCTGTTTTTGAAGTGGACCTGACCGACTAAACGCTGTCATTTAAACACTAAATGATTATAAATTACATCTCCAGAGTGAGGAAAAGGGCTAAAAAAATCACCTTACTAAATGATTATAAATTATAAACGCTACATTGTGTGCAATAATTCGTCAGCATGATTATAAAGCCGTTTCCGAGATGTGGCCCAAATCTGCAGATGCTTTATGATGTCGGTCAAAGACAGAAAAAAATGAGAGACTTTTGGAGGATGAACCCATCGGACTTTGTAATTTTGTGCTTACAATGAAGCAGTTATACTTACTTTTTTACTGTTTAATGCATGTTTCATATTTGAGTTCAGCTCATGTCAGAACATAATTAGGGCTCTTCGTTTTTTCTCTTTTGATATTTTTAGCTGTAAAGTGTCTAAATTGCTCATTTAGTGACGGCACTACACCACAAAAAAGTATGTTCTTCTTCAGTATTTTTTACTTGATTCTAGTACAAATATCAAAAAAAATTTTTTAGATCAAGACACATACACTTGAGAAGCAAAATGACTTTAGTTTTGTTTTCTGAAAAATGCATCAAAATTGAGTTTTTGGTTTAAAAAGGGCAAGATGAACTGAAACTTAATTCAAAGTGAAAACATGTTTATTTTTCTGACCCCGTTGGCAGATATTTGTTCTTGTTTTAAACAAAAACTAAATTTTGACATATTTATCAGAAAACAAGACTTCTTGTGTAATTTTGATACAAGTAAATATATCATAATTTAAGTATGTTCAGATATTTGCACTTGAAAATATGACAAAAATACCAAGAAAAACAAATTTTTTGCATTGCTTTGCTGAGAAAATTTAAATGTTTAATAAGCTGGCAATTTCAAATGAATTTGTACAATGCAATTGATACAAAAACATAAAACATTTAGAAAAATTTGCATGAAGCTCCAATAAATTGCCATCAGTGGGGCCCGAGAACGTACTAGGCCACCAGTTTGCCAAAATGTAAAATAGTTTCCAATTGCCGTGAGATTGTGTTGGTAATTCCAGTGGATGGAGTTTACTCATGAAAACAGTGTTTTGTAGAAAGATGTGGGTAGGTTTACCAGCTTAATTAAAGTTGAAATATGGGATATAACTTTACACAGACAAGTAAGCAATTACTTCACACCAGTTTGATGTGAGAGAAAATCCACATCATATATTCAGAATATAATGGACATAATGCTGTTAATAGAGCTCAACTTATATTGAACCGAAACGTTCCTTTAAAACCTGATGGGATGTGTTAATCTGCATTTATGTGCATGAACTCAAGACCTTCCCTACAGCACAGATCAAATAAAAGCCGATCACACCTCGTCTGCTGCCTTCAGATAATGAAGGAGTCTTGGACGTCACACCTGGGGCATTTGCAAGGCATCATAAACCTCTTAAGCACCATTTTTGCACATCTTTAAACCTGGTGGAGAGTTTGTTGGCCTTTAAAGTCTGGTGTGAAATAACTGAGCAGTTCTTAACAAGCTTCAACACTCTTCCTGCTTTTAGATCTCCATGCAAACACAGTCACACACCTGTTGCTGCACATTTCCCCATAGTCTCTGGGCTCGAAACACACGGCTGTTAAGTTTACAGCCAAGAGACTTATTCGCTGGAGGTCAAAGTGTCGTTTAGTACACAGGGAAACTGCTTTGTCAAGCTCTTAAAAAGCCATGCTTAGGTTAGAACAACCCCAGCGAGACGTCATCACATGCCAGTTTGTCCTGTTGAGAATTTTCACAAGATGGATCAGCTGAATTTACTTTATTCATGTATAGACCTGCACAGAACAAGAAACCAGTGAATTTTCCAGAAAGCTCATGGAATTTTACAGAATTTGAGTTCCACCTACTCCGTATTTTCACCTAGAATCAGCATTGAAAACGTTGTTGATTCTGTGCACTGCAGGTCTATCATAGAAATGGCCAACGAATCGTTTCGACATGAATAATACTTCAGACAAGTAATAAACTGTAACTTGAGAGTTTATCTTTTTTAAAGTACCTCACTTTCAGCCCTCAGATGAGCCCAACAGCTGTTCGTCTCTTCCAGTTGTACAAACAGGACTGTGAGACCTTTGGAATAGTGGTGAAGATGCTTATATCCAAAGACCCAACTCTCAAACCGACGCGCGTGCATAAGAACCTGGTTGAAACCGGGGGAAAATACTTGGAAAACCTCACCTAGTTTGCTTCTGAGGTGAATGCATCGGTCAAACTGAGCCAAACCAAACCGGACAAACCCAGCCATGATCCATAAGCTGACCATGAAGCACACTACAAAACTGTCTAGAAGTAATGTTTGTTTAGTTTTTGCCAATATAGCTTTCGTGTTATTCAGCACAGCTGTCCTAAAACCATTTTTTAGGCTTTTAGTTCAAGAACCACACTAACAGTTCATTGTTTATCTTATGTGACTATAATAACTATACTCAGAAATGTTGTATTTTTGCTGTTATGAGATGATAAAGTTTTGAAAGGTGGCCCAAGCATGCAACATGATCATTAAATAAAGTGTTATCATATACTCAAACAGTGTTTGGTGTTTCCATTGTCGTTTAGCTTACCTTTGTCCTGCTGTATATACAGGCTCAGTGTGCATATATGGATTTAAAAGCTTTAAAAAGCTGTGCTTTGACACACTAAAAATGTCAATGTCAGTACAAGATGTCAATCTACAGTACATGTGCCAACAGACCCACAATAACAAAATATTTCAGACAGAATACAAGAACACATTCTGTGTTAACAGCCTGTAAAATCCCAGACTGACAGACTCAACTACACAATGGATTGATGTGGACAGTAGACGTAAAGACAGATAGTAGACACAAAATGTGCATGTATATATTTATATATATATATCATTTTTTTATTATTAGCCTTATTGTTCCAGTTTGCATTGCATACAGATTACAGTGATCTGTCTGTATAAGCCATCAATAAAATGACACCCGAACAAACTTTGGATATACGTAACATACGTTTTGTAGTCAATGTTTTAGTACAAATTGAGCAGCTATGCTAACCAAATGTTACATAGTTATTTTTAAAACCCTGATTAACAAAAGTGGAGTCACTGCAAACCTTTGTTCTTTAGTACTTTTTCAGTAAAATTCTTTTTAAAAAAATGTTGTAATTCAGGGATATAAAAAATTAGCTTTAACTGAACATTTTACAATATATACATACATTTTTGCAAAGTTAAATTATTCTCTCATTTAGTCTCTAAAAGCGGCTTCATAAATATTATATTCTTCAGGTTCTTTCAAAGACTATAATGACTTATCACCTAACATGCATTACTGCAGCAGTTAAGCATGGTTTAGATACTGCGTTGGCCATCAATGTCACTGCATGGCAAGACCACTGCAATATGTCCTGGATAGCCATGTGGAACAAGTTGTATTCTAATTCAAAGTAATAGCTCAAAGCACGTTCCATAATGAAAAAAGGTTTCAAACTTCCTTCCCAATTCTATGAAATTATGCAGTTTTTGCCCTTCCGTCCTCTCTTCTGTTTGGACTTTGTCCTTGTGCCAAAGGGAAGTTCATCAGTGTAATATTGGTACTGAGGTTGTCTTGGTTGTGGAATAGGCTGGCCCAAGAAAAAGCCTTCCTCCTCTGATTCAGATGATGAAGAGGAGCAGGTAGAGCACCAGTCATCTTCATCCCCGTAAAGGCGTAAAAACCTCTCTGCCGCCTGGTTGTGCAGACCGTACTCCGAGTCAGTGTGAGCATAGGAAGGCTGTCCGTAGTGAGAGTTAAGATCTGGCCCATGCTGCTGACGGTCCTCCTTGAAGCACCTATGGGCCTTTTCCTTGGGTACCAAGTGAAGCGCGTTGTCCGAACGAGACTTACGACTCCTTTGTCTGTGGTGATGCCGGTGGCGCTGCTGGTCTTGCTCGTCAAAGTGGTACGCTCGTCTCCGAGTGCGTTCGCTCATGGGAGGCTGCCGCACCTCCAGGTCGTCATATCGTCCATTATCCACAACATCATCTGAGAACTTCACCTGTTGTGGTTTGGACTGGGACTTGGACCTTCTTAAGACAGGTAAGTGAGGTGGTTTAGGACTCTCCTCTGGGAGCGGAACTACCTGCTCCTGTTCCTCCTCTTCAATGACCTCCACACACTCGAGTTCAGAGGTGAGGCTCTTCAGGGAGTTGGTGCTCCTGTGCATCATTGATGAATTCAGTGTCCCCATGTTGCTGCTGTTCTCAAAGCGTTCAAGCTCAGAGAACTTTTGTAACGAGTAGAGCAACGGTTTGTCTTTAATATCCCCATCAACTGAAGCACCTGAAAGGATTACAGATGTCCAGATTACACAACAGTGCAAAAAAATACATTCAGTAGTCTAATTTAAATGCCATGGCATGCCTTATTTTCAAGGACCACATCCCACCAAAGATGCAAAACTCTATAGATTTCCTCAGATTTCCCCCTCAATTGTCTCTCATACTTCAGTTTGCACTCAAGAATATCAATTGTATATTGATCCTTTAGTCTTACCTGTGATGTTGGAGAGTGCCAGGGAGTCCATTGAGTCTCTGATGTTCTGCTCAGCTTGCTTCAGTTCATCTGTGATGCACTCCAATGAGTCATTATACCACAGTTTATCTTCATGCTTAAAGCTGGCTCCATGCTCCAAATCGAGCCCCTGGAGCTTTCTGCTGCTTGCAGGTCCAGGGTGACTTCCATACGCAGAGTCACCTAGTCCATCCTGGGACTGTGCCCAGTACATGTCTGCCTTGTATCTTTTACAGGCCAGATTGCCATTCCCACCACTGCCTGGCATCCTTGACTTTTTTTTTACCTCAGAGTCAGTCGTCCAGAGGTCAGTTGGCTTGGTGCCATCCGGCTGCTGGAACATTCCATGTTCACCAAACTTGAGGAGGAGCTGGGTCATGTAGTCCTCATGCTCAGCCCATTCCTCATGGTCCTCGGGTGCTTCCTGCTCCTCCCTGTTCCTCCAGAAGTGGTTGTCTGCAAAGCTTAGCTGTGACAGCTTGTTGGACAAGGTGTCAGCAGCGTTCCCTGAGAGTCCAGAGAACTTGTAGTTGCTTGCGGGTGAAAAGAGAAGAGACTGTCGACATTGGTCTGCAGAGCGACTGCTTTTGCCCATCTTCACGCTGTGCCGTGATTCCCGAGATCTTGCGGACTGGAAGGCTGAATCGGAAGAATCTGAGGCATGGATGTCCTCCTCTAGGCTGCAGGTCTTGGAACAGTAGATCCTGCCTTGTCTGGGTAGAAAGGGACACCCCAGCAAGGAGCTCTTGCACTGAGCACAGCTAAAACAAGCATCTGTGGCGTGCCAATGAAGGGAATCATAGGTCATTTGGGCATGGTCCACGCCTAAAAGAAAATAAACTGGAGTTAAAGGTCAGCTTCTCACAGGCAAAAGTGGAATGTGGTTTGTGGTAAATGACATTTAGAGAGATGTTTGGGCTTACCGATGTGTTCACCGCAGGCCTCACAGTATTCCGCGTACAGAGACTCGAAGCAACCGCAGCAGTAGGGTCGACCATCCTTCATGATGTACCGTTGACCACCCAGGATGGTCTCGCATTCAAAGCAGGAAAAGTGCTTCATATGCCAGTGACGACCCTCAGCTTCAGTGCACTCGTCCGCAAAAATAATCTGACAGGACAATGACAGCAAAAAATGAGTTAGGGTGTCTGTGATACGACAGGCCTTGTTTCGTGCACAGAACAGTAAGTATGAAAAACGAAACTCACCTCATCACAGGAGGAACAGCGTGGCTTTAGCAATTCAGCATGGTGCCGTCCACAATGGACCTTCCCGTCCTGGTAGAAGTAAATGAGATCAACCAGGAGTTCATTGCAGGTGGAACATGTGAAGCATGCTGGGTGCCAACACTGGCTAGGTCCTGCCCGTGAAGCAAACACCACCATCTCCCCTCCACTGATGTTCACTCTACACTGAAGAGGCAAAATGTTTAAATAATCAGCATCAAACAGCCACTTCCTTCAGCACAACGCTCTTGGCTCAAACACCTACATGTTCACATGACGCATGAAGCATCGTCCTTGGCAGCAGTTTCAGAGTTCCTCGCCCGAGGGCCTCTCTCTTTCTCTGCAAGCTAAACATGTGAAGCTCCTTCTTCTCTTCTTCACTGAGAGTCTGGCAGTATCGCACCTGAGGGAGACATTTAAAACGTGTTTGCTGTCAAACAATTCAGAAAGAAGCCCTTGTGTACCACATGCAGGTTTTTTGAGCAAGGAGAAAGCATTGATGAAGTTTGACAAATACAAATGCATAAAATGTGTTTTCAGAATGTGGAAAGAGACAGTTTAAAATCTCAAGCTCAGCTGGATCCAACAAATCAGACTACACTGCAGCAAAAGTTAAAATTCTCTCAACTTTTGGTTGCATGACAGTGTGTCAGTTTGGCAAACATCCTACGCTCATCCCCATTGAAATCCAAGCATTCTCTGATGCAGTGCAAGCTTGTGTGTAGGCACTTTTAAGCATGTCCAGGAACTTTTGCTTAGACCATCTCTTAGTCAATTTGGTGATGGAGGGTTAAAAAACAAATTTTAAAACACAAGGAAATTTTACACCTCTGGATTTAAAATTAAACGACACACTGAAAAACACAAGCTATGCGTGTTCAAACTGTGATGCCACAATGCCACAGATAACAATAAAACAGCACTGATCCAGAGCAATGTCTCAAGGCTTTCAGACCGCAGCAATGTGAAGATTCTCTGTGCCACATGTCAGATCGGAATATAACCAGGGCAGCATCATACGAATTATTCCGCTCAAAAAGTCTCAATTGTTACCAAGCCCAACGAGAGATGAAAGTGACCAAAAGACTCTTCTGCTTGATGGCAGTGGATGTGGTGAAGGCTTCTTAAACCCATTGAAGCCTTAAAACACACACCACGTTTGCGAGCAAAAAAAAAAAAAAAGCTATTTTGTGAGGGGGTGGGGGGTTTTTTGAAATGTGATGCGTGGGCATTCTGGACTGCAGCGATGCTGGGGAAACAATAGGGGCTTTCATGGCTGCTGATGAAGCTCCTACTTTCCTTTGTTTCTATAAACTCACCTCATTGTCATGAGGAGGTAGCTGGTACAGGAGCTGTTTGATGCGGTATTTCTCCCCGGGGCTGTTCACATAAGGGACTTTGTCCTCAGGTAGACAAGAGAAGTAAAGCTGGACCTAGAGGTGAGATGGAGACAGATCAGGTCAGTCATTCCATGTAGAGTATGCACAAAGTCCAAAAGGCAGTTACCAATGAACTAGCTCAGCTTGCACCTATCTGTCATAAGTGATCTGATCAGAAAGTGTGTTTCAGAAAGGTGTATCAGGTGTTCCAGGTTGATTTTTTTGGCCTGCCATTCCTGTGAATCTGTCAACAAAACCCTCAGGACTAAGCTGACCTTTTATGAAACTTGAGCCACCACTTTTGGCTTTTTACTGTACTCTATTGTGCTTCTTCGACACTGTGACCTAAGCCTTGTGAGTGGGATCCCTTTATGAGTGCTGGTCGTAAGAGCCCCCAGATAAATAAGTGGATTAAGCTTGTCTTTTCCTGCATAAAGAGTGTCCTGCTGCCGTCGAGTTACTCTACTGGAATGCCATTTAGACCTGTAGATTAGTGGCACCATAAATCAACCTCATTTCAATCTGATATTACCTCTGTTACTGAGCCTTAGGCCCTTGAACAACACTATTCCTGAGTGTTTGTTCTTCCCCACAATGATCACCTATAATATGGAGGGCAATTCACAGAACGGCTGCTATAAAGGCATTACAGTTGACTCTTGCATTTAACACAAAAGCTGCTCTGGGACTTTAGGGGTCTCCAAATTGCTTTAGACCTTTTCCCTCAACCGTCACTTCAGATTTTATTCAGGGGTGCTCTTGAGGGCAGCCGGGGGAAGTGTGGGACACCGACTGGAACCAGCGCCACATCAGCGCGTCTCCAGCCACGAGAGGACCGCCTTTGCGGCCAGTGCCAGGAAAAAAAGTTGTGACTGCAAGCTTGGCTGTTAGCAAGCGGCTTTTCCTCATCATTTCAAGCACTTTTGTCTGGCAGCTTGAGATAATGACTTGCAGATTTTCCATGAAGTAGTTTGTAAATAAAAAGCAGCATTTCCTGTTCCCAAATATGCCTGTGGGGTGCTTCCTTCACAGTGTTTAGCTGTGCCTGCAAAAATCCAGTCAGGTCCTCTAAATCTTAGTGACTATGACTAGCTCTGCTAACATAATGATTGACCAACAGTTTGGAATTTTAATAAAGATCACATCTGGCGCATTTATTGTATAACAACTTACACATTGTGTTAAAACATCGCATCTCAAACTGCATGTTACTATTCAGGCAACACTGAGCAGAGTCCTTCCCTGAAACTGAAGACATGCGGCTCCTTTGCATTTTGTGACACAGTTGTTACTGGACTGCAGTTTTTCCCCCTCTAACAATCTCAACTGACTTAATCTTTCTAAAGAGGTTACCATTTTGGATTTATGCCACCTTCTAAATATTTCCTACCCTACATGTGTGTTGTTCTGACAAAAACACCAAAGCATTGAGGTAAGTTCACTGTTAAATGCTGTGGAGGCAAGATTCCAGTAAGTTCTAGACTTTCATAAACCCATAGAGATCATTTTACCTGCTCTGGCCGAAGTCCCGGTGGCACCCAAGCATATTCTTCCAAGGCGCAGCCAGAGTCGTCATCTGAGGTGGAGCTCCGCTGGAAGCCGAACGTGAGCTTGTTGACCTTCGGCTCCATGTCCAGCTGCCTGATGGCACCGTGGAAACCGCCAGAATTCTCGACGTTCATCAGAAAGACCTCCTAAAGAGGGAACAATGTATCATGGATCATGAAACCACATGACAAAACGGCTCGTATGACACATTGTATTGGGATGAGAACAGAAACGCAACTGGAATAAAGCAGCATCCCAAAACATTTAATGGCCATTACGGTGACTTCCAGCCCGGGGTGGAGGCCTGCTAAATAGATTCTGCTCATAAAACTATGGCAGTTTTATTGTTACTGCTATTGTGCCGAGGTTTGCCGTGATGTGGTCGGACATTCCTTTCAAACTTCAACCATCCTAACTCTTTTACAGTCTATTTACTGTAATGCATTTTCCTGACTCATCATCACCGTGGAAGCTTTCTGATATGTTCCATTTCCTTCTACTGGGACTCTCTTCTGGTTAAGTTGAGCAGTAATGCATGCCATCTATGATTTTTCCCAACAACATAGTTTACTTGACTCCGTTAAGAACTCTTTCAGCTGAAACAGACAACTTCTCAAGACAAGATCTCTTGCGTTCTTCCCTGTCACTCCTTTGAAGTCCTTTCGGGACACAAAGCATAACAAAGCCATATGGTAATGCTTGGAAACCATGTCTTTCTTCAAGCCCCTGTGCTGTTTGTTGAGGACAGTGTTTTAGAACCTGCCACACTGCATCATGTCCTGCTGAGTGACGTATCATCTGATGCTTTGATCTCTGGAGCTGCTGCTTTTGGAATGAAAACAGGTGAGATGGATGGACTGAACCGGCTGACAGGTGTTAGTTTCTCATATACAGCAATTTATACTGGTTTGAGAAGATAAATCCAGATACGTGCATCAACACTGAAAGGGTGAATCTCGCAAAAAAGTGCCAAGAAATGTCAGATCAAATTTCAAACCAATGAGAATCACTGGATCTTTTTTATTTGGCAGATACTAAGAATTAGGAAGAGGGAAATTGTGCTTACTTCTCATGAAACCTAATGCCTCAATATGGAAAATGTTAAGGAGAAAATGTTAAAGAGATGGAATATGGGGCAGACGTTTCTTTGGAAGTAAGCTGAAAAGAAAATGCACACTCAAAATAATTAATCTTCCATGTTATGACTATCCTAGCAGGTCAGAAGTAAAAAGAGCATCACTAAAATCCCTTAAAACTGATTCACCATAGTAAACTTTACTAAAGTTTCACAAGAACACCATACACACATTATCAGAAGGCTCAACTATAAATTCATGCTGGGTGAGTGTACTGAACTGCAGTTAAATTGATGTTTTATCTGTGCCACTTCACATTGAGATTTTGTAGCAAATGCAATAGTTCCAGACCCCCTCATGATGGGGGAACAACTGAAATGACCCAACATGGTTTTCTGTTCAGGCCTGAAATTCTCTTCAGTTAAATTCTGTGAAAATCATACAGACACCCTGACAAAAGCACTACAAAGTGACCCAAAGTGTTTGAAGACTGTGACTTCGTTACCCAGGTTTTACTTCATTTTGGGCTTTTGAATAAAGGTTCCTGTAAGAGACTCCTCAATCATTAACCTGGTTTTGTAATTCTAGCAGAAGAGATATATTCCCTGCCATGTTAACTCTTCCTTCCAGTGGTGCAAAATTCACTAGGACATGATATTTTCTTCAGAGGAAGTCGCTGATACAGGAAAGGAGCTCAAAGTGGCAACACCCATTCTGCCAAACAGTCTCCCTAAGTATGCTAATTTCTGTCTTAGATGCCATCAGCATCACTTCCTGAGCCTCCAGATCTAATCAACAACCCAAGTGAAGAGAAACTGCAGTATTGTTTCATCGAAAATAAACAGCCATTTTACGATTGAGCGGTTCTGAGTGAATCGCAGGGACCTCGGGGAATCCAAGGCAGTTCCTCGCCCTGAAAAAGCCCTCCAGCCCCGAGTGGTTAACAGCCTGCTCTCTTGTAGAGCTGCTTGTTAACATGACTTTGGAGGTTTGAGATGCAGATCTGTTAGATCCACCCACAGGAGGCCTGAATGGCCCTCAATAGGGGGTAGATGGGTGGAGGGTGAGTTGCCTGGGGAGGGGATGGACCCCGGGTGATCACATAGGGGTAACTGCCAGTGACTCATATGGTAATAGACCCTCAGCATAGCAAAGAACCATCTGACTTCTAGGGAATAAATGCATTTTAAGCATCTTTATTTTTACTCTAAATTATGCATTACTTAACATGGCTAATAAAAATCATACGACTGCTAAACACAATGCAAATGAACGCTCTGACAGAATCATTCGCATACGTGTCTTGAGGATACCAGGTCAAGACCCAACAAATCACATCTTGAATAGCTCATTTCCACAACTTTAGAAGAACTGTCAAGTTGTAATTCTCACAGAAATAGCATGGGTTAAACCAGATACATTTCGTTTTCTGCAAGCATAGTGGTAGTTAGGCCAACAAAATCAAGTTTTGAGAGATAGTAAATGAGACTGTTTTGAACATAATCCCATTTTTTTCAGCTAAATTAGTCAGAATGACACTCTGATGATTATGAATGGCGTGTGTGTAAAAACAAGCCTTCATTAGGCCCAGTAAATGTGGAAACGTTCATACTGCCGCCCGTTCTGCAGATCCGCTGGCACTGATGCCGCTCCATTAGTCCGGCCCGTCAGGACCTGTTTGATTTGGCCCGGTCCAGATCTGAGGCAGTGCTGGAATTCTGTCTCTTGATTTAATGTTAAGAACAGCAGAACTGGCAGACGATGTGAGCAATTCCTGTGCACCAGAAATGAGGAGTTTCTCTCCACGGCTGTTGCGCCAGTAATAAAACTTCAATCCAACAAATACAGATGTTAGTTATGACATGTCACTTCCAAAAACACTTGAATACAAAAGCATCTTTGAATCTTCTAAATCAAACAAGTCCAAAACTACAGCAAACTAGAACTTTTCTAGAACCCCCCCCAAAAAAATGTTGGGGGAAAAAAATGACCCTCCAAAAGACATTTAACTGCTATCTGAAAAACATATTTATAAACGTATTTCCCATTAAAATGCTCTAATCATACAAAAAAAATAAAAAATAGAAACCGAAAAGGACAAATAAGCCCAATGAATGTTTTACTGAAAGTGCTATCAGAGAATACTAGATGTTAGAAACAGGAAGGACGGCAGTGTTTCAGCATTTGGGTGATCCTCCCAAACTTTGAAGGACTTGAGTGTTATTCCAGGACCAAATGGTTTCAAGGCTTGTCCCAACAGTCTGAAGACCACCTGCGTTCTGACCCGCTGGAGCCAGATGAATAGAAGCGTCTGATGTTTACCCACAACACACCTCTCTGACACCTTTTTCTTTTCAACAGACCATTATACACATGCAGAGTCTTCAAATCTGAGCTGCGGCTACAATTAGACCTAGATCTGAAGCTTATAAAAGCTTCCAAATATAACTAGAAGAAGTAGGACGTGACACAGCAAAATATAGGTTAAATGATTCACTCCCAGCCCCTGTTGGAAAGACTTTCAATGTGATACACAAAGAAAAAACCCAACATCGACCTTACCTTCTCGCTCAGCAACGTCTTCAACCTATTCAATGCTTTCCAAATTAAACCGTGCTCGCCAAAAGCCCCGTGGTTCCTTGACTACATGTTCTCAGTTTGAGCCTCATCCCATCTAAATCCAAAGCAGACGTTGTCGTGTAATTCTCGTGCACGTGTGTGAGTCGGCGGCACAGGACGTGTACAGTAGAGTGTTTGGAGAGCAACTCCAGCAGATGGCTCTTCCATTTACTGCAGTCCTGTGGAGCCACTCCCCCAACAGCCCGAGCTCGGCCCTCAGCGTGGGCTCCAGAGCCTCTAAACCAAACCCCCTTCCTTCACTTCAAACACACTTCACAGGACAGCACTGGTCAGTTTCACCCACCCCTTCCTCAGGATTCTTGAGCAACTCATTTTTTTTTTTTCTGAGTGTGAATACACCCAACAAATCACTAATTTCTTATGCATGCAAATGTCATGTCAGTGTTATCAGAATCAGGTGTTATAGAGTCTGAAAAATAAACTTGTTTCCCTTTGAATTAAGTTGATTTTTCTGACCCTACTGACCAATTGTTTTCTGGTTTTAAACATAAGAAATTGGTCAAAATTAGGTGGGTTTGTTTTAAATTAAACACAGATGGGGTCAGAAACATTTCCTTAATTCAATGGAAAAACAAGTTTATTTTTTGGACGCCACTGGATTATAATTTATCTTATTTTAATCATAAATTCACTTAATTTTAAACAATTTCTTAGAAGACAAGACTTATCTTATCCAGTAAATGTATGCTAATTTAAGAACGTTTAGATATTTAAACTGGAAAATAAGACAAAAATATTGAGCAAGAAAATCACTTTGCTGTAAAAATAATTCAAAAGTATTTGTTCTAAAATGGCATTTCTCAATGAGAATTGCCATAAATTCAACCAAAAAGCCTGTATAGACCGCCAAAAACCACATTCCAAAGGATCATTGTCTACTAAAAATCGCTCATAAATGTTATCTTGTCATTTGGCACTTTAAGCAAAAACAAGTGACAAATCACGAATGAGTGGTCATAAACTGAAGTTAGCTGCAGTGGCCCTTCATGCATTCAATCCAGTTTCAGTCAAACAGCACTCTTTCACTTCTCAAGTCAACAAAGATGTCAGTGGGTCCAGAACACAACACTGGAAAGACTCCACATGGTACCTTACAGAGCGTTTGCCATGCAAATCCAAAAGGCCGTCTCTATCAGAGCCAATCCACTTCCCATACGGATGGTTTATAGTTAGTATGTGGAAATACACACTTTTTGGGAGGCTAGTTCTAAACGAAAAAATGCAAGAGTTGGCAAACCACCAGGAGACCCAGAGGAGCAAGCCTTTTCCTTCATACATGTGACAGAAAAACAAACCTACAGCAGTTCTTTGAATGAACACAGCTGGAAAATGATGATGACTGCGACCAAACGCCCTAAAGAATGAAAATGAGCTTTATGAGTGCCGTACATTCAGCTGCCCAAGTACTGACCCCAAAAACCACAGGGTCCCGTCTAGAGAGACAGTTTACCTCATTTTGCCTTAATTTCCTGTGGAATGTGCTAAAGGTGAAGACCTTCCTGTTGTTTAAACAAACAAAGCCCAGAGTTTGCACTCTGTCTAGAAGGACGAGGCCATTGGTTTCCTGAATGAGGGATGCTTGAGGAAGTTATGAAACTCGATTCTTCTATCCAGGGTGGTGTTTGTTGTTACCTCAAGCGGTGAGGTACAAACCAACAACTTTGTGCTCATGAAATGGAAACTTCCCTTGGGGTTTGCAAAAAGTGTTGGATTCAACAGCTCGGTTAATTGGCCAATGATGTTGGCTCCCATTTTTTAACCAAACAGGGCAACAACTGTAGCTTAAATCCATCTTAATTGTCTCTTTTTCCCAAAACCAAAGCTAACCTACCAATATAGGATGCCTTTAACAGATTCCGAATGCTCACTGAGCTTTTTACAACTGCTGCCTTGAATAAAAGGGCTGGTAATGGGATGGTGCTCATGGAGGTTTTTTGGAGGACAACGCCATTGTTGCGTTCAAGGCCACAGAGGTGCAAACACAGCAGGAGCCGGTCCAAAGCACAGCCCTTTGTGTTAGAGAAACAAAGAGGAAGAAGGAATTCCTACCCCCTCGTATTAGCGGCTCGCCAAAAGATAAACAAACCCTCTGACTTACTAAGAGGCTTTTCATGCGTCTGAATCGTTGCGTCACGTGCTGAAAAACATCATTTAAATGCCTCAATGCCAGACAGATAGATGGAAAAGGAATTGCTTTGGGGTCAAAATGGATAATTATTGGTTCTTTGAAAAAGCTAACAGCTACATGTTTGGTTCTCTTCAAATTCACAGCTAGAGAAACTTGAAAAAGTCACTTCAACCACATTGTCTTTCATGCAGGCCTCAAATAACCATTGCAACATAGTTTTGGTTCATTTGGATCTCCAGTGTTAGTAAATGAAGCAATACATTCACCTCAAAAAGTTTTGTCAGTACAAACATCAGACATTTCTAAATATAGATTTGCTTGAGATTGAAAATGACATGTTTTATTTTCTGAGAAATGCATCAAATTTAAGTTTGATCAAACTCACTGGAGTCATAAAAACAAACTTGCTTCACTTTGAATTAAATCTATTTTTCTGAACTCATTGGCAGATATTTTGATTCATTTGATCAGCTTCTCAGAAAACGACTTCTTGTGTTATTTTGCATCTCAAGAAAACACATCTTGATTTAAGATCTGAGATATTTGTACTAGAAAGACAAAAATACTGAGTTTTCCAGTGAAAATTTTCATAAATACTATTTAAATGTTATAGTTGTAGGATATAACATTTTTCACTCAAAATTGCCATAAATTCAACCAAAAATCCAATAAAGGCTGGAAAAAGTTTAGCTAAGAATATCTATTTTGTTGTGTGGCACTTTAAGCACTGATATATGTGAGCCTGGAGCACAAAGCATGTTTAAGTCACTGGGTCTATTGGACATAGCCCACATATTGTATGGGTCACAATTATCCATTTTTATTTTATGCCAAAAATCATTATGATATTAATTAAAGATCATGATCCATGAAGATATTTTGTACATTTCCTAACGTAAATATATCAAAACTTAATTTTGTATTAGTAATATGCATTGCTAAGAACATAATTTGGACAACTTTAAAGATGATTTTTCTCAATATTTTGATATTAGTAGACAATTACAGACAATACACCTTCAGATTCCAGATTTTTAAATAGTTGTCTCGGCCAAATATTGTTCTATCCTAAAAAACCCTACATCAATGGAAAGCTTATTTTTTTCGATTTTCAGATGATTCCACATCGCAAGTTCGAATTTACCCTATGACTGGTTTTGTGCTCCCGGTCACAAATGATCAACCCAAGCCGCGCCGGCCGCACCGGCAAACACTGACGGATGTGAATGAAGTCATTTATACAACTCCTGAGCCAAAAATACCAAAGGTTTCCCAAAACCCTGGAGAAGAGCCCTTCACACGAGTACTCTATCTATCCTGGTTTTCAGGACGACCCTGAAAACAGACCAATCCATCACGCTAATGCGCCGGCTGTACTGCTGCGCTTTAGCTCTTGTTTCACAGTTCAGGGTTGAACAAGGATTCCTGTGGAATATAAAACAGGACAAGTCTCACATCCCTGACATCCCTGACCCGGGATCCTTTCTCAGCACAAGAGGGGTCATAAATCTCATGGTCACAGCGATTCAAACAACACCTCACACCTGGCTCCAACCTCTCGGGCTGTAAAACAGAAAGTCCTCTTTGACCCGGACACACTCGTACTGAAGAGCCTCCGCCGTTAGCCGCCAACGCTATGCTTGCATTCCGCTTTAATGTGCTTGAAGGACTCGGGCCCCGAAGGATTGACCCATATTTGACAGCGTCCTAAATTCAGACTCTTAATGTGGGCCAGTTATCACATGCATGACTGTGTTCCTGTAGTAGACCCTTAAACAGCTCTGTGTACATATAGACATATTACAGCAATATTAGCATGGCCTTTTAGACTTTGATGCACCTTTAATTAACAACATATTTAGGCCTAAATGTACGATTATGTATTTGAATTACATATTTCCATCGATTTGAACTACACGCATTCATTTTGTTTTTACATAAACTGTCATTTTGCATCTCAAGTCAATGCATCTTGATTTAAGATAATACAGAGTGAAAAAATTACTTTGTTCAGTGAAAATTATTCTAGTTCTGAAATTACGTTTTTCACTAGAATTGCCATAAAATCAACCAAAAAGCCAACATATTAAAACTAAAAAAACATTTGGATTACACATATCCATGTTTTAACATTAACAAACCAATAAAAACAAGACTTCTTGTCATTTTGCATCTCAAGTAAACATCTCGATTTAAGATATTTGATATTTGTAATCATATAAAACAAGACAAAAACACAGAGTGAGAAAATAAGTTTGTCCACGGAAAATTATTCATAAATACTTTAATATTTAGTTTTTTTTCACGTTTTCCCACTCAAAATTGCCTTTAACCATAAATTCAACCAAAAAGCCAAAACAGACTGAAAAAACTGTTTAAAAGAAAAAAAAACTGCAGAAATTATTCATAAATACTTATTCATAATTATTTGTAAATTATTCATAACTGACATAAATTCAACCAAAAAGCCAATATAGACTGAATAAATAAAAAAAATTAAAAAATTTGGATTACACGTATTCATTAAACATATTGTGATGCATATTTGGTCAGATTTCTGTCTTTTTTTTATACCAAATTAACTTATTCAAATCGCTTAAAATCTGCATAAATCTGTTGATTGTGAATACAATTAAATGTATTCAGTTAAAAGTATGAAAACTGGTTAAAATATGGCTAGCTGTGGAACAAGCAACATTCAATCCGCTACAATGTATGAGATTGAAACAAACTGAAATATATAAACCTGGTTATTGAGTGTTTCAAACACATTCAGTTTATTAGGACTATTACATAAATCTGAATGACAAATATGCATCCCATTAAGTTGATCAGTTTATGTTAAATTCAAATGGATGTGGATTTGATATACAATCTGAAATTTAGGCCCAAGTGTTGGGATTCAACCTAAACATTGTGATTGTATCATGCACTCAGATGACTCAGATTTGTGATTTTCAGGCCGTGTGTATTGGCTCTAGATATCCCAGCATGCTCTGGGGGTCAGACTGGTGCGACGGCCCTGAGTTTGACTGCTATTTATGACCGTTAGCAGCTATTGTTCCACATAGACCTCAGTTGTGTCCACTCCTTATCATAAAAGCGAGGCTGTTCTGGGACTTTAATTACCTGCCAATGGCTGTTATCAGAACACAGCCTAACAAAGGAGCGGCCATAAAGAACAATAAAGCGCTGTTATCCTACTGTAAAAAGCAATGCCCGCGGCCCTAAAGCACAGCGAGAGGTCCACTGCTGCAGCCTGATATAGACTGAGATGATCACTGACTAACACAGCCCAGACACCCACAGAACACACTTCAGTTAGTGTAGATCCAAATGATCCCGAAAGTCATCTTCAGTGTGGTTAGTGCAGGGTTTATACTGTTGAATAAAACCATAAATATAATTTTATTACTTGACATAAGCTAAATATTAAGTGAAATAAACAACAACAAAAAGTATTTATTTAAGGCAGTTGGCAAGGCAATATTTCTCATTATCTTTAGTTTAAAATGATATAGACATGTTTAAAAAATTACAAGTAAATAAAAAAATAGAGAGAGATATTAAAAAACCAAACTATAGACAAATTAAACCTAACAAAAAGCACTAAACTTTTAATTAAATTATAAAAATTAAAATGTATATTAAAAAATATCATTAAAATATTAACAAAAACTATAGAGACATTAAAAAACGAATAAAAAGTAAACTTTAAGAGTATTAAAACAAACTATATGACATTAAAAAACTAAATTAGAACATTTTCATATATATAAAATTCATTAAAATATTAACAAAGACTATAATAGCATTTTTAAAAACTAATTAAAAAAGGTATGGACATATATATATATATTCTACCATATATATCTAATATATCTATATCCTAATATATTATTTTTTTTTTTTTTTTTTAATGACAAAAACGGTACAGATATAAAAAACTATAAAAAGTAAAAAAACCAAAAAACTGTAGGAGTATTAAAAACAAAACTATATAGATGTTTTTAAAAACTACTAAAAATTACAAAAACGCAAGAAAAGTACTAAACGTTTTAAAATTTTTAATATATATTTAAAAACTCGTTAAAAATATGAACAAAAACTATAACAGTATATCAGTGATACTAAAATAACACTGAAGTGGATAGAACTTCATAATGTTGGTCTGCCAAGTCCAAAAACTTGATATTAATCTTGGGTTTATCATAAAACGCATCTGAGACCAAAAAACCAAATCCAATCAGACATCACTATATCACACCTACAAATAACTACACGAGGCCTAATTCACCTTCTAAAGACTTTAAGCAGTTTTACTTTCAGACGAGAATTCTTCAACCATACATCATGGTTAGTCTTGGCAAACCTCATCGACTCTCGCTCATATTCATTAACAAACTTCGTTTGAACTTCTCTAGAGATGCATCAAACTGGCACAGAGTAGAGAAGCTTTAACTCAACAGACGTCACATCTCAGGCGCTCGCTGACGCTCTCTGACAGTCGCTAAGAGCAAAGCTGAGGAGAACAAAGAGGGAGGGACACAGCAGCACCCCGGAGATTTAAGAGCAGGAAGCTGCTTTATAGAGACCACTAGAAGCACAATGACCTTGTGACCACACACACACACACACCACACCCCACACACCACACACACACACACACCACACCACTCTCACTCACCACACACACACCGTCCTCCACAACACACACACCACACACACTCACTCACTCCCACCCACACACACACACCCCACACACACACACACACCCACTCTCACCACACACACACACACCCACACACCACACAACCACACACTCACCCACACTCTCACTCACACACACACAACAGACACTCACACACGCGCGCACACACGCACACACACACACTCTCCTCTCACATTCACTCTCAACACACACCTGACACCCACACACTCACACACACAGACACACCCACTCACACACACACAGACCGACATACACCACTGCCACAACACCACACCACACCCACACCACACCACACACACACACACTCTCACTCACAGACACACTTCTCTCACATTCACTCACAAACACACACACGCCACACACACACACACACATACACACACACACTCTCTCTCACACACACACTCTTTCTCTCACACACACACACACTCACACCACACACACACAGCACACCACACACACACACAAATCCACACACACCTCCCCCCCCCCCTCATCACACACACCACACACACACAACACACACTCACACACACACACACACACACACACACACACACACACACACACACACACACTTCTCACGCACACACACACACCCACACGCACACACACACACACTCTCACTCACCCCAACCACACACACACACACACACCACACACAAACACACACACACACAACACACACAACACACACACACACACACTCTCTCTCACATTCACTCACAAACACACACACACTGACACACACACACACACCCACACACAAAAACACACACACACACACACCCACTCTCACTCACCCACACACACACACCACACACACACACCCCCCACACACACATTCCATCACACCCACACACTCCACCAACATACACAACACTCTCACACGCACCCCACACACACCACACACCACACAACACTCTCACCAAACGAACACACAACTGTCAAGTCTCAATTCACTCACAACACACACACTGACACACACCACTCACACACCACACAACACCACGACACACCACACCGCTCCATCTCACTTCACTCACAAACACACACCTGACACACACACTCACACACACACTCACTCACACACCACACAACACCCACACACACACTCACACACCCACTCACTCACACACCACACACACACCACACACACGCTTTCCCTCACACGACACACACACACACCACATCACGAGACACACTCCACACAACACACACACACACACACTCTCCTCACACACACACGCACACACACTCACACACCACACACACACACACACACAACACACTCTCACACACAACACACACACACTCACACACACCACACACACCACACACCCACACTCTCTCACACACACAATCACACTCTCACTCACACACACACTCTCTCCCCCACACACACACACACACACCCTCTCTCACAAACACACACACCCTCTCATCTCACACACACACTCTCTCTCCCATTTCACTCACAAACACCACACTGACAACACATACACACTCACACCCACACACACACACACACACAGACCACACACACACACACACACAACACCTCTCTCCATTCACTCTCAAACACACACCTGAACACACACCCACTCACACACACAGACCCACACTACAACACACACAACAGACCTACACACACTGACACACACACACACACACACACCGACACACACACACACACTCACACACTTTCTCTCTCTCTCACACACAAACAAACACACACACACCCACACCCACACACACCCACACACACACAGACACACCACACTCTCTGGTTCTCACACACACACAACACACACACAGACACACACACACAAACGCACACACACGCACACACACACAGTACACACACACACACACACACGCACGCGATCTCCTTCACACACACACACACACACTCACCCAACACACACACACACACACACACTCTTTCACACACACACACACACTCACTCACGGTCCACTCACACACACACACACACACAAACACACCACTCTCACGCACACACACACACACCCACACACAAACACACACACACACACACACACACACACACACACATCCTCACTCACACACACTCTCTCTCACTCACACACAAACACACACACCTGACACCCTCACACACACACACACACAAACACACACACACACATACACATACACCCACACACACACACACCCACACGCACACCCACACACACACACACTCACAAACACACAACACACACACACTCACACACATACAAACACCTCTCACCAACACACCACACACACACACACACACACCACACACTCTCACTCACACACACACACTCTCTTTCTCTCTCACTCACTCACTCACACACTGACACACACACACTCACACCCACACACCAACACACACAACACACCACTACACACTCTCATCCACATCACTCACAAAACACACACCTGACACACCCATCACACACACACCACATCACTACACCACACACCCACACACTACTCCACCACGAACTCCCGTATCACGACACACACACACACACACACTTATAAACACACACACACACACACACTACAACACACACACACTCTCACCACACACACACACCGACCACACTCCACTCACACACACACACACACACACTCACAACACAACACCACACACACACACACACACACACACACACACACACACACACACCACCACCACACGCGTGCCTGCAGAGTTCACTGGGGCAGGGGGGGGAAATTAAGGCATAGGAACACACCACCCACAACAAATAAAAAAAAACTACTCACACACACACACACACACCCTCTACTCTTACACATCACACACACTGGACTCTCCTCTGACAACGTGGCGCTGATTAACCTGGGCCATTGAGGGCCCGAACACCACAAAACCACATGCACACACACTCTCTCACTCACACACACACTCTCACTCACACTCACACGCACACACACACACACGCACATGCACAGACACACACTCACACACCACACTCACACACACACACACACCACACCACAGACACCACACACACACACACACACACTCACATTCTCACACACACACACACACACCACAAACCACACACACACACACACACACACACACACACACACACACCTCACACACACACAAACACACACACACACACACACACTCACACACACACACTCCACACACACACACACCTCACACCACACACACACACACACACACAACACTCTCTCTCTCTCTCTCTCTCTCTCACACACACTGACACACTCACTCACACACACCACAGACAGACAGACACACACACCCACACACACACATACAGACATACACACACTGACACACACACACGCTCGCTCAGAGAGGCCAGTGAGGTCGAGTGGAGTTTTGTGCTGACAGTTTAGTGACAATGTAATGGCTTACTTACACAACAAACACAGTCACTTACACACAATCCTGCTATTCAGTTCATCTGTGGAAACAGCATGAAGACAATCAGATGCTCTCAAACTGAGATTCTCTTATTTCTAAAGTCACACTCATGAATTCAAGGAAACCCGCAGGTTAAACTTCACCCAAAAATCAATACTATTTTGTTGAAAGAAAATGAAGCCTGTTTTACGTCCCCATTATGATTTTTTTGATAACATAGATTAATTAACCTTCAATTAAAAAAAAAAAACCTAAAATATTTTTTGACAATTATATAATTTATAAATTATATAAAATAATATATTTAAACATAATAAGTAGTTTAACTGCATGTCATACTTGTTTTTACTGCTTTTTGATTTAGCTTTTATGATTTGTTTGGGGGGATAATATATATCTAGACCACTACAAATATTTTAAAAAGACAGTAAAATCAATTTAAATAAAACAATATATAAGAGTATTTATACAGCATGGTAGCACTTGTTTAACTGCTTTTAATTTATGCCTGTTAAATTTTTCTCCCTTTACAATTATGATATTTAAATCAATACTTATTACTGTAAAAATGACTTACTGTAATGAGAAGCAATTAGCAATACATGCAAAGTACAAAATGAAAAAAAAAAAAGAAAAGCAAATGTTCAGATGGATTAACGACAAAATGCAAAAAATTATATATTATATATTTTCTAAAAAAAATTATATGAAATAATCTGTCAAAATATCTTTAAATTTAAATAAAATAATAAATATAATAAAATGTAAATAAAATAAAGCAAAAAATATATAAAAAAATGTAATATAAAAATTTATAAGCATGGTCCTACTTGTTTACTGCTTTATTTATGCTTTTTTAAATATTTTTTAACATTATACTGGGGTAAATATTACAGTAATGACAATCACCACTGAGAATAAATGCGAATTATGAAAACATGTAGTAAAATGTTCAGATGGATCACAGTAATGAGAATTTGAGGGATTAACTCATGAGAATGCAACTTTAATTGAAAATATAATTTCATTTCGCAGTGAAACTTGACCTGAACATGTTGGTAAATGAGCGCGCACTCAAACTCAGTAAGTAATTAAAACTTACATGTAATAAATTTTCATATAAATATAGTTTAAAATCTATATTATACATTTTTTTCATGTTCTATATATGTGAAATATATATTCTTATTTTAAAATAGAGATTTTTTGTGATATTATTGGTTCAAAGAATATATCTGAATTAAGTTTAGTTTTTCTTACACTAATTTCATCTATCTTACATTTTTTTATTACATAAATCTGTCTGTATTTTTAGCATAATTCTTGATGTTTTCTATCTCTTTTTAATACAAAAATACTTAATTTAACTTTCAAATACCAAAATATATACCATTATATGAAATGTTTAATCTTTAAAAATTTCTATTCTATTCTTTCTTTCTTTCTTTCGTTCTTTCTTTCTTTTTCTTTCTTCTTTCTTTCCTTTCTCTTGCCGTAGAATAATATTCTGGACAATTATTTAACGTGAAAAAATACATAAAAGGGCACAAAATATGGGTAAATATTGTAAATATATTTTAAAATCTATATTAGTAATACATTTTGGCCATTTTTTGTACACTGTATACTGAAATATATTTATAAAGAATATACCTATAAAAATGTATTTCTTGCTGCATAAGTTCAAAGAATATAATCTCTCTCTCTCTCTCTCCTCTCTCCTCTCTCTCATATAGATATATATACAGGTGCATCTCAATAAATTATAATGTCGTGGAAAAAGTTCATTTATTTCAGTAATTCATCTCAAATTGTGAAACTCGTGTATTAATAAATTCAATGCACACAGACTGAAGTATTTAAGTCTTTGGTTCTTTTAATTGTGCTGATTTTGGCTCACATTTAACAAAAACCCACATTCACTATCTCAACAATGAGAACTTCTTCATAAGACCAATAAAAAACACTGTTTAGTAATTTGTTGGCCTTCTGGAAAGTATGTTCTTTTACTTTACATGTACTCAATACTTGGTTGGGCTCCTTTTGCATGAATTACTGCATCAGTGCGGTGTGGCATGGAGGTGATCAGTTTGTGGGAGTGCTGAGGTGGTATGGAAGCTCAGGTTGCTTTGACAGTGGCCTTCAGGTCATGTGCATTGTTGGGTCTGGTGTCTCTCATCTTCCTCTTGACTATACCCCATAGATTCTCTATGGGGTTTAGGTCAGGCGTGTTTGCTGGCCAATCAAGCACAGTAAAACCATGGTCATTGAACTAGCTTTTGGTGCTTTTGGCAGTGTGGGCATGTGCCAAATCCTCCTGGAAAAGTAAATCAGCATCTTCAAAAAGCTTTGTGGCAGCAGAAGAATCATGAATTTGCTCTAACATTCCTGGTATAAAAAAATGGCTGCTTTACGTTGACTTCATAAAACACGTGACCACCACCAGCAGATTTATGACATGGCAGCCCTAAACATCACTCCGGTGGAAACTTCACACTGTGGGAAAAACTGGATTCAATCAACCCCAATAGGTTCGTGCCATCTCCGCACTCTTTCCTAGCCGAGACTCTGGACCTTGGCCCTGGGACACCTTTGGGACCTTGAAAGTTTCTTTGCATCTGAAAGATGACATTTGGTCACTGTGTTTTCGTGAAGGTCCACATTCCATAACACATCCATCTACCAGACATTTTTAGGCACTTCATGCTTCCTTCTGCTGACAAGCGTTATGGAGATGCTGATTTCATTTTCCAGCAGGACTTGGCACCTGCCCCCACTGCCAAAAGCACCAAAAGCTGGTTTAATAACCATGGTTTTACTGTGCTTGATTGGCCAGCAAACTTTCCTGACCTGAACCCCATAGAGAATCTTTTCCTAATTGTCAAGAGGAAGATGAGAGACACGAGCCCACATGCACATGACCTAAAGGCCGCTCTCAAAGCAACCTGGGCTTCCATTACACCTGAGCAGTGCCACAGGCTGATTGTCTCCATGCCACGCCGCACTGATGCAGTAATTCATGCAAAAGGAGGCCCTACCAAGTTTTGAGTACATGTACAGTAAATTAACATATTTTCCAGAAGGTCAACAATTCACTAAAATGTTTTTTTAATTGGTCTTATGAAGTATTCTAATTAGTTGAGATAGTGAATTGGTGGGTTTTTGTGAAATGTGAGCCAAATCATCACCATTAAAAGAAACAAAGACTTAAACTACTTCAGTCTGTGTGCATAGAATTTATTTAATACACGAGTTTCACAATTTGAGTTGAATTACTGAAATAAATGAACTTTTCCCACGACATTCTAATTTATTGAGATGCACCTGTATATTTAAATAAATTAGTTTTCTTAACACATTATTTATCTTCAAACATGATATTTTTTATGATATAATTTTGTTCTTGTGTTTAGAATATATCTTGCTTACAATAGCATTGGAAAAACTGACTACTTTCCCGTGGTTTGGTTGACTGATCGATGAGCGTCAGATCAGTGCATTGTATTGAACTATTTTTGGAAATATTAAGTACACAATATGACTTCATCAATGTAAAAGAGTTAAAATAGGTCAGCTACTGAAAATCCCCTTGGACGACAGTGAGGACGTGCACACAAAGGATTTGACAGTAAAGGTACTTATAAAAAAAGATGCAGAAGGAAGACATTCAGCACACTTTGTGTGGAGCTTTCATCTTACTGTTTTCAGTGCTCTCGGATTTTGTGATGGATTGCCCTGGGGTAATTTCAGCCACTTTTAGAGAGAGCTAAATAGAGAAAGTGAATGAAAGAGAGGTGACATTTTAAGAAAATTCACAAAAATTTGACGAGTGGGGATATTTTGTCCTTAAAATGCTTGCAACTGACTCAGAGCCTGAAACGAAGCTTCAAAAATCCAAGGTTTCGAGATTATGAAAGTAAAACAAACAAAACTGTGGAGTTCCAAAAGATCAGACTGAAAAAAAGCATTCAAAATAATTCAAAACTGCATTCAGTTTAAAGTTTATTGGATTTTAAAAAAATTCTATTAAAATTCTAGACCTCTATCAAATATGCAATTTGTGACATTTTTTTTTCATAGTCATTTTTTTTTTTTTTTGGCTCCACTTTATAGTTATGGTGACAATTCTGTTCATAATTTACTTCAAGTTTAATACACACACACACACACACACTATTAATATTTCACTCAAATGATGATATAATTTGCAATTAAAAAATGCTACTTATTAATATTAATAAAAAAGTGAACCATTTTCACTTGTGATGTGACAGGTTTGGACCCCACGGAATCTTTAAAAGATTTTTAATGCACGGGTTTTAACTGGGGGGAAGGGGTGGGGGGGGGGGGTGGAGGTTTGTCAGAACCTTGATATTGATCTGTCATACTGATTTTCATTAAGTTGAGTTCCTGTACCTTTGTTGGAAAAAAAAAAAATCTACTGACCAAAACAGAAAATAACATTTTCCCATTGCAAATGACACTCCCCTCAAGATATATGACCTGAAATGAAAAATATGAACCTAGAAAAATTGATCTGTATCACTGGGGTCCTGCTTTGGTTTGTCTCTGAAAGTGAACAGATCGTAACTTGATCACAACACCAATTGCTCAGGTCCACACTGTCGCTCTAGGGTTTGAGGAAAGCTATTTTGAGAAAAGGACATTGCATATGTGTCAATAGCCATTGGTTTGGATAAACACATTTACATAAAAGTCCAAAATTCAATACCACGAGACATTCTGTGTGACCGTGGAGTGGACTGCTATCATTTCTAAACCAATTTGTTGTTTTTCCTTATCCTGTTTTGCACAACACGCTGTGAAACCCAACAGAATAGCGTTCACAATGAATGCGAACATTCATTGTTCACAAACCACTTCCAGAGCGACCTTCCCGGTACTTGACAAACGAATCCTCAAAATGCGATTCATACGCTCTCTCAGCTGCTCAACATTAATGACAGTTCAGTTGTTAAATTAAAAGTCAACCTTATTCTCACTCGTTATTTGGATCACAGGAGCAGATAAGAAGATGAGGTAGGTGAGCCGTGTTTTGCCGCCGATTTGATACGAAAGGCATTTTCTTTGCAGTTGCAGCCAGGGGTGGGAAACAATCATTCTCGGCTTTGACATCCTTGGTAAAAGCATCGATCGGAAGGGGCGTGAGGCACAGGAGTGTGTAAGAACCATATCATATGTCCACCGTATCACTCCTACACCAAATCAGACCTTTCGCCATCCCATTCATTTGGAGGGGGAGTCAAAAATCAATGGCCATTACAAAGCATTGCAATTATCTGCCCCAAGGCCATTTAGATCGGCCATTATTTTCTGTTTGTTCAGCAAATTGCGAGACAGTCTGGCCGTTGTGGGCTTCAACAATCTGATAGAAGCTTACTGGAACTTCCTGTTTTCTGAGAAAGTGGACAGGATGATTTTTAGCCAATATAGCAAAGAGAAATGGAGCGAATTTAAACCTCAGAGTGTTTCTATTATGAGCAAATGTCAATAATCTATCAGCCATGTTAAAGTTTCATTAGGGACAGTCTATCAGAGGTTTAGATACAGTTTACGATAAACAACATTAACCCTATAAAGTGCGGGTGCTGCGGTGTCGGGGATGGGCTGCGTGTGGGGGGGTTTGACAGGGGGGGGGGTGGGGGGGGGGTGGTAGAACTATTGTAGGCGGGGTGCTCAAAGGGCGTGGTTGTGCTGAAAAACCTATTAGGGGGTGGGCGGTAGGGATCAGACTCATGCCTTCTGTCGTCTTATGATGTGTGTAGTACGTTGTGTAGCAATGGGTCAAAGATCATGATTGTAAAAATGTCACCTTCTTGCTGTTAAATGTAAAAATTAACTTTTTATGTTGTTAACAAATATTTCAAGATGAACACTTACTGATGTAACAACTTATCCATACATTGTTTGTGTTAAGTCATGTTTACAAATATGTGGAGCATTCAATATGATCATCAGCTTTGAGTAGCATCTTACTAAACATAGTATGCATGGAGATATAGAGTGACAACTATATTGTATATGCTTTAATACCAGCTTTTATACTGTTATAAACCTAACTTGATTTACATTACAACCATCAGAATTTCATATTACTTTTTGGCCATATAAATATCAGCAACAGCACCAAATTGCATATTTTTGCACAGTTTGAGGTGTTTCTCCCTCCTTAAGTATAAGCTCTATTATTATACTATACATGCCCAAAAAATCAGATGTATCAAATATGATACTCAACAAAAAACACATATGCAGACTTTTTTTTTCTTAATATTTAAATACTAAAGTATTGTTAAAGATTTGTGTAAAGACTCATTAAACTGGTCCATTAAATCTACATATATATATATATTATATATATAATATATATATAATATATATCGATTGTTTTTTTTTTTTTTTTTTTGACTACTTATTTCAT